>VZTM01042414.1:531351-573402 GCA_013400555.1 Jacana jacana
GCCGCGTCCGGCCGCCGGCACCGCCAGGAGACAACGCCGTCGCGGGACGGGGTGCGGTACCCACAAGCGGGACGGAGCGGACCGGGACAAGGACCGGGAGCTTCAGCCGGTGGCACAGGACCGCTGCTGGACCCTGAACCCAGGCGGGTCTAACGCTCACCACAGTGACTTTAACTTGTCATCCCTGAGGCCCCGGGTGTGTATCCAGGTGCCTGCAGAGGTGAGCCGAGCAGTTCTCCCGAACGTCCTCCAGACGCGCGAGGCAAATGGAACCTCTGCTGGAAAATCTGAGCAACACCTTCCTTGCACATCAGCAGAGGCTGCTCCCGGGGCTCCAGAACCTTTGAGTAGAATTTCAGGCTTGTAGAAAGTTTATATACGGACATTAAAGACGTTTTACCGGAGGGTGAGTAGCTCCTACTATGAACTGCGTGACTTTTTAAATAATAATGAGTAAAAATAAGGAATAATGAACGGGTACTTGAGAAGATTTTTAGCTTGCAGGAGCGTGCGAGTCCACCAGGAGCATCTCTGTCCAGGCCACGTCAGCCCCAGAAACGCTACAGCCTTTATGCAATAAAGCACCCAAACGTTTGCTCCCGGTGTAAGACCCTTCGGTCAGGTCTCTGTCACGCGGCCGCTCGCTTCTCCTGGCCGTCATGCGGAGCAGTATGGAAAAGCTTAACAAAATACTTGCAGAATGCTAGCTTTGCCTGTCCCTGAGGCCTGTCCCCTGCTGCAGGACACCAGCAGTCTGTTGCTTCTGTCCAGCTCTAGTCCATCCTCTATGACATGAATGGTGACAGCACCCAATGAAAATAGCCTTGCATGATTTAAAAATAAACCTCACTTTCTGATCCCAACCTTAGAACCCGCTTCACGACCCAGAGCTGTTCCCAACCACGGTTTGACTCAGTGCATGGCAGTGATAAAGGCATTGCTCCTTTTTAAATTCAAGCAATATATAGCTTGAAGGGTTTGCTTAATTCCAGATAGATTTTCATCCTAATCTCTCATTCAGGCAGGCTGAGGAGTAACACAAGCAGCAGCAAGCAATAAACCTCCAACTCCTGACGTTCTGTAAGGAATATGGTGGTAAATTGCTCGTGACAACACAAGTATTGTCCTTTCTTACTCTACTGTTTGGTTTTGACAGGGGAGGTCAGTAAAAGAGGAAAGAATCCCAACAAAGGCCCTTGGAAATGTCTGTTCCTGCCCAGGGGACATCGCTGTGGCAGACGGGTGGAGATGGAGCGAGGCAGGTATCACCTCTCTGCCTTCCTTAACAGCCTCAGTATTTGTCTGTGGTACTTCAGGGCTTCCAGAAAAACAACCCCTAACACCACAAATTACCCCACTTTACCCCAGTTCCAGATTCTGAGACCTAAACTTAACTCATGTAATAATTTATTGTGACCAAGTGTTTTGCTCTGTTGAAGGCCGTGCCCATCTGCATTTTGAGTGACCGACAGGCAGCAGCACGTTATCGTAAATAATAAATCATTAAAGAATTGAGAAAGTCTACCATTTTTACACTAACATAGAATCATAGAATCACAGAATCATTTAGGTTGGAAGAGACCCCTGGGATCATCAAGTCCAACCATCAGCCCTACTCTACAAGTTCTCCCCTACACCAGATCCCTCAACACCACATCTAATCTGCTCTTAAACACAGTCAGGGATGGGGACTCCACCACCTCCCTGGGCAGCTGATTCCACTGACTGACCACTCTCTCTCGGAAAAACTTTTTCCTCATGTCCAGCCTAACCCTCCCCTGCTGCAGCTTGCAGCCATTCCCTCTTGTCCTGTCGCTCATTGCCCGTGAGAAGAGACCAGCACCAACCTCTCTCCAATGCCCTTTCAAGCAGTTGTAGAGAGTGATGAGGTCTCCCCTCAGCCTCCTCTTCCTCAAACTAACCAACCCCAACTCCCTCAATCCATCCTCATAAGCCTTATTCTCCAGGCTTCTCACCAGTTTCGTGTCCCTCCTCTGCACTCGCTCCAGCCCCTCCAGATCTCTCTTGTGCTGAGGTGCCCAGAACTGGACACCAGACTCAAGGTGTGGCCTCACCAGTGCTGAGTACAGGGGGACAATCACCTCCCTACTTCTGCTGGTCACACTATTCTTTATGCAAGCCAGGATGCCCTTGGCCTTCTTGGCCACCTGGGCACACTGCTGGCTCATGTTCAGCCGCCTGTTGACCAGCACCCCCAGGTCCTTTTCTGCCAGGCAGCTCCAGCCACACTGCCCCAAGCCTGTAGCCATCCATGGGGTTGGTGTGGCCCAAGTGCAGGACCTGGCACTTGGCCTCATTGAAGGCCATGCCATTAACATTGGCCCACATATTACATATTACACATTAAGGCATAAGCAAGTTTAATAGTAGTTAATTTGAGATGTTCGTAGGAAGGGCTGCAAGGAGGGGTCTTTCTTAGGCCCACACGGGGCAGTGGCCGGGCAGGGGTTGTTTCCCAGCAGCACAGGGGTGACTGGGCAGAAGGGGAAGCTCAGCGAGCGCAGAGAACTCCCTGTTGCATCTGAGAGGCTTTAGAAACTTCTGGCTCTGTGGCTGTCAGGCAGCCCCGCATCTCCACAGCCCACAGAATGGATTTTTAATTTTTAATTTAACTTTGACAGTTTCTGCTGCCTTCAAAAGGGCTTTATTCTCTTTGGAAGCAGCATTTGCATGCGAGCTGCTGTCTGTCTTTTATCTTTGATGCGCAACTGGAAGAGCCAATACTGGAACTTCGATGGCTATGTAAAATGCAGTTGGATTCTCAGTGATATAAAGGTTTCGTGCTCAGGATGGAGGTCTGGAACGCAGATCTGACATCAAACTTGGCTAATGCACTTCTGTCCGGCCTCTATCACCAAGACAATCTTGAAAAAACTTGAAAATAAATTAGGAGACACTGCCTCAGTTCTTAAGTGTAGCTTAAGCACCTGAAAGGCAGTGTACAAGGGACTTGAGAAGAAAGAGAGGCCTCTCTTTGGTTTTTTAATACTTTGGGTTTATTCCATTCATTTTTGTCCAGATGTTCAGGGAAATATTGGCCAAATTACCTGAAAGGCTCAACTTAGGCTAGACCTACAGATCCAGGTTTAGAACGGTCTGTAGGTGACTCAGAAATTCAGGTCTCTCTGGAATGGCAGTTAAGCATTGTACTGCCTGGTGACATTTCCAAAAGTGCTACCTGTCTGCCTTTGTCAGTAAGTACCTGCACTTTACAGCCTGGCCCTAAGGCCATTTGGGGGAAAAAAATAAATCTTTAATTTCTCTACACCTCCTTTCTCTGTTTATAGAATGAAGGTACCATTCCCCTTGCTCTTTAGCCTGTCTCAGACTGTAAACTCTCCCTGGGCAGAAACTGCCTGTTCCTGAGCATCCTGGTGCTTATTCCTTGTGTCAGAGCGTGTTTCTATTACTGGGGTAGGCTACTTTATTTAACCCACTTGCTTCTAAGAAGACGCTGCTTGGGCTGCCATTTGCAACTCCCAGAAGTTGAAAAACCTAATAATTTGAGTAATTCCTTAAGAATGTATCCCTTTGTCAAAGCAGACCCATTTCACTTGTATCAGAAGAAGTCAGCAAAGCCAGAGAACCTTCACCAGCAGTGCAGCCTGAAATGATGAACTCCATCCAGTGTCCTTCCTAGCATGACTGCTGAAGCAATCAGATAGGAACAAACCCTACTTACTCTTTCATACCTACTTCTGACTGCATAAAAGTCTCCTGGCTGCCCATTACAGAGGTGCCACCAAACTGAGCTCCAAAACTTTTAAGCATGTTTCAAGAAATGTGGTGTCAGGTGTTGGTATCAGGAAATTTAGGGGGAAAGCGAGGCCAGGAACCAGTTACAGGGAAAGAAATACCAACCTGGGATTTACCTAGGGAAGCAAAAAGTCACAGCATCCGGGGATATTGCAGAATGAGGATTTTGTTCAACATACTTAAGATGTTCTTAATATTCCCATCTTATGTAGCTTTTATGGGTAAAATACAGATAGAATATTAGAAGAAACCAATCGTTAAGAGACAGTCCCTTTTTCTTCCCATATCATAGGCTTTCTTTGAAAATCATAAATGAGAAATGTATTCTCTTTTAAGTCAACAGGATTTTTGCCACTGATGTGAATAAATTCAGGATTTCTCTAGATCATCTAAATGATACATTACTTTTCTGAGAATCGTTAATTAGGATGGTCTTCCTTCTAGCTGGTGGAAAATAGGACTTTACTGTAGAGGCTCTCACTGCAACAACTGACTTTGCCAGCAAGGTTCACTGCAGGAGCTTTCAGAGAACCTCAGACACTCAGACGAGCAGGTACTGGCCCCACACTCCCGGGGCTGCTGGTGAGCGAAGGCTGGGAACAGGAGACATCTCCTCAAACATCTCCTGCTACTCTGCAGGCATCTACCCCAAAACGCCAGGCTTAGAGACACATTTGAGACATGAAATAGGTTAGTTGCATGGAGAACCAGCCCCGAGACCTTCTCTGTTATTACTCAGTTCCTATTAATGCATATCTCCCTGAAGGTGAAAGAATTTTGCCCAATTCCAAGTGCAATTCAAAACACAGAATTTGGCCAGAGATCTGCAAAGCTCATCTCAATGTATATTAAACCCTGCACATACATCAAATGCTTTGAGACCTTCAGAACTGGTTATTCATTGCTCAAGCTTCTTTTCAAAGCTCTTGGTCCACTTAGACGTGGTGGTTTTGCAAGATAAGACACTACTATGAAAATACCAAATATCACACTTCTTTCTGCAGCAAGTGAGACGGTTTCCTCTGCACCGGCTCCAGCGGCACCAGTCCCCACAGGGAGCGCAGCTCCACCACTCGGGGCAGCAGTGCTCAAGGACAGAGTTAAACTCCAGCGCGGGAGCCTCGGGCTTTGCACAGGGGGCAGGATAAATCCCCTCCCTCCACACCTCGGGACACTGCAGACGGGTGAGTATTGCAGTCCACGCCTGCGCCCGCTCCAGTGGGTTTCTAGGGGCAACGAGTTAAGGGAGCCCCTTGGAATCCTTTCAGTCCTACAACCCTCCGAGTCCGGCAGCAGGTCAGGTCTCCCTGATTCTGGCCAGTGGTTCCCTCTCATTGCAGTCCTGCCAAGTTCTCTTTTCTTTCTCTGACACAGCTGGATAAACCAGGAATATGCATTTCTACCAGTCGATTACATCATTGCTTGTGTGTACTGGATGCATGCACACAGTCAAATATATCTGTTAAATATATTTTTGAAGCTGCCACACCAGAAATGCACACTTGGATCTCGAGCTAGAATTCACAGAATGGAATGAAACCTACCCGCCCTGCGAGAACGAGGGGAAGAGAAGAAAACATGAGGGCTTAGGAACGCAGGACAAAAGGCAGCAGGACTTCCAGAGCCTCTCTCCATCAGAGAGCAGGGCTGGAGATGCAGCTCACTCTTTCATATCGGCCAGTGAGTTCTTCAGTTCTGTCAGAGGTGGAGTGATAACCTTGAGTTCTCCCTACAGGGATTTCCCTCCTCCTTTCCCTATTTCCCCCTCTCGTTCTGTGGCTGACAATTAGAAATGCTATTATGTCTTGACCCACACGACATGTGAAATGCCAAAGCACCCGGTGTTCCCAGACGATGTTAACTCACCTCAATAGCTTTGGTCTCAAGTTCTAATGAGTGTGAGCAAGCAAGGATGCAGGGAGAGCTCCGCGCCGCTCTCGCAGGCCAAGGGAAAGAGAAGTCATTGCCCGTGAGACAGTTTTTGCAAGAAAGGAGATCGCGCAGGGGTGGAAGAAGATTGACACGAGAAAATGACAAAGGGTTACGCAATTTCAGCTCGGGATTCTGCACCAGGAGTGTTTCAGCCAAACGCCCTGGGGCCAGGCTGTAGCTCTGAGGTGAGTCAGGAGGGGAGTTTCTGTACACCTGCAGTGGGACTGCGCAGCATCTTGGCTTCCCTGTAAGGGGCAGCAGCTCCACTGCTGACCCCGCCGGGTGCCCCATCCCGGCACTGGTCGGGTTTGCTGCACGGAGGTGCCCGTGTGGCGCCGTGACCGAACCAGCCCAAACCTCTTCACATGACACTTGCCAAAAACACATTTACTCACCACTGCACCAACCCTCTTTGCCCAGGCTGCAATCACGAGTTTCGAGGGGTAGATCTAAATAAATGTATGTGATTTGGACGCTCATGTCAGGTTTCCCCTGCCCTTCCTGCCACTCACCCAGATCCATTTTGATTTACCTTGTTACCTTTTCAGGGGGATTGCCCATTTTCTGTATGTTTTATACTACCCAGCTCCCCACTAACACCTAATACAAGTACTCAGTATTGTATCGGTATTTCCCCACCTGTATTTTCATGAGCTCAGATCTGAATGCACTGGTACTTGCACCTCAAATGGCTCTGGTGGGTACCTTTCGCATCAGGAAATGATGGCACACACCACCTGTCTGTCTGTGCAGAACGATGGATGCTCGTTAGAAAACACAGACCAAAATAGTAGTAATGCAATGTAAAAATGTTCAATACGTGGCATTGGAGTGGTTAGCAATATTTTAATTGTTGGGAAAGGAATAGAATCATAGAATCATAGAATCATTTAGGTTGGAAGAGACCCCTGGGATCATCAAGTCCAACCATCAGCCCTACTCTACAAGTTCTCCCCTACACCAGATCCCTCAACACCACATCTAATCTGCTCTTAAACACAGTCAGGGATGGGGACTCCACCACCTCCCTGGGCAGCTGATTCCACTGACTGACCACTCTCTCTGTGAAAAACTTTTTCCTCATGTCCAGCCTAACCCTACCCTGCTGCAGCTTGCAGCCATTCCCTCTTGTCCTGTCACTCATTGCCCGTGAGAAGAGACCAGCACCAACCTCTCTCCAATGCCCTTTCAAGCAGTTGTAGAGAGGGATGAGGTCTCCCCTCAGCCTCCTCTTCCTCAAACTAAACAACCCCAACTCCCTCAATCGATCCTCATAAGCCTTGTTCTCCAGGCCTCTCGCCAGCTTCGTTGCCCTCCTCTGTAGGAAGGCATTCCTACTCTGTAGGAATAGCATTGATGGAATTCCTTTGGGAAACAGATCCCACTTCACTGTTTCCATTCTCTTAATACACGTCAAAAATTTGCAGGTGCAAATTACACAGATTTCCTTTTCAAATAAAACAGAAAATATTTTGCCCATAAACCCTTAATCTTCAGCCTGTGAAGAGTATCCCTGCTATGAAAGAGCACGTTCTACGTCCTTGCTGTGCCTCGGCCAGCCTGAATCCGGGTTTAATGAGTTTGTGAATGGTGTGAACAAATCACTGATTCTCCGACTAGCGGATGGCGGCAGGAAAAAATCCTATTTGTCTGGGTTTGATTGAAACCTGAGTTAACTGCCGGTGCCCACACAAACCAGACAAGTGGGATTAAAGGCCAAAGAGATATTAACAATAGACATGTTGTACATCTGCTCTGACAGATGATTTTCACGCTTCACGGGTTTAACTAAAGATCACTTTCGCAGCAGTTCTTAGGAAGCTAAATCCCTTCTGAAAGAAATGATTAGAAAACAATTGAGGATTAAAGAATCAAAATGTAAGCTCTCATTAACTATCCAAAATGTTAGTAGTCATGATAAACACAGATAAAGTAGAGCCTTACATACAAATTTTCAAAATAAATAGATGTCTATACATCAAAATGCAATCAATCTGTGCTACAACTGAGAGTTGTGCTTTATAACATCCCACTTTGGGCACTGTCAACACGCCTCTTCCAAGCTAGAAGACAGAGTTAATGCATCAGGGATGAAACTAATGGCTGGAAAAACTAGACTTCTTCCCTTCTGATGATTAAAGAACTCTTGTTAGAGGTTGTGATATTGCTGCCTAGTCAGAAAGTTAGCTCCATTGTGGAATACGTTACTGGCAACTCCTTTTTCTTCTTCCTCTTTGAAACAAGCTCTTGATGCTTGGGGTCTATGAAGGTGAGGTAAAGCAGAGTGAGAACAAGCATAAGCACGGCTCCAGAGACAGGCAGAGGGAGGGAGCTGCTGCCAGTGAGGTTGGTTATTTGGTCAGGGATTGCAGCTTACAGGTTGGAATCTGGTTACAGAGCCAGACTCGCCCCACAGTTTGCCTCCCACTGCACAACGGCGAGGTTTGATGAGTGTGTCCTTGCTGAGTGGCACTGGACTAGAACTTATGGCTCCATCTGTACAGTGAGTCCAACCTCGCCACAGAAGCATTGCTGAGCAGCAGCCAGAGGGCTCCAGACTTTGACAAGAGACTGTTCCACTAAGAACCGCTTTAAAAGCAAGTGCCATCTTCAAGACTGTTTACAGCACAGTTCTTTGTGGCTGTTAAGGAAGCTGGGCAAAGTTCGTGAGTATTTAGTAACATCACAGCTTAAAATTCAGTTTTAACAGGTACAAGCTCTCTCTCAACATTACTCTCCTGAGCCACAGTTGTCATTTATCACAGATCTTTATTTTCAGTTTGATCCAAAATCACGAGCACTGCCAATTGGGAGCCTAATGTCCCAAAGAACTGTGTACAAATGGGGGGTGCTTGTCTCTGACCTGTGCTCAGAGAACGCTCCGGTGAGCAGAGTCCCCGGGCGAACGAGCCATAAGCAAGAGCCTGCAGGACAGGGCTGCCTGGGCTAAGGCCACAAGGCAACCCTCGTACTTCAGCTCAAATCATGGCTTAGGTCCTCCTCTGAGACACACTGTTTAATAACATGACCTATTGACCTACCACTAGTCATCCAGAAGCACTCCACTCTTCCAAAAATACCTCACTACATCGTGTGTGTTTCTCCACAGACACTGCGTGAACTCAACCACACCGCAAGAAAAGCGGGGTAGATCCAAGCTCAGTTGGGCAAAAGAAAGAGTCCCTGTTTGTCTGAGGCTGACCTGGAGTATCTGGAAGCGTTTGCTGAGAGAGGTTTGAAATTTCAAGTGCTATTTAAAAAAATCACACAGGAGCAATTTCTCTTGGAATGCTCTGTTTCACAGGCTACGGGCTGGAGCCTCGGCAGTGACTGAGCTGTCGGGAAGCACCGAAGGTTCGGCAGTGGCAGCCTCTAATTAATCCACTGGGTCCCATTAACCCCCGGCCGCTGTGCCTGCGTCGCTGGCGTATGAACACCCCGGGAACGGCACCTGGCGCTTGAGCGCAGCGACGTGACTGCGCGAGGTGCCTGCTGGGGTTCCCAAAGGGCGTGTTTGTGTTCCAAAGCTGACTTATGTCCTGTCAAGGGGACACATATTTTGCACGTTAGCTTTCTGGAGGAGAATTTTACACATTTCATTGAAACCCCTTTATATTTATACTTCTGTTCCTTTGTTAACCCTTCCATACATAAGTTGTACCTGGAACTCGGGCTCCAGTTGTGATGTCTCTTCCTGACCCCCGCCTGGTCTCCTGCAGTACCATTTCTCTGCCATCTCTCCTCATCCCCACTGACTTCCTCATGAGTCATCTTCAGAATTTTCTTCCAAGATTTTAGCACCGTAAATTTGACTCATCTGACTTAATTCTTCAAAGATATGTTTTCTTTGTCTTGTTGACAGGATGAATTTTGCAACATCAATTCTTCCATATGGATGCTATACCTTGCAGAGACTACTGTGCCTACAAAGGTGGTGCTGAGATTTTTTGGGTGAACACTCCCCCTCACAGATCCTGTTGTCTAGAATACTTCTAGAAAGCAAATGCAAGAGGCACCAATATGGCTAAAATTAGTTCAACTCAACATTCACACAAATGCACATGAGGTTGCTGAAGCAATTGTTTCTGTGTGGAGCAGTCACAACACTTGATCGTTTAAAGCACTTACAAGTTCCAGTTATTCCCCCATTAAAGCCGTATTTCAATAATCTGACCAGTCTGAGCATGTCCCTTGTCAAACCTTACCTCTGTGGGAACAATCCCTAAGCACGGCGAGGCATTGGTTTGGGTGCCATTGGTAACGGATTCCCATTGCTGAACGTGCCAGAGGTTGTAGCCTCATCGATGAAGCCTGCAGGGAGCAGGCACAGTGTAACCATGTGGTCTCAACCAGATGTCACTCTTTGGGCCAAAAGACAAAGAAGCCCACAATGGATTCTAAGTGCTAATTCTCAGGTCTGTGGCTGCAGGGTTGAGGTGCATCCAGGAAACAGCTTCCTGAACTGGAAGGAAAGTACGACAAACAATGCATATCAAGAAGTCCTTGTTTTGATGCAAAAATACATTTATCCTTCAAGTTCACTTAAAATTATTCCCTTGAAAACCCCAGCTTACGTGGTCAGCGTAGAGAGGCATGACCTGCCCAAGAGGGGACCTGGGGGTGACCCAACTGCACTTCTCTGCCGTTAGAGTTCCCTTCTCTAACTGCAGGAAATACAGTGAAAGCCATGCCGTCCGACCTCACAAGAAAGAACACCCAGGCAGTGGCAGCAAAAGAGCTGCCAAGCTCTAGGAAGCGTGTTTGACAGAGCCACTGGTTCCCTGCCCCACACCAGTGTGTGGCCACCGTGCCGGGCCGGGGACACACACCTCTACAGTCGCTGCCCGGAGGAACAACCACTGCCTTCTTAACCGAAGCTCCCCCAGCTACAAGCACTCAGTCACTTGTCTGTGGTGCTGACAGGAATCAAGATTTACAGGTCTTACTTTCCATCCCCAAATATACCTCTGAGACATCCTCCTCGCGTTTAAAAGGTGTTTTTTCGCTGTACGCTTATTAGCATATCATGAAAGAAGTAATTAGCATATCAAATGCTGGAGATCAATTAGCTGCCAAAGCACCAGCCCAGGCACAAGCTCCTGCCATTTGTAATAAAATCAAAGCTGGGCTCACCCCTGTGCTCCTGGGGCAGAGCAGGGACTGCACTCTCCTCCTTACCAACAGCCGAGGGGCTGATCCGCTTCCCTCAGCCCTGCCAAACCCACCCGAGGTCACCCCTGCACTGGCTGCTCCTTTACTGACCACCTCTGTCACCTGCCTGCTTTTATTCCACGCCTGCCCCTTGGTGCCAGTGCCGCCCGCACTGGCTCTTGGGCTCTGCGGGCCCTGGCTGGGGAGGTGGCCGTGTCCCCAGTGCTCCCACAGCCCCATATCCCGCTGCCTTCAGCCTCTCTCAGGATCAGAATGAGTGCGAAGAGGATTTTATCGCGTGACGAGGAGCCAGGGCCAGAGCACTGCACTGCACAGAGCAGAGATCAAATGCCTTTGCCCTCAAAACAAGCGTAGGGCATCGTGAGAGCTGCAGAGAGCGAACAGAGCAGCAGGTACAGGACAGCCGCTCAGCACCTCCTCTGCAGCCCCAGCACCACCACGTGCTCCCGAGACTTCCCTGCGCCTCGAAGAGAGACAAGGAAGCCTTGTCTTTTAAAGGAAATTTAGTCACACGAGGGATGAAGTACCTGCTCTGAATCCCCACTGCTGCCCATGGATCGCCTGCTGGCCGTGCAGAGGCTGCAGCCATCACGGGAGCTTTGCTGACTCTGAGAGACTGCCTGACTTCTGCCTGACCCCCGCTGCGGTGGCTCGGACGCCCGTTCAGTCCCGCGGGACGATCACCTTTAAGGCACCACCATCAGGTTTCTATCCCCAGACCCTGTTTAATACAGACTCACATTTTATGACCGAGCAATCAGGAAACAAAGGCGACCGTCTTGACTGGAATTTCATCCTTGTGTAAAAGCAGAGACAATTCAGGGAAAACACTGCAGCCAGTGCTTTAGCAATAGATTTATTCACATTAAAAAGTGAAAACTATGCAAAAGCTGAAGCATGCTATGACTTGGTTACTTTGTGACTCCCACAAAATATCCTCCAACACACAGCAATTTCCTCTTCCCTCTTTTCCCTTCATCCAAAGCATAAAGAGCATTTCAGCACAGAAACCTTGCACTGTTTTTCTGTGCTTTGTTCTCAACTATACCTCAGCAGGATGCTGACATCCGGGAGGTACTGGTTTCTAGTCCTCAACTGGGACTCCCTTCTGAAAAGACTAGTCCTACAAATTGACTACGTTGGGAAAATAATTGCCTTTTCAGCCTTTATTAAAATAAGGTGCAGACCCACCAGCGCCGTCTGACCTCAGTGCCCTAAAGGGGTTCCAGTATGACGGGCTGGTACCACTGCCAGGGAGTGTGAGGAGCCCATTCTGCCACCGAGCAGCTCTCAGATCAGTGCAAGGGCAGTATTCCACAGCAGCTCCCTAGGATTCCAGTGTTAATCCAGCCTTCACTCCCAAGATTTCCCTTTGTGGTTTTCCAACAGGTGTTCCCTTTTCCCTACAACAGGAAACTCTGAGTGAGTGCGCGTCTCCCCAGAGATAACTGGAACCCGATCAAGGTTCATACTGGGATTCAGCTAATGTGCACTTTTGCCTTGTGCCTGAGCTCTACTGACACGCACCCCAGGCCAAGGAAGGCAAACCCGAGGGGACAAGGGTCTCCTAAAGGAAGAGGAGGGGGTGTCCCAACATGTCTGCCACGACTGGTGTTGTTAGAAATGCTGGGGCAGGGCTGGAGGCAAAGGAGGCGTTTTCATTTCACTCACCATTGTCAGTAGCGGGGACTTAGTGGCGTAAGAGAAGTTCACAAACGTTATCCTAGTGAGAAAGCACATAAATATACTCATCATTTAGGCATTTAGAAACAAATAATCTACTACTTGTCAAGAATTGAGAAACTCCTCAACATCTGCATTGAGCTCGTGCAAAATACTACAAATTGCTAAGAATTCCCCAAATATTCATTTCATTTGTTTGTGTTTAGTTTGCAGCATATGATGTTTTATGCTAGTAATTACATAAAATCAACAGTTATGAACACAGATAAAGACCTTCCCAGAGTCCACTGGAAAGCCTAGTACTATGGAATGGTGTAATCCACTTAAAACCAAAATCCTGGCATCCTTTCAAAAACGTAAAGTGCTCGGTGCAGCCGGAAGAAGCATTTATTATTTATACTCTGGAGGCTTTTCATTCACATCCACCAACACACGCACCATTTGCAATGAAGATGGATTAGCCAGGCAATAGCCAAAGATTTTCATTCTGGTTTTCTGCAATACACTTGCTATCTGCTCAGATTCAGCCTTGCTCCACAGCCATCCGGAGAGGCCAGCGGCCCATCAAGACACGCTGGGATGAGAGTGGTAGATGCTGTGTCACAGTACAATTTCTGGATTTGGATTTGGGTACAAACCTGAGGTGAAGTGCTAGAAATGCCTTCAAGCTTGTCACGGCAGGGCGGTGCCGTGAATAATGTATTCATTCTGCAACACAGAAGTCTCCTAAAGCCTTCAGCCTCCACCCATTTCACTGCTGCTCCATCATACAGGGCATGGAATTGCCACACAAAAACCTGCCTGGGGTCCTTGGCCATGGACACGGTGAGAGCCTGCCCCGAGCAACTCTGGGCACAGCTCACACCACCCACCCTCAGCAGGAAACCTAGTTCTCTGAGGGACCAACCCCAGGGCACGTTGAAGACACCCTGTGGCCAGGAAAAACCCACCCTTTGTGCATCTGCTAAGGTGCAGGTGCTTATGCTGATATGTGTATTTCAGCAGTAGCCCAGAGATCAGAAAACTCTTCGAGTGGTGGGAGACCCAGATTCAGTGTCCTCAGGAGCCTGAAAGGCTGCAAACTGCGTCCCTCCATCTCAGGAATGGCTCCCAGGCTGTGAGTCTCCTCCTCTCTGTGCAGCAATCGCACAAAGGACTCCAGAGTTGCAGATTAAAGTGGAAAAGCAAATGTCATTAGTAAAAGGTACTGAATAGGAATCTAACTATGTTGCCATTACCTGTTTCTCTCACACAGCCAAACCAAGTGCCAGTCGGTGTCAGCTGGAGGAACAAAGCAACTGCCTCACCACCAGTAACGCTGCCAGAGCCAACACTCAGCCCCGGCTTCAGCTAACGCTCCATGATCAAAGACCTGTCCATAGATACCAACGAAGAGATCTACTAGGGCTGTTGAAGCCTCTAACTTGACACAAATCTGCCCCACAAAACCAAAATGCAGATACAAAATACGCTGAGTGGGTATGAGAAAGTATCTGTTTACTGATTACTACTGGATAAATTACAAAGAGGTAATTGCTCTGTCATGTTCTAGTGTTGATGCATCCCAGGAAAAAAGTTTCAACCTTCAGGCAGGGGAAAAAAAAAGCTGTGATAAGGTATGGTTTCCCTGCATCTGCTAAACACAATCCCAAAGCATCTCTTTAAAAAGTCAGAGCCCGTGCTTTACAGATATCTACGCTCCTGGCAAACTACCAAATTATACTTAGCTGGAAAGCAAAATCTACACTGGGCATCAGGGACTGCCTTAAAGATGAACTGAAATACTTCCTCAGGAAAACAAAAAAAAAAGGCAGGCGGGTGCTGTGGGGCAGCCAGCAAGGACTGACACCTGTAGGGGGGTCTGCATCTCTGCGGGTTTCACACCGGGGCTCCAACCACTGACAACCAGCCACAAGCACAAGAATACGGTGCCAGTTTTCCTCCCCTTCTGCTCCAGATTCTGTTTCCATTGCCCAGAAAAAGGCACCCCAACAGTTAAGATCATGGCAACATAAACCTCCAACATTTAACACTAGAAATCCATTAACTATTAATATTCCAACCTGTTCAAAAGGGACAGAAGCAGCTCTCCTTGCCCCGAGGCCCAGGTATGTTCTGCTGCCCTTCAGAGTCCCCTCTGCAGCACCGCTGTTCCAAGGGCTCCTGCACGACTGGAGAGCCCCCACCAGTAATCCTTTCCCAGGCAAACTTACAACACCTGAGCCAATTCAATCCCCTCTACTGGTGCAGAGTGTCAGCAGGAGACAGACAGCATCTTAGTCGTGTCTCAAGATGTGGTTTTTTCCTGTGTATTCGATTTCAGAAAACAGATATACTTCCCTTGGAATAAATCCATCTTTGAGAAATCCACAAGACTAGAAGAATTTCATTGTTCTGTCAATATTTCAAAAGAGTAAATGGCGTGACTTACACTTGCTATGAGTCATCCACCTCGATACTGGCTTCAAGGAAAATCATGCAATATCTGATTAAAGATTATTACTTACTCTTGAAGGATTAATTATATTTTATAGTACTCAACAGGTTCTGGGGGAAGATAAGCCTTGTCAGATCGAATACTCCCACTAACAAATGACAGCAACCGTTAACAACCTATTTCTGAACGTGTTTTGAGCCCTGAACTGAACACCACACAAGTTTCTGAGTCTGAGAGACAGGAATATTCAGAAGCCTTATGGCAATAGTAAATTGGAAAATACTTCCCTGATACTGCAATTCTTAGTAAGTAATTACCAATTATTTAGGGTGAAAAGCCACCTAGAGAAGTGGATCTTAGCCCAGGACATACTCAAAGAGAAAGCTGATAAGGTTTGCCAAAGGAGTCAGGACGGATGGAATGGAAAAGAGTGAACAATAACACACAACAGTTTTCCTGGAAAACTGGACTCGAGGGGTTCCTCTGAACAGCCCAACACAAGGCTTGTGATGTCGAAATTAGAGAGAATAGTGAGCAGTAAGCACCTGAGGCGGCACTACCAGCTCACGAGCTGAACCAGCAGCTGCGATTCAGGGTCTGTGGTTTGCAGGGAAGCGCGCTGGGTGGGTGTTACTCTAAATGGCACTACTTGGAAAACCTGTAAGTAACAAGTGCTACAGAAATCATTTGTGCCGAGTTTCCCCCGTGTAATCCTATAACACACCCCATCAGTCGCAACGCTGCCGCCGCCGTTATTGACAGGCCGGTAAATTGGAGTTCCTTCTTTCATGTTTTTGCAATTCTAACTTTGATACCTGGAGCATAGCAGGGAAAATCTATAGCAGACAGCTAGGGGCTTGTCAAATCTCTCACCTTTGATTTAAAACAAAGCTGCACCGGGTTTGATCAATGATGCACTATGCTGATCCCGGAGACAGTTATTAACAACATCACTAGCATTTATATAAATAAACTTCCGCCGCTTTCCAACTAGATTTACAGCCCGGTAATAACAGAAACTTAGAGGAGGCAGCCAAGTCCGCTCACATCTCTCTATTTCATGGCTGCACACAGCTCCAGGCACTTCTCTGTAAACGCTGCTGGCCTTGATGCAGTGTAGCTTCTCACTGCACAGAAATAAAACCTTTTTCCTTCTCACAATGAGAGGCAGAAGGAAAAACAATGCTATTCACTAAACCTTCTCTAATTAATTTTGACACATTTGTAACCCACACACAAGCCAAGTAAGACTATAACTGTCCTTCACTTTTAAGACTGCCACATAAGAAAACGTTGCAGAATTTGTGTCTGATTGAAGAAAGGATGTAGAGCTGTTTGCTGACACATTTATAGCATAAATAGAAAGAAATACAGAATAAAGACCAAGCTCTGCAATTTGCAGTTGTAAAGCAGAGATGGATAGAAGAATTAGGAAATAAAATTACTTTCAAAATCCTCGAGATTATGGTTTGGAAGCATCTCTCTGGTGATATCTCATGTTATAGAAGCTATCTGGAACAATGATACGAAGCAAGTCTGTTCTTTTTCCTGGGCACGGGCCCCAGTGTACGGCGGTAACGTTCATCAGGCAGCTCAGAGCATTCTCATCTTCCCTTTTAGGGAAGGGCTAAAGAGATCTGTCTGTCTCCAATGGCATCTCCACTTTTCCTAATTCCATTACCTGAGCTCGGCCAGAAGCGACACATAACGCGGTCCCACCGACGAGGGGCAGACGTCTGTCCTAACGCAGGGCCCGCCATGTGCCGGGGGGTCAGAGCGTGTCCCCAGCCCCATCGCTGCTGCCCAGCTCCTCCTCACCCACTCCTGCTCCTCTTCCATTAAGTGGAAAAACAGACGGAGCGTCCGGCTCCTTCCTCTCCCCTGTGAGCAGATCATAAGGGTTACTTTGGTAAGAACTACCTCTGAACTAGCGGCATGGTCGCTGCCACGGGACAGACACCCTCAGGGGCGGGGATGGGAGAGGACCCTCAAAGGGCTGGGGGCTCTGCAGAGCTTGGAGGGGTCCGTGTGCCTGAGTAACGCTCTCCCGGACAGGGGGGAAGGTGCCGGAACCAGCCACCTTCTGCAGTGTCCTTCACACCCGCATCTGCCCAGGGCTTAGAGAGTTTAAAAAGACAAAACAATCACTCGGCTGAGGCCACTCTCGTGCAGAGAGAAGCAGTATTTCAAAGGAGACACAGGAGAACAGGACAGGGGTTGATTAGGAGGAGGATGTTGAATGCTAACTCCTAGCAACAGAGCTGCAGCATCCTGTAACACGTATTTCTGCCAGGATCCGCTGGGATCTCCCAACTGTTATGTTCTGCCACCCTTTTTTTCACTCAGTAAACTAAACCCCAGAAAAGGAGGTGAAATGCCCCCGGCCCTCAGCAGAGCCAGGACTCGTGACCCCTGGTTCAGTTTCTCAGCCAAACCCTCATTGTGCTCCTTCCCGCGTTCCTGAAGAAGCGGTACCAAAGGGCTTCAGGGGGCTCCTGACGGCCAGTCTCTCTGGGCAGAGTTCATTAACACAATGCCTTTTGTTCTAGAAGTATGACCATCTGGTAATAGGCTTCATAACACAAAGTATCACACAAAATTACTGTATTTTCATTGTGTGTTGGTGACCAGTGCTTACATTGATGCTAGAGAACATCCCTTCCTTCCATCCTACTGTTTCTTCTTTATTACTTCTTTTTTTACTTTTTCTTCTGTGTTATCACAATGTACCATTTTTCTTAGAAAGCCTCAATTCCTAAACTATAAACAGTGGCCTAAAATATACCTAATAAAAAGTACCTGGCAATTGAATAAAAATTTAATTTTAACTCTACACTAAAATTACTATGGAACAACTTTATTCCTAAAAACAATAACCTTTACATTCCAACACCCTGTAATTATATTATGTTCAGTTGATTATTTTGAGTGGTAAGGAAACTGTAACCCCTGAAAATATTAATCCCATGAAATAAAAGAAAAAACAGGAGAGAGGAGAGGAGAGGAGAGGAGAGGAGAGGAGAGGAGGAGAGAGGACTGTATGGCATTAATCTCATGAAGAGATCTAAATTACACATTTTATTATCCTATGGAGATTTATACTCCCATTATCTCTCAAATCCACGGAAGATAAAGGAAGTGTAAATCTGTCATTCTCCATGCTGGGAATTTCATAATACTGTACTAGAGAGGGGATTATTCCACTCTCACATCTCACAGCACTGTTTTCTTAACAACCAGAAGCACTCTCATTTGATATCAAGACAGATGTTTTGACTATGGATGTGTGCTGAAACCAAAAATGAAAAAAACATATGAATAAACATGGAAATGTTCCTTAATCCTGATTCTAAGGGTGATCTTCCACCACCAAGGAAGACGCCAAGATTTCCTCCAAAAAGCTGCAGCATCCAAAGCAAAGACGTTTTTATGCAACTTCTAAAAATTACATTTACTCAAAGCACAAACCATCCAATCCTTTCTTCTGTCAAGGGCAGGGAGGGCAGGGCCATCAGCCTCTGTGCTGCTCTGTACTCAGCTCAGCACCAGACCTAGGGGCTGACTGCATTGACGTTTAGGCCCAATTCTTACCAGTGCAAACGGTACGAGAAGTTTGTGCAGCTATGTCAAATCTATGCGAGATGTGTTCTCCTGTATCACCCCTCCACGTGCGGCTGCGATGGGCCCCTGACTGAAACACCAGCTGCCCCCCCTGCACAGGGTTAACCCCCTGCTCAGACCATTGCAGAATCTCAGCTGTCACACTGCTGCTCCCTGGAGAACAAGGCTGTGTCCCGGGCAGGTACCGCCAAGACCTGTGGGTCATTATACATTCAATTAATAGAGGGACTTAGAGATTTAATGGGTGAGCCAGCTTCACCATTAGCAGATGAAGAAGTGCTAAGCAAAGCCTTATTGCTATTGGAAATAGTTGTAGGACTATTATAATAAACCATATTCATAATTTGAAAGATCCCTGGGTTCTTTCCCCAGCCCTGCAAGGCCATTCTTCGTGCTGTCAGGGTTGTTAGCTCTGCACAGCACACGGTAACTGCACTGCACTGGGCTTTTCTGTGCCATTTTAGAGCTGCCTCTTGCAGGCTTCTCTATGAACTAACATTTTCATGCAAGAGAGCAGAGTTTAATGAATTGCAAAACCGTGTGCTTGCAGCAGCAGTAACACACCTTGGAGAATACTCTCCTCCTGACGCTTGAGAAGGCTTGCATACAAAACAGGACTCTCAAAATGCAAGTACAAAACTCTGGCTTTTCAAGTAAGAATTCCAATTCCCATACTGAAACTTTCCTCGAAGCCACGCTGCTCCCCGTACAGCTGGGAGAAGAGGAGACACGTCCTCTCCTCTGCCTACTAAGCCCTTGGCCAGTTCAGCCCCAGCACAATGAAGGGCGTTAGGGGTGCTGGGCAGGAGGCAGCCCCCGCTCACTCCGGCGCTGTACCACCACCCGTGCCCAGCCACACGCTGCCTTTTGGATCCTTTCCCACCAAGCAAGCCCCTGGGCTGGTTCTGCATCTCCCCAGGACAGCCTTCCACCGGGAATCCCCAACCACCCGCTTAGCTCCGCTTCCAGCCAGCTCCGATCCAGCAAAGGGCCTCAAAGCAGGAAGGGGGAAAAAGATAGAGAAGCCTCTCGGCATTTTGCATATATTGAACCAGATTCTCATCCTAGTCTGAGCAATGTAAAGAAGAACTTCACCCAGGACAGGGATACAGGTCAGGGGACGTTATTTTCCTGTTCCTATTGAGCACAGCAGGTTTTTAAGTAAACAAAAAAAATACCACCCCTGCACAAAAGAGATTCGGCTCCTATAGATCAGCGTAGCTTCACTGAGGTCACCGAGTCTGGAAAATTTACCTCAGCTCCAGATTTCCTCTGGAAGGTAAGGAAAGTGCTCTCTCTGCTCCCCCATCACAGCTCAGCCTCTAGACAAAGAAAACAGATTGTTTTTTTTCCAAAATGAGTATCAACACGTTTTCTGCTGAGCCCCATATCTGTAGCTTCTACGCACTGCACATTGCCACGGCGACTAGAAATGCCTGGAAAAGTAATTAAATGCTTTTTCAATAAACAACATCAATGACACCATTTTCTTACGCAACTTCGAAAACTCACCTCGTTTTACAGCCACTTATTGTACTAAGATACTAAAAAGGCAATTTGCTGCAGAAAATAAATCTCAGGCTAATATAGAGCACTGAATAACAGGAAAAAGGAAACTTTGAGGCAGAACAAAGAGCACCTCTGAAAGGGCCACACAAGGTGTTGGGGTACGACTGATTTTAGCCGGGAACTCTAAGGAACAAGATACCAATAAAGTGATGATGGAAAAAATAAGATTGTGAACACACGTAACTAACTCTGATCTTGCAACCAAAGCTGCTGTTATATTCATTTTATGGACAGAAATTTCTGTACAAACACTTGGATTTCAGAAAAGGAACCAGACTAAGAGCTCCTGCGTTACCAAGGAGGACACGTTCCATCACAGCCCTGAGGTTGGACGCCTGTTTGTCAAACCGAGTAAAGGTCACACACGGATGTCAAAAAACATCAGGTTGTTACGTTTTCACAGAAAAAAAAATCTGGCACTAATATCACACAACACCTAATTTCCAAATTTCAGGGAAAAGTATGCATTTGAAGGAGTCCAGGCACTTCTGTGCATGTATCACACTGTCTCATGGAAAAACAGACACCCCTAATTCAGTGCCAGGTAATGTACGCGTCCTCTGTCTGGAGAAAGGCTCCTCACTCGTGGAGCAAGAATCTACAGGTCAGAGAGCATGGGAATTAGCTCTCTCTGTGTTTATTCAACCCAGCAAACCCTTGTGGGGGCGCTGAAGCACTGGGTTGTTCCCTAGTTTTTGACACCATCCCTTCCTCCAGCGCACAAACCAGCCCCCCTCACACTCGGGCTGGTGCGGCGAGGGGAACCTGCCCACGGGAGGTGTCTGACTCCCCAGGGCTGGGTCCTGCTGTGCTGGGGCCACCACCAAAACCTCACTCAAACCCAGGGGGACCGTGATTAGCAGCACGAAACCCTGCTAGAGAGTCTACCAGCCTTCACGGGTGACTGCCCCAGCAGAGGAGAGCCTGGCAGTGATACCACTTTCCTTTCTCTCCTCCTTTTATTTCCTGTTATAATAACTTAAATCTGAACAAGAACTTTACATAAAGTAAAGTTAAGGCCTTTCCTCTAATTTTGCTTTTGGTACAATTCTTATTTACACAGACTATGAGATGTATTGCAGCAAGAGATGTATTGCAGCACTCTCTGAAGACAGAACACTAGGAATTCTAATGTAGAGAATTTGGGCTAAACTACCCTCATTTGTATTGGTAAAAACATACAATAACTCAGTTTCACTCCTTAATGATCCAGCAGTTGTTGCAAAGTAATAATCAATCTGTGAAATTAGGAGATAGAATACAAAACTGGCCTACTGCTCAATTTTCAGTGGTTTCTTTCCGAGAAAATGTGATGTAACAATATTTTCTATTTTAAAACTAAGAATATACTCCCATCACACCTGAGGTAGACCAGATCTTACCAACACACCCATTTTGACCTGGGGAAGTCTTGATTCGGATTCTCCTTTGAGCCCACTCTAGTTCCTTCCTTTGTTCTACATTTCTTCAGAACTACATCATCAATGTCAGTTCCAGGACTATCATTTTGAACACTGCTCAGAGTATCTTCATGGAAAGGCAGAGCCTCTGAAAAACTTCAACCTTGCTGGAATTGCTTAAGAGCCAAGAAGTGGGGTTTGTAACTCATAACCCGAACCGATAAGAACACTGGTGGTGTAAGAACAGGGAGGAGGTAAGGTTGGAAACATCCCACCAGGATTTGGAAGCGATTACGGGATCACTTGGTTAAGCCAACTGAAATGATTGAGCATCTGATATCAGGACTGTTTATGGCTTGGATGTGCAGTTACAGACACCGCTGCCGATTCCAAGTCTAGGCAGAAAGCTACAAACTGCTTTTGCACAGCACCACCTAACTTGGAACACTCTCTGACCCAGATTTCTTCATTTTCTCTTCCCAGCACGAAACCCATCTCCTCCCCACAATTCGGCATGACATGGGTTTGGATTGGAGGCCAAAGTCGTGAGAGCTGATGGCAGTTAAGTCATCTCGTCGCACTCGTTAAAAATAGAGCTGAAGGATATCTGTTCTCACAACCAACAGCTGTCGTTTTGACATAGCACTTTTTATGATGTGAAAGTGCTCCCAGAATTGGGCAACACGTCATTTTTTTAATGTGTACGGAATCAAGAGATACTTTAATTTCTTCTTTAAAAGGATTAAAAGTTTAAAGTAATTCTTAAACGCAATTTTATTGTCTTTTAAAAGTGCTTTCAAAGAGGGTGTTAACAGTTGATTTATTTTATTCCTCCTACAGTCGTCTGTTTGTCTTCATCCTTACACTTGAAGGGCAAAGCTGTTCCACTGTTTCCACTTGTGGGCTGTTGTTTTTTTTTTAGACTGACTAGTGTTGTCACATCCAGTTTCTCTGTAAATCACTCCAGAAGGCTCTGCACCTTTCAGGAGTTTTACTTCTGCTACTGCTATCTGTAAAGTCCGTATCAGAACACTGGTCCTGCACCTCCTTTAAACCCGTGTGCCAAATGGCACTGACGTGGGCCCAAAACACTTCTTGAGCTGCTCATTCCAGATAGCTAACGCTCACGAGCGTTTATTTGCAGCAGCAGCTGCTTTGGGGCTCCCTGCTGTGTTGGGCACCCAGAAATACTCAGCCCTAGCCAGCAGTGCCAGGGATACACCCGCATTTCCTGCTGCTTTGATGGGAAATGGGCTGTCACACGGGCAGGTAAACTGAGCACCCACGTCCAAGGCCCCTCCTGCTGCCCGGGGCTGCCCCCATGGGGACACCCTATTAGAGCAAGGCAGAATTCAGGAAAGCCTCATTGCCCACAGATGGAAGCAAATAACTGGAATGGCAAAGCCCAGGGCAGCAGTTTGTTAATGAGAATATCTGCTCAGGGTACACCAGCTGAATCAAGCTAAAGAAAAAAAAGAATCCGATTTTACTACGTTTTCCAAGTCTGCTGGCATTGCTGTGAAGAGCATCCTACTTAGAAATGCAGTTTTTATGGCATTATTTTGTTTGATTCAGTTCTGCTTTTGAAAGAAGACAATCTTGTCTACATAGACTTTTACCACAAAAATGACAAAGATTTTGCCACATTTAAGTATTAAAAAAAGCTGCTTTCTAAGTGGGATGGAAGACATTGTCAAGAATTAATAATTTGGATTCACTTTCTCACTCCAACACCAAAACTACACTATATTCAAGTTGTATGACTTCCCTTTGCCTTCCCTTTGCCAAGCTGTGAAAAAAGTGAGCAGTTTCTGCACTTACCACAGAGTGCTACTGTAAGGCTTTTTTAATTCTGACCCTGGGTTTTCATTCCTTACAGTAAGTATCGTTCTACCACAAGTCCCAGTAATCCCAGTGCAAATTCTCAGGCGGACCTGTATAGCTCTGTGCAGGACACAGGCATTTCTTACTAACAGGAGCAGCTCCTTCCCCCCTTCAATAGTTTTCCTAATTAAAAGTATACCGGGTACTTGAAAGCACCAGTTACAAGATTACGTTCTGCCCAGTTGCATTTCTTACCTGCCCTTCTTAAAGGGGGGAAAAACCACCTTATGACTGAGTTGAAGCCCTGGCAGCAGGGCAGAATTTTCTCTTCTGCACTACACCTAGAAATACACACAAGTTCCCTTCTCTTTGTGCTTTAGCCGTAGGCTGCCAGTACGGAGAAACTTCCTGCCTAAAATGAAACTTATACATTTAATAAGAATTCAAGAGTGGCTGAAGAGAATCGGCTCTTTTATTAACTACATAAGTCTGAAACTCAGCCACTGTTCAGAGTTCTGGAAATGTAAGTCCATATTTCACGTGGACATGTTCAGAGACTTCACAGCCACATAAACTGGGTAAATCCCAAATGCACACGGCATCTTTTTCGCATCCCACTCACTGGGTACTTGACTTCACTATACTCTATTTCTTACAGTGTTCCAGGCAGGGGGTTTGGGTGTTTGTTTGTATTTTTTACAGGAAAAGAAACTTGCAAAGAATAAGTGGCATGTGAATAGCAAAGTTATTGCTCATGTCTTTATACAACATCCAAAACTGCAATTACTATAGAGGCTATGTCGGTAAAACACATTGTTTTGGTTAGGAATAGAGCTACATTTTTGCGACACCTAAAAATAAAACCAACTGGAAGAGACTGTGAAAGGAAAGAAATTCCTTCCCTGCCTACACTCTAGTGCCATAATGGCTCCAGAGCAGGGTAGCACACATGTCACGTCTCAGTACACCAGCCCTGCCTTCATTTTTCAGAAAAACAAACAGGAAAGAGAACCTCCCTCAGCCTATGCTTAACTGTTTCCATTGGCAAAACCTTTTGGGTACAAATCTGAATGATTCTTAACTCTAAAAAGAGATTCTCCTCAGAAACTCAGGGATAACTGTATTTTTTCTAGACACATTGAACTGGCCAAGGAAAAGCTCTGAATCTGTGAGAGACACAAGGCTTTGGCGCACAGCGAGAGACTGGGTGTGTGAGGACACACAGCATGGAAGCAGCCCTAGAAAAACCAGCATGCAGCCACTGGCACCAGCACCAAACCAGGTGGGTTCTCCAGCCTCCTTGGAGAACACCTCCCTGGCCTCCTCACAAACCCACCAGCAGTTCCAAAATGCAATGGTGATGGGAGGAGGCAGCAGCTCCCCATTCCACGTACTCATTTCCACCCCTGGTCCCCAAACCTGCCTCGGGGCTGACAAAAGCACCGGCAGAGCCACAAGCTGGGCTCTGACTAACTGAGCTGAGCCTGCTCCCATTCCTATTTCTGACCTGACCATGGTCCCCACCAGCAGGGAGGGAGAGGCGAGAGGCTGGGACCACAGAGCAGAGCAGAAGTTAGGCAGGGCTGCAGCCTTCTGTACCAATGCTGGAACCACACACTGGGGTCAGCAAGGAGAGGAGCGCACTGTAAAACTGACTTGACTGACTGAGGCACAAAAATTGTTTTCATAGAGTCTACAGATAAAAAGGATGTCACATGAGCTCTGTGCAGCACACCAAAAGGATGTAATCGGGGACCACACAACGTGGAAAACACCTGGGGTCCCCGAGATTCACAACGCTGAAGGACAAGTTCCTTGTACAAACTATGAGAACACACATTTCCTACTGAATACGTGCAAATAACTGCACACACAGACCGGCCCGGAGAGTGATATCAAAGGATTTCAATTAAAGCCAGAAAGGATTTATTGCTTCCATAACTTCACAACAGAGTTCTCAAAGACAATGTATAAGGACTGAAATTGTAAAACATTTTAATGCTTCTGAAAACAGACAGAGAGGAAACCTTTTTTCCCCTGAGGGCGTTAAAGCCCGCAGCAGTGAGCAGTCCACGCTAATCCTCTGTCTTGCAACGCGACGCTGGTCCTGTACTATTAGGGACTGAACAACAGACTTAGCTGTGCTGGTGAAACGAGGTACAAAAGCAACGAATTCCACCACATTTATGTGAAAAGGCAACCAATGTCATTTAAGATGGCACCAAAACCTATAAAACTGTTCCCAATTTTTTCAAATATCCAAAGACAACCAAAAATAGATACTGAACTTATTCATTATAAGGCCCAGGAACTCTAGCCAAAATTAACTGCAGTGACTAAGCACAATTCTCTTGCCAGCAATGAAAAAAAATGGGACATCCTTTATCCATGATGATTTGAGAATAGTTATTATTAACACAGAACTCAAGTGATCAATGTCCTCTCCCTAAAATACCAATTTCTTCATATTTACAGGTGATAAGCATTTGACAAGGTGAGCAATCTCACTGGAGCCCAGGTATAAAGGGACACTGAAGGGGAGTATTTCACATGGAATGTGAACTGCAAGGTCGACACAGAGACTGCTGAAGAGCTTCAGTGGGCTGAAGTTCTGGCCAAGACTTTCTCACAGTAGGTGAGATAAAGGACAAAGCAGCAGAGAAAACATGGATTATGCCAGAGTGACCAACAAACAAAACCAGCAGACCATTACTTCAGCAGGCAGCACAACAACATACATACCAGGCTCCATGATTGAAGGGTCACGTCACCAAAGATGCTGCTACCCCTGCTGAAGAGACTGAGAGCTTTGGGATGCACTGTGGTGACAGAATTACACAAGCATACAGGGAATTTCCCAGAACTTGTTCATAACTGTATGCTTTGGCCTTCCTTTGCAAACCCAGCATCATCAGACTGCAATTGGCTCCCTCTTCAGTTTAATTAATTTCTTATGTGTAAATGAAATACATTCTGTTGCTCAAAAGCTATAAAATTACAGCTACTAAATAAAATACCAACAGATAAAATCCTAATCCAGACAAAAGCTACTAACAGGTGGTGACACACTCCATATTACATTTCTCATTTCAACTCTATATGCCCCTCCAGCATACATACACATACAAATACACACTCATATGACATGGAAAAATGTATGTTATGTCTACAGGTTAGCCCAAACCTGGTAGTGATGCTGAAAAGCCCTCTCCCTGGATTTAAAGCCAAACTCTGCAACTCCTGAAGTCAACTAGGCCAAAATGCTTAGTCTTTATGTAAGATTCCAAAAATTAAGCTCCACATGCAGCCCTACCTCAGCATTGTTACTAACCTCTTTTGCAATCATCGGTTTTTAAAAGAATATACCCAAACAGTTTTTAAAGCTTTTTAATTTTAAGGCAATCCTACGATTTTCAGGAGGTACGTCTTGCTCCCGAAGGCCAAGACCGGCACCTCGCGGGGTGTCCTGACGATCACCACCACCAGCACAAGCACCGGCTTGTTGGGCTCCAACAAAACACATCTGGGGAAAAGTGGAGCTGGCAGTTAAAGCCATTGCTTCCTGCCAGAGCTGGGCTGTAGCTCCCGCCCTGGATGTTACAAACATAAGACTGCAATTTCTCCTCACACAAATTTCTGTAAATCTTTAAAAATTTCTATCTGAATGTATGATTTTGCGTATTTTTCCTAAATGATCATTATTTCTTTTGTTGTAGAAAGATCAGAACCCGTTTCTCCCTGTCGAGGCTGTTGCTTTTGCAAGCTAATGTTTAAAAGTATTGCTGTTTCTCTCCTTACCTCTGCTCCCGTGTGTTCTCCAGTGATGACTCAGGTCAGCAGCATCGCTTCTTCCCATTCTGCTCACGAATTGGAGAGCTCTTCTTTCCCTGGAGTTTTGGATTTGAAGATTCTACCAAAAGAGAATACGTTTTGAAGTTATTCAGTTTTTCATCAGCAGTATAATATACAGGGGATTTTGGACAGAAATACCTTCAAAGGCTTAACAACAACCAAAACTTGGTTTTTCTGCTGTGTCGATCACTCTAGGCTTAATAACATTACTTGCCAAAGTAGTGATCTTTGACCTTCCTTTATCATGGCTTGTTTCCCTCTTGTCACCATGATACCAGCTCAGCTTTACTTCTATAGACTGTGTTTGTAACCAGTAGATTAAATATATCAACTATGAAAGTCTGCACCAAAACATGGGCAATAATATCAAATCTCCATCCTTTGCACTTTTTAGGTTTACCATGAGTGATGTTCATATAAATAAGCAATAGGTAGGGAAAAACCTACATGAGATCTATGTAACTGCAAACAAGAAATCAAAGGGAATACACAACTGTCTGATCTTTTCCTTTTTCTTTCTTTTTTTTTCTTTTTAAAGAAGTTTATATCATTTCATTATTTACATTCGGCTGTGGTCATTTTCCAATTCTGCAACTTTTTTCTCCTTTCTAAGGATATTTTGAAAGGCTGGAAAGAGCCAAACAACAAATCACCTTATATATAATGCTGACACATATGCAATACAAAAATTTCAGTCAAATTTGGGGTTTGAGTCACTCAAAACCACTTTCCTCATTATATAAATATTTAATGTAGCAAGCAGCAACAGGCATCATAACTAATAAAATATTAAAATAAATAATAAATAAACATTAATAATCAAATAAATAAAGCACAAGGCTAATTACTATCTAGATCTCTTTATATTTTTTTTAAGATAAGATCATTCCCCAGAGGAGATTTTAAATTGAGCTGCCTTTGCTCTGCAGAGGAGTTCCAGTACACACTAGTAGAGACCTCAGAAAAGACCTAGGGTCAAACCTGCACCCACCCCGTTGTCAGCACTCTCCCTGCAGGCAGGAGAGCAGCCAGGACAGACAGATCCCACCAGAAATCTCAACACAGCACGCAGGCCACTGGACATCGCAGGTGACACCCCGTGCTCACCACCCGCAGCAGAGCCTCCAGCGGTTACAAGAAAGCAGCAGAATTACACAAGGTTCAAAACCACTGATTTTCATCAGGTGGGTTGAAATTTCCCAGTCTGGGTTTCAGTTGAGAGCTGTTATTTTTGAGCACTCACAGACGTGAATTCAGCCATCTTTTCATAATGGAAAGTGAAAAATGACACTTACAGCGCGACCATGCGCTTGTAAGGCTACACCCTGCCCACACAGCCTGACATTTGGAACTTGCATGGCTTTAAGGAAAGAGCCTCCCCAAGCTTGGTGAAATCCAGTACAACTCAGACATCTCTTCTCCAGAAACACTTAAAAAATATAAGCACCTAAATTCAATCATCATCCTTGTGAACACTACGACTCGAATAGGTTCAGAAGCCTTTCAGTGCCTGTTCCCAGCTAATTCCAACCCAGAAAGGAGGAGTGAAGATAGAATCATAGAATCATTTAGGTTGGAAGAGACCCCTGGGATCATCAAGTCCAACCATCAGCCCTACTCTACAAGTTCTCCCCTACNCCTCCTCTGCACTCGCTCCAGCACCTCGAGTGGTGCAGTCCCTGTGCCTGCATCTCCACAGGGGCCAGGGCAGCAGGAGGCCCTTTCACACTGATGCTCAGCGAGGAAGAGAGAGATGCTGGTTGCTCCCACATCCAGGATTATTTGTGCTTCCCAACCAGGGAAGTCCCTGCCCACGTAACTCCCAAATAAATGAATAGAATCAAGTCCTTCTGTTCATTCTTCTTTTCCAGGCCCAGTTTGCATTGTGACCCGGCTGCTGCCCACACCGCCCACAGCCCTCGGCTGGACCCACACTGTCCTCACTTGGGCAGCCGTGGAGTAGCCTGGTATCCTAATGAGTTAGTGTACCTGAAAACCATAAACACCATTTCCAGAACAGGCCTATTTTTCTGCTTCAAATATTATTACAATCTGTGCTTTAAAGCTTTTAGCAGAGAGGTGATATATTTTCTGTTTGGGTTCATAAGTCTACGACCGAAAGGCCTAACGTCCCCCTGTCTGCCCAGGGGCCAAGAACTCAGTCCATGCCTGAAACACAATCACAATATCGTTGGGGTATTCAATTTTTGTTCCCTCTGGGGCATTTATATTAACACCTGAACCTTTGCTTGTAACTCTCCAGCCTGCTGAGCTGGCCATTGCGAATGGGACTTGTATGTTTGCACCAAGCCGCTGGAATCTGGGACGGCCTCATGCTCCTGGAACACTTTATAGAATCCCTGGAAGGGCAGGAATACTGCCCTTATTGCACTTTTTACTATACTCTTTACTTACATTATCAAAACATTGTTTCTCAAATAATCCAATATAATATCATGCACTTTTCTTAAGGACTAATTTAGAACTGCACACACTGAAGTGATTTATGTTTTAATTCCCACGCACTCATCTAAATTGAATTTAATCTGACATCTTATTACCAAGCTCTATTACATTCTCCTGGAGCTCTTAGTAATCTTTTCTAATATTGCCTAATTTAAATAAATTTATGATATTACCATGTATCGACACCCTGCTTTTCACCACTACTCCGGGCAGACAGCAGAGTACAACCGCAGCTGGTGTTCCGAGCCCCAGATAACCCCCGTGTCTGACTTCTCTCCGGTCCTTCCCAGCCAGAGACCTTGCTCTTTATGGCAAAACTTGCCCCCTGCCTTAGTTCCTCCAAATTCCCTTAATGATTTTGTATGAGTTACTTTAGCAAAAACCTTTCAAATGTCTAAATATCTTATAGCTCTCAGTTCTCTTTTATTCTATGTGTCATTAAAGAATTTGTAGCAGTTGAAAAAGCAACATTTACCTTTATTGAAGCTCTGTGGATTTGTCTTTTGAATTATTTCATATAACATCCCTCATAAATACATATAGAACAATTTTGTGTTATCTTTCATGATCTTCTCAACTGCCTTCCTGGCTCTGAACAGCAGCTCTTCGTATTGCCCACAGAGGAATGGCTGCCTTTAAAAGGATGACTGCAAACACAGAATCACAGGATCACAGAATGTCAGGGATTGGAAGGACCTTGAAAGATCATAGAATCATAGAATCATTTAGGTTGGAAGAGACCCCCGGGATCATCAAGTCCAACCATCAGCCCTACTCTACAAGTTCTCCCCTACACCAGATCCCTCAACACCACATCCAATCTACTCTTAAACACAGTCAGGGATGGGGACTCCACCACCTCCCTGGGCAGCTGATTCCACTGACTGACCACTCTCTCTGGGAAAAACTTTTTCCTCATGGCCAGCCTAACCCTACCCTGCTGCAGCTTGCAGCCATTCCCTCCTGTCCTGTCGCTCATTGCCTGTGAGAAGAGACCAGCATCAACCTCTCTACAATGCCCTTTCAAGCAGTTGTAGAGAGTGATGAGGTCTCCCTTCAGCCTCCTCTTCCTCAAACTAAACAATCCCAACTCCCTCAATCGATCCTCATAAGCCTTATTCTCCAGGCCTCTCACCAGCTTCGTGTCCCTCCTCTGCACTCACTCCAGCACCTCGATATCTCTCTTGTGCTGAGGTGCCCAGAACTGGACACAAGACTCAAGGTGTGGCCTCATCAGTGCTGAGTACACTAGTCCAATCCCCCTGCCAGAGCAGGAACACCTAGAGCACATCACAGAGGAACACGTCCAGGTGAGTTTTGAATGCCTCCAGAGAAGGAGACTCCACAACCTCCCTGGGCAGCCCCTGCCCATGTTCAGTACCCGTCCATCTCCAGCACAGACACAGCCACTAATTGGAAGTGACGGGCTTCCTGGAACTGGTACTCTGAAAACTCCTGTAAGATTTCCACCAAGACTTGCACTGGGAACTAGAATGCACCTTATGTCAACATCTTACAAAAAGCCCCTAAAAGCATAGTGCTGGTACCATTACTGCAGCACTCACTGGTTAACACTTCCATGAACAGAATAATGCTGCTACAGAGCTTTGGAGATGAAAAGAATTTCATTCGTAGAATATTGGGGCAATAAATGTTTCATCCATATTTGGAAAAAAAAATCTTATTTAAAGCCTAGCTGCTTGAGAGGGATAAAAATACTAGCAATTTGGAGGCAAACTCTAGGTACCACCATATGCCAAGTGCTATTTCAGTGTCAGACACTGGATGGCCTGACGAAAGCCAGAGGTATTGCAGGGTTGTACAGGAAGAAAACAGGCTCCTGGGGAAGGACAGCAACCCAAACCACCCGCGGTTTGGGTACCTCTGAGCGGTCCCGCCAAAATGAATGTGCTTTTCAATGACGTAACTAGCATGTCAGATCACTGAACACGAGAGGTGGTCCCCCAGAAACAGGATCAATTATAGGAGATCAAGGACTTACAAGCTCCTTTTCTTGTTTTTGACTTTGCAATAAACTTTGTATGAGTTGTACAAGTTGCTTAAAATCAAGTTTAAATTTCCTATCTTCACAAAGGCCTGGAGAGGCCGGATTTTGGTTGAAAACATCTGCATTTGTAGTCAAGAGATACTACAGGAGTGCAAAGAATCACTTTGCTGTTTCCATTGGTGATAACACAGTGTTCCTGAATTAATACAAATAAACAGATTGGCAACAAAGCTGCCCTACAAATTCCCATGAGGCCAATTTCTTACCTAAAATATAGACTTTTAATGAATTACAGTGTACTTTTACCAGCAGTTCTAAGAGTTTTATCCCAAAGAACAACTGTATCACCTGCCTCAAAAGATCTCTTGTTGACGTGGCAACACATTAACTGAAAAACAAACTAGTGTCTAATAAACCCTACCACTACCACAACAGATCGTGCTGGGTTTTAAAAACTTTTAAATGAAGCTGCAAATAAATATGGAAGGAAAAAGCACACTCTTGCTAGAGAAGAGCGTGCCTGCAGTACGGGTAAGAAGCTCTCACAGCACAGGGCAGGTGCCCACACGTGCTGGGCAGCTCTGGAAAACACATTTACTTGGCTTGAAACACTCCAAAAGCCTGTTAGAGAAATGAGTCCTCAGAACAACAAGTAATCAGAATACACAAACACACACACACCCCTCTTTTGCAATAAAACAGAGAATTTGAGCTGTATTTTCACTACAGATTTGAGGGACCAAAATGCCTGTTTCCATAGTGAAACAAGACAAAAAGGCTAAAATTAAAAACAAAATTAAAAAAATCAGGAACTGCTAGTTCTGTTCCCAGCCCAGCAGAACTGTATTAAGCAAAAAAAAAAAATTTGATGTAACATAAAATATTTCCAAATATTTGTTTCAGATTTTATTTTAAACAATATGAAGAAATCCAAACACAAAAAGGTTTTGTTTAACAATATTAAATTACACCTAAGCCATTTCAGGACTAAAAAAAAACCAAATTATTTGCCCCCCAAATTAAACCATCTCTCATATAAAAGTTCAATTTCAATTAATTAGCGTTTCTATGGAAAAAAGGGAAAGGCAATCAGAAAAAGAGGTGTTCCAGGTATCAGCAGCTGACACCCAGTTGGCAGGTATTCAATGGCTTTTCTTGGCCAAGAACCTGGGAACTTCATGTGCATCCACCAGTCAGCAGGGGTTAGACGGGGCTCTTCTGGAGCTGCATTTCCACACTAGTTCCTTCAAGGAGAGACTGGATTCCATGACCTGCTTCACCGCTGGCTGTATTTGGTTATTATTCCCACTTTCTTTCCAAGAGCTGCACTCAAGCTGAACCAACTTGCCTTCAGTAATAGATGAAGATCCCACCTCACTCCAGAAACCCCCATGTGACGGCACAGCCTTTATCTATCTAGCCTATTACTAACACTGCTGCACTGACCTCTGATCATTCCCTTTAGTTTATATACATGTTAGTCCCCTTTCACCTTCTGGTCTTGTTTAAGAATATAACAACACAGGAACCTTGACAAAACTGGTACCAGCTGTTAATTAGTTTTCCATTTGACGGCGATGAAAGCCAAAGCGTTCTGACTAAGAGGACACCTCACAAGGCATCCTGACTAAGAGGAGGCTGCACTTATTACGTTACATTAAGCTATACAGAACTGCATCAAATGGAATATTTAAGCATTTTAACTTCAGCATTTTATGCGTTAGTAATTCACTTAATTATTTTCTCTAGAGAACAAGCGGTGAAGTATCCCACTGATGCACGGGGAGTTGTACGAATAAATCTGCAGGCATCAGGATAGGATCAGATACCCAAGAGCCCCACTTAAATCAATAAAAGCAGGAGGCAGTAGCAGGAAGGATGCCACTTCCAGCTTATTTCACACTGCTGTCCGTACAGCCAGCACAGGAATCATGCTGGAAACCTACTTGCCTTAATGAAAATGTAACTCACATTTTCACACTTTCATAAAAATAAAGAGCTACCTATCTGCGTTACGTTGCCATTTAGAACAGATCTGCTAGCCCTCCTGCTTCATCAGAATCACCTTCTAGTGGATCTGAGTGACGTTGGTCACACTATATTTCTATGTGGTCACTACTACAACCTCAGAAAACAGGTGAGAATGAATCAGCAGAAAGAGGGGAAGGGCATAAACAAGAAACTTCACGAAGGGTTCCCTGCAGATAAATAAATTAATGTGTCACTATTCTCCAGCAAACAACCTCACTAACTCAACTAAAGCAACGCCTCTCTGAAATAGTTTCTGTACTGGGGCCCATTTTTATAGCTCTGAATTTGATATTGGGAATATTACATCTGTAATCAATGACTGCAGGGAGAAATTGAAATGGGAAAGAGCCATAAAACGAGCAGGAAAGGCAAGGAGAAAGGGAACGTAATGTTAGAGACCTGAAAAGGGGGAACAGGACTGCTGTTTGCTTGTGTGTAGTTTATTTTATACAATATGCTCATTTTGTTACATTGGCAAATGGTACCTGTAGGCAGAGCAGGTGAAATTGACAATTAAAGCAACAGAGTAAGTAACTGACTCACAGCTGGCAAGACAGAAGGAGCTCAGAACGCGAGGCGCACCCGATGCTCCGGGCTGGGCAGCAGCCAGGGAGCTCTCTCCTCAGAGCCAGAGCTGCGGGGCAGCAGCAGCAAACTCAGCTGGAGTCTGACTGGATCACAGCGTGAGTCACACCAGCCTTAACATCAAAGAGAATCCAAGCTACAGCACGGCCCTGATTCCTCCTGTGCTGCTACCCACTGCCTCGGTGGATGGTGCCCACAGCTCAGACTCACTCGGGAGCTAAGTTACAGTTCCTGTTTTGCTCAGGAATTTCAACAGTTTGGATACTGGAGAAAAGTTTCCATGAAACTGCTGTGGGATTCATCCATCATCGAGGGATTGGATCTGTGTAAGTGGAATTCTTCCCTACCCACTTTGTCAGCCTTTTCAACCGCTTTGTGCTGCTGCTGAAGAGATGTGATTTTGGCCCACATTGTCTAGAAACTAAGAGCTAACAAAATATTACACATTTTTCCATTAACCCATTAACATTACCCAAACAGCACAAACAGTTGGCTGCACTTAGCAAGCCGAATATTACTGAATATTTTGGGAAAAATACCCAGCTGCTAGCTGGTGAGTCACCATAACAGAATGTTCATTTCTCTAAAAAGTTGTCCATCAATGTAAGCAATGCGTGGATTTAAATTCCCAATTACACAGCCCATTTGACTCGGTCATTTTGACGTGGCCCCTGACGTGATGCTAGGCAGTTGCCATAGTTCTCTTGAAGTCTTGGAAAATTCCTCACAATGAAAGAAGATCAGAAGCAGCTAACTTTCTGTTCTTCCCTCCTTGCCTGCACTTATCCCAGTAATTAGTTTCATTGTTGCTGCTAATGAAGGTGTTCAAGGTCTCCTTGTCCACTGCCTACAATGCTGCCTACCTTTCACCTTTTTGTTTTCTGTGAGTACAGATTTGGGTCCTTGACTCTCAAGGGTGCTTTTATTCTTTTGATAAGTGTTATTCCATTTTGAACACACAGCCAACCATAATGAACCCAGATCTCAGCCCTCCCCTTAGCAGTCCTTGTAATGCTGCCATTATTGCACCGTTATAGCTCTTGCCCTACCTTTATAATTTGCAATATCCTCTTTTTGCCTGAAGAGCCATCCACAGGGCACAGGCAGACCTAAACTGGTCACGCTCCCCAGAGCACAGTTCTTGCAGTGAAGTCGTTCTGCAGCTGAAAGATCATGGGGTACATCATAAAGTTTGGGGGGAAAAGGTTGTAAATACTATCCCTGTACATTTCCCCTGCGGTGCTGAAGAAGTACCACTTGGATTGATGTTTTCACCATCAGTATTAACTCCACACGCTGTCCCATCCTTTAGAAACTCCCAGAAAAATCACCAAAACAGGTTCATACTTGAAGTGTTACCTGAAGTGTTAGCCATGAAGCTGAGAGTTAAAATGGACTAGCGGTACAGACTTCTTGAAAGAAAGACCTATCCGTGGTTCCTCAGAGTGTGGATTTTAAAGGCTTCAGAAACTGTAGGAGACAGATGAACCATCTGTTCTGTCAACTGGGGGTGGAAGTGGACTTAGTACAGTGATCTGGAATAAGCTCCCTGTAAAATACTACCTCTTCTCTGGCTATTCCAAAAGAGGGGACAATCGTAACTGGCTTTTTTTTTACTTCTTTACTATATATGGTAATACTTAGGTTTCATCCTTCTGCCTTGGTCTGTAAATGCTATGTACAGAACAGCAAAAACCAGAACCGGGTCACTTGGAAGTATAAAACCCCCATCAGATCCCTGAACTCCTGGAAGTTTCAGATCCAAACAGAAACCTGAATTTTCCAACTTAGGCCCTTATCACCGTTGATTTTTTTTCCATTGTTCTTTTGCTTTACTGGTAGTTGCTAAGCAGTATTTCAATAGTAACACCGTGGGCAGAGAGATAAAACTTTATATAAGGCTTTAGCTGCAAAGTATGTATATTCCTTCATATTAATAAAAAACAGCTTTACAAGGAAATTCCGTCTCCATAGGCGGCACAACCAACTGAGTGATGAGGAGCGGGCAATAACAACGTCGCACGTACGACAGCCATCTGCTGATACCGGAGTCAGAGGAGGAGGAGATAGTACCAAACTATTTTTCACAAATCCTATCAGCCTAAGAGTTTCTGAGGAATCGTTTTCTCTCTCAAAAGTTCGTGTTACTCAAAGTTTAACGCAAATCGGGAGAATAAAAATGAAAGCTGGGCTTCACTGAGATAAATCAAAAACTCCCATTGATTCTGGCTCAACCAAAATTTTGTCATAAATTGAAGAGACGCACGAATCTCATAAACAAGATCAGCCAAAAGAAGACCTACTGCCTGCCTGCCTTCCTAGTTGAGGCAAGCAGCATCGTACAGACCTCCTACATGACACAGAGCTTCAAAATTCAACACATCATTCATTTAGAAACCCAGAAGGTTGATGAGAATCTCGATATTTGATTCAGTGAATTCTAGGGTGGAGTGGCAGGAACAAGCAGCATAGGAGCAACTCCATTTCTCGCCTGCTCCCAGACACAAGGTTCTCTGCTGCCAGGACAGAGTTAGCTCTAAAAGATTCCCAGGAGTCCCTGAAACTGAAAGTATTTTCCTTATGTGAAAAGGACAAAGAAATAGTAACATGCATCTTCCTCAGTAGCCATACAACTGAGCAGCTGAAACATCTATACTGTAGCACAGGAGAAACAAATCCTACCTGGTTAAGTAATAGATGACTGTAACAATTCACTGGGTTAATCTTCTGGGATTATGCCTTAGAATTCCACTGGAAGTCAGTGGCCCCTGCACAGTTACCAGAAGCCTCACGTGTCAGGTGAGGATGACAAATAAATTGCTTAGTTCACTCCCAGATCCCAGTCCCGTCATCCCGATACCGTGTGTGACTTTACATCTGCTGTCAACTTACCCCTAAAATGAAATCGGAGCTGCACCCTGAGAAAAGCCCATTGCAAAGACCCACCTTCAAGGCCAAACGTGTACAACCACGCTGGATTGAGCTGCCTCCACTCAGCACACTGCTGTAATGCCACACAGCTCAATTCTGCCCTCACATCAGACTCTCATATGCACCACGTACCTCCACTGTCATTCCATGCAAATGCTACTGAGGCAAGATGCATCACAGCCCTCAGATGAGTTCCGACACTTTGAACTGAAAAACCCAAACCAGAGTAATGGCTGAAGGCTCACAGTGCCACAGGGGAGCCCAGTGGTGCCCCAAACCAAGCGCCAGACAGCGTGGAAGCAGTCAGTACTTCCCAGAGCAAACTCACCCAGAACCAGGTGGATTTGAGCCATCCCCCACCACTTTGCCTTGAGGTGAGGAATCACTCCTGGTAAAGCCCACAGTTTTCATCTTCAAATTGGAAGGCTGAGCAGAAATCAAGAACATCAAGCCAAGCTCTTTCAGCAAATCCATAGGAACCACACTGACTTCAGTGAGGACAATCCGTTGCTGAAAAGCCACCCATAATCACTCTAACTTCCCAAACAGGCTATTTTCCCAACCCCAATGTGACTGGAGGTGAGGCAGCTTGACCCTGGAGCTATCATCTTTCAGCCAGTCATATTCATCAGGCTTTCCAGCAACATCTCCAAGGCTGCCTCTGCCAGTCTAATCTAATCATGATCTCCCCATGTTTGCAGAACAGCCTGCTGTCTCCAGCCATCTGCCTTCTCAAGCGGTTTGCAGGCCACACGCAAGACCTCGTGGAGCTGTCAGCATCTGCTGTGGAGACACACTCAGTGCATACCGCCAGGCTTGCACACACACTTGTGACAGGCATGACTGTAAACACCCACCACAGCCTGCACGGACGCTCCCGAGGTCTGTGCTGCTGAGCATCACCCATCTCTGCCTGTAGACTTGCTGGGATTGCCACCAGCCAGTGGAGTCTGGAGACAAGGAGTGGGCAGGGACAGCAGTGCTGGGCTCTGCTCAGCAGCTTCCTGGGATGGCAGCTGCACAGAGGAGAAGGCAGGCTCAGAAGGAGTCCATGCACAGGGACTGCAGAATGGTCCAATCCATGCAGGGTTTGGGAATCATCATATTCTCATATTACCAATTACAAAAAAAATTAAAAAGATTGCTTTTGTGGTATCAGCACAGCTTCTAGAAAATGTTGACTGAACAGTAAATTCCAGGAAGAATGTAATGGTATTTTCTTTGAGTTGTTTATTATTAATACAAACTTCCCTGAACATTCTTCTAGTAATTCCCTGTTACAGTAAGGCTACATAAAAGAGAGGGCTTAATGAGCTACAAGCTTCTTTTCAATGTGAAATACAGTTCTAGGATTTTTGCCATTTTTAAAGTACAAGCAAATTACCAGCATTATGTACTTGTTCATTTTTCCTAGCTGTGACAAAGCTGTGCTTTGGAGACACTCACAGAAATGCAGCTTTACCCCTGGTGCCTGCTCAGTTCCCGGCCCAGCAGCGGGATCGCATCCCAGCTGAGGTCCTTGCGTTCTACCCCACACCCAGCACTGGTAACTCCTGCTACCAGGTGTGATCCATGGAGGTGTCTGGGACCAGCAGTGTGCAGACACTCTCTTCAGCTGCAGTCCTCTGCCCTCAGCCTCGGGCAAAACCAGCTCACTGGTTTGGAACAGAGCACACCTGCTGTTAGTTAATCCCCTGTCGACAAATTACAAAAGGCAGAGTAACAAATATGTACTTACTTAAAATACCATGGGTTTGGCAGGAGTTACCTCATAAACCCCTGGATCCTAAAGGGGTTAGAAGTTTACAGCAGGAGTTTCACCAGGATGTTGGCTCGCTGCTGGTGCTGACTTTGGGAATAAAGTCTAGATTTGAGACAGGAGCATCCCCACAGCACCCACACTCCCGGGAAAAAAAATACTCCAGGGCTGGGTATGAGCAATATAAAGGCTGTACCATTTGTTTGCCACTAATATCCGTCTCGTTACATTAGAAAGCACTTGGAGAAAGCCTTGAGCATACAGATTATGCAAGTTTACTTTGCCCCCTCACGCACAGCTTGCTTGCCATCTAGCGGACACAACATCCGAATCTCAGCAAGAACACCTACTTTCTGCAAGAAATGAGCAGTCACTACACGTGTGGGTATGACAGCTTCGAATTAACTGTCTCAGCAGCAGAAAAAGGTTAGGGTTGCTCTCAGTACTGCCTAATAGATTTCCCTGGATGCCGAGTTTTGTCTAAATCCTAATCTCAGAAAAATACTTTTTAAAAATGCATTCTTCTAGAGCATACATTCTTTCCAGTCACAAAAAATAAACCTCGATAAAAAAATCAGATTATAAGTCATTTAATAATACTGCCAAAATAATGTGCAACGTGAGACAACTGAGACACAAAATATGAACTTCCAAAACCTTCATCTCCGAGACAAAACCATCACCCTGTTTTTATGCTGGAGCAAAACAAGAGTTCATAATAAGTGCTTTGCATCTTCTTGATTCCCCCTCCCACAAAGTACAATGAATTAACTGCACGTTTAAATTAAGCATTTGATGAAGTGTCTTCCTTGATCAGAGAGCTCGGTCTCACCTGTGGGTCTGAGTTCATTTGCTTTGAAACCAGTTCAGGACAACAAAGAGCAGGGAACAACATGATTTTGGGCTCGCTCGCACCAGTTTAGAAATGGAGTTGATCCATTTAACTAACCAGAGCTCAATCAGACCAAAGGGGGCAGTAAGCCCTCCAAAGTCACATGTGTTTCCTTCAAATGACACTTGGTGTGAGTTGGTGTGCACCTTTGTATCGTCAGCTTGAAGGGGACTTAAATACTTGAAAAATTCCTTATAACTGTCCGAAAACAACAACTATATCTATCAGAGAAACAAGCTGGTAGAGTTGCTTTCATTTCCTGTGCAGAAAATTTTATTCTGACTCTCAATGTTGTTTGATATCACTAAATAACATCCTGTGCACATGGGTTTTTCTTAAGTTAAATGCTAATGACCACAGGGAATGCAACAGGCCTTGGCTGGCTATATCATGCATATGCAATTTGTGCTCAGCCACAATTTATGTAATTAGTTACAGTCATATTGAGCTATTTAAGACACATGTTAAAGATCTAATGATGAGCTGACATTAATGGGTCATTACAGCATGCTTACATGGTTTCCAAAGAATATTTGCATATGCTGCTGACATGCAAATAGGACACTTAGAGAAAACAATCATGCATAAGAGTATTACTGATTTTAAAGAAATACATACATTCACTCAAAGGAACATTTCTGAGTATATACTTTTCCCAGTACTGTCTCCTACAACGCTCTGGAGGATATTCTTCACTTGCCCAGTTACAGGTTGTTTCAAATAGAACTTGATATTTGTAAAACAAAAATAGCATTGTTAGTTTTTTTACTTTACCCTCTTTTAGAAAACTTCCTTTGGGTACACACTTCCTCAAATTTGAATGCCAGCCTGGTAGGGAGGGACACCCTTTCCATGCACCAGCACAAGGTAAGGCAAAAGCAGTGGTACCCAGGCACAGCCTGTTTCCCGAGTTGTAAAAAACCCTTCAGACCAAACTTGGGAACAGTGTGACTCCTCATCCTGTGCTCAGGCAAGCAGCCACATCACGTTTCAGCAAACACTGCTTAGTGAGACCATAAACTGTGGGCTTGGGCCCAAAATAATACACTACACCTATGGGATAACATTAGAAACTGGATTATTACAGAAAGGCAATTAATACCATAAATACCAGAAGTCTGCCAAACCTTACCTGGGAGTATGCAGTCTCATAAAGCTCCCTCTCCGCCCAGCATTTTAGCTGTGTTCAAGATAAAGCCTACTTTTTTCCCAAAAGGTAAACTGCAGTTCCAAAGGTATAAACACCTCAATGTGCTTGAATTGAAACAATTTTACAGCTCTCCAAAGCTGATAACAACCTCCTCCTACACCAGAGTCCAACAGCTAGGGTTCTGGTCCAAGTCCAGGTCTTGTTGCTGCCCTTCCGTGACTTTATTGCCGCAATAAAGCGGGGGAAGTAGAGGGAGAGACAGCCACCAGGAGGATGTCCAGCCTGTAAAGAGGGTGATTGGCCTCAGCGCTCCACACCTACCACTGTCACTGAGTTTTGAACACCCAAGATTATGAAATTCCCACAAAGTCCTTTGAGATAGTGCTGGCATTACATTATCGGGAAGATATTCCAACCAGCATACTTTTAATCGCACAATCTCTGGGCAATTTGTGGCCTGCAAAAATTTACAGCTTAGCCCAAGTTCCTCACCCTCCAGGAAGGCCTCAGGAGTCGCTTCAGGGGAGGGATGACTGGGGCACTGTGCTATTGCTGCGTATTTAAAAGAAACAGAAAACTGAAGCGTGTGGCAGGAGCTCACCCGGTACCAGAACTGAGGAGAAAGACACGTTTGTCCTCGCCTGAGGGGCCCTGAGGAAACCCCGGCCTCTCCCTGCCGTGAGGTGCTGCGGCAGCGAGGGCGGCCCCACCAGCACCGCCAGGGCCACGCTAATTAATTCTGACAAGACTAATCAATTAATTCTTCCAGAACCCTGGCTTAATTGCTGGGAGGAAGAGTTTACCTCATACTTCGCTGGACACCCACAGCAGAGCTGCCTCCAGCAAAGGCCTCCGCGGGGCCAAGAACGCCGGGGCCGGGCAGGGGAGGCCGGGCATGGGCTCAGGCGGAGGCAGAGGCGGCGGAGGCGGCAGCAGCCCAGGTAGCGGGGCGCGGTCATCCG
>VZTM01042414.1:573605-617748 GCA_013400555.1 Jacana jacana
TCCTGAGCAGGCTCGGGCGTCCGGCGAGCGTGGTTCCGCGGTGTGTTTTGGTGATAAGGCGTTTGGAGATCTTGGGGCTTGTGGTCCTGGTTTTAAACCGCTTCTGCCTAGGGGCCGGAGCCTGAAGGTGGCTGAGCCCCGGGTGAGGTGCCCTGCCCGCCCCCCGGGCTGCCGGGGACACCCTGGCGCTGCCGCCCGGCCCTGGCTGCCGAGGGGTCGATCCGCGCCGAGACTTGTGAACTTTCCAGAATGCTTCGTTATTTGTAGATCTAAAAATATTTTGCGTGTGGGCACGAGCCTCTCGTTTTTAACTTTTTTCTGCCTCTGAGCTCAGCCCTTCCAAAACACAGCGATTCTGGTTGGGCACAATTCCCGCAAGAGTCACGCTTTTGGTCGAGTGGCAGTGGCAGTGCTGGATCCGTAATCTTCATTCTGGACGGTGTGTTGTACTAGAAAAAGCACTTATAACTTGCAAATGCGTCTAATCATACAAATGACCGCAGTTGCAATGCGTTTCCAGCTCTGAGCCCAAAGGAAGGCTTTCTGGGGAATTGTTCTATTTTACTATTTACTAAGTCTTACTGGTTTCATATCAAATGTTTTTATATTTCTGAAGATGATATTCTCATTTAAAGGTCTCAAAATGAGCACCAAAATACTCCAGTAAATGTTTTTAGTCTCCTCCAACACACTTACTCCTCTAAGCAGTCCAGTTATACTGGTGTCGTGCTGTATTTGCTGTTGGACTTAGGTATCCAACCCATACAAAATTAGTGAAAAAAAAATGAGATCCCTGAGCTATAAATTTTGTCCTCTGGAGTTGGTGCAGGTCATCTTAAACGGTCTGGTGCTCTTTGATATCAGTTACGTTGATGGCAAGGTCAAAAGCAAACATTTTTTCTCCAAAGAGCAGCCTGTAAATACAGGCTCGAAGAAGAGAAACCTGGGAAGTGGAGTGTTAGGGCTGTGCTGACAAAGGAATGTCCTAGCTTGCCTATTGACTTCCAGAGAGTAGCTGAGACGGTTTTACGGGGGAGGGAAGGAAATCTCCTGTATGTTTTAATGGATACAATCAAAAGTAGGCTTTAGAGGAATGGCAGACTTCTGAATAAACACCGCCTTCCCTGTTGTTCAGTACTGGGAAAGTTTACCCTTTTCTTTTGTTTTGTTTCTTTAAACTAATTCAAAAGGATACTTAGGGCTGAAACAACAAGCAAAACACAGAAATGTGAAGTTAATGTTGACAGTGTGATGAAATGTCTTCTGGATGGGTATTTTGGGAGGTTTGGGGTGTTACATCACACAGCTCATACTGGCGGGCCTGGAAACCCTCCCGTCCTGCCCTCAGTAGAGGTTGAAACTTTATCTGGACAAGGTAAAAAGGCTGCTTGAGCTAGAGAATGGATTCTGGCCCTTCTTTCAAGTAGTATTTCTGCATCAGTTAAAAAATAGTTCTTCTGCAGGGCAGAGAGCAGTAGCCTGTGTAGGCAGCGTTTGCTCTGACTAATGGCAGTTCAGCCTGGGGAGCACCCCTTTGTGCTGTGCTTTGGTCTGAGCACTCTCGCCTTCGTGTGACAGTGCCCGTGTCACTTGCTGCGTGCCATCCTCCCAACACAGATCAAAACAGTGCTGATGTTGTGAGGGGTGCTGTGCCTGTGTCCCCTACCAGTAACGAGTAAGGTTTGGTTTGGGGAAACCAGGTCAGTGTCATGGAGCAGCAGCGTCTGTGTGCTGCATCCACCTCTCAAAAAGAATCAACTTTTGGGTGACCTGGAAAAATGAGAGAAAATGAAATTGAATGCCTTCCTTGTCTGGTTTTTGTGATTTGGTTTTTTAATTTTCTTGCAGTGCTAATCCATTGGATTTATTAAATACATAGTGACCTGTGTTTTACAAAGCTCCAAAATATACTTAGAGGAGTCATCAGGTAGCTAAATAATGCCCTTGTATTTTTATCTTACTCATCCTTTTTGTTGGCAGCAACCTTGGAAAGTGAATACCTCAACATTTTTTAGGTAACCTGACTAAATAAACAGTATAATCCACAAATATGTGCATGTGTGCACACAGAAATCAAGGCTGGCATTTACTCTTTATGTAATACCTGAAGAATCACTTTAACGCACGATAGGAATGGCACGTGCAAAATGAAGCCCAAGGGTGTGGGAGCCCATGAGTAAAGAGCCAGAGCCTCCCTCTTGCCCTGCACTGGTGGGACACTGCCCTGCCTGTGTCACCACCTCCCCTCACACTGACCCCGTCCATCGGGAACCCCTGGAAAGTTGTTCTCGCAGCAGCTCGTACAGTTGAATTTTGTCTGCTGTCTGTGGGGAGCCTTTGTCACCCGATGGCAGTGCAGGGGAGTGGGCAGGAGGGAGCCACGTTGCAGAGCTCTGATCCCTCTGTGCAGGCTGGGGGCCAGGCAGCAGCTCCCACTCTGCTCTTGAGGCTTCCGGAGCTCTCCATAACAGCACAATAGTTGTAGTTCATTGCTCTTGCCAATCTCAGATTTTAAAGACATGTTTCTCTGTATTCAGGTACATCTTACCTAGAAATTTTGAGGTACAAATTCAGGTACATCTTACCTAGAAATCAACTGAAGTGTAATTTAAAAAAACCCCACAGTGTTCAGTGAAGAGCTGTGTTCTCCCTACAGGGGCGTGCAGATTTATTTTGTTAGGCTATATTGTTTCATCGTGGAAATAGATCTCATAAGTTCCGTTTAAGGCCCTAAATTTCATGTTTCTGTGTTCAAAAAGACTTGCAGTTAGATTAGACTGCCAGACTTCTGTACCAAAACTAAAGTTCACATGCTGCAGTGAGGCCGTTGTTTTGCATCACTGAAATACAAATCCAGTTTGGTGGAAGAGGAGCCTCTGGGAGTTCGTGTGTGGATAAGGTCCAGTTCTATCTTAGTGCTAATCATGTATTTTGAGGTTATGCCTGGAGTCTGTCCTGGGTCATGTGTTCATAACCTGAAAAAGTTTGTGTTTGAAACAGGCTGATGGATGATGTATTAAGTGTTTCTCTCAAACAAGAAATGTTCCATTGAGCTGACTAAGAATTAGCCATAAGAATTCATCTTTTTGACTGAACCCTGGCATCCTGGTTTATTTTTTCCGTTCTGCTAAACCCGCTTTAAAACAATATTAAGCTGAGTTACAACTGAGAGAGCCCAATGTGAGATGTGTTGAGGGCTTAATCGTGCTCTTCTGAGAAGGGTACTGTGGGTTTCCGAAGATGAAATGCAGTAACGTACTAAATGCTTCAAGTGGAGCAGGGAACAGAATGATTTGTTTTCTCTGCAGCTTTTTTTAATCTTCTCAAGTGGTTCTCAGACACAGCGTGGCCACACTGAAGACTTTTCCCCCAAAATGTAATCTCTTTCCAGACTGAGGAATGATAGTCTAAGTTATTAGCAGCTGTGCAAAGGTTAGCTCTGACTAGCCGTGGTGATGGTTAGACGTCGGGGTCTACTTTTCTGGGCTAGTTCTCTAATTCCAGATTTCCACCCAAATACATTGTTATTCACTCTTGCAGAAGTGGCTGCAGGATGTAAACTCGAAACTACAGGGAGTCTCTGCATTGTTGACTTTATTCATACCTGCTGAGCTATTGTTCTGCGAGGTGTGCCTTCAAGTAAAGCTGAGTATTTACAGGAAGGCACTTCTACAATGGCTGTCATTTGTTTTGAAGATTAAGGTTGTTTGTATGACTATCAGGAACTGCGGAAGATATAATACCTGCAGACAACAAGTGGAAATATAGGGCTTGTTCCTCTTCAGGCAGCTCCTGGCTGGTTAACTCACAGTGGGTTCCCGGGTGGAAGGCACACAGCAACTTTCTTACTGGATTATAAAGGGGATTTAAAGACTCAAATGACGTGAATAGAGTTTTTTTTATGCTTTTCCTTGGAAGGTCACTTCTGCCAACTCTAATTTCTCTGCATAAAAAGATGTTTCCAGTTGCCTATTTTGAAACTGCTTCCCTTTATTTCCATTCATCCTAAATAATAGAAAGCTGTAGGATCTGATCACGTGCCTCATCTTCTTTTCCAGTTAATTATTCTGCTCACGAGAGGTAGTGTGTCACTAGAATATAGGACACGAGATTGACAATTAGGAGGCCGAGTTTGTGTTGCTCACCGCACAGGCAGATGTGTTGTGAACCACTTTGTCTCTCCCAGCTTTTTTCTTGCTTTGTGGTGTCTATTGGGATTAAGACAAGCCTTTTCTTCCCATGTCTCTGTACAGCATGGCAGAGGAAAGTTTGTTATTTTCTGAGACTTTTGACAAATTTAAAGTAGTGGTTCTCTTGATCAGCAGTTCTGTTTTGTTCCTTTGCCTCTTTCGAAGCTTTGAGATCTGGCTTTAGTGTATGACTTTAAAAGCCATTCCAAAAATCAGTTTTGCAAGACCAATAGTTATAATCTTTGAGTAAGTGGCAGTAAGGGTTTCACTCCCTCAGTTCTTGCTGCAAGGACAATGATTTTCAGTGTATGGTGGCAGTTCAAGGTGGCATTGGGACTGTTTCCTGCCACACACGCGCGTGCACACACACACACACACACAGTTTCAGATACATCTTTCTTCTACCCGTATCCCTGGAACACTGGATCAATAACCTAAGACAATGCTCCAGTTCACCCATTTTTCCTTACAATTCACTGACTCCTTACATGCCAAGAGACATCTTCAGTGTGCTGCTGGGAAGAAAGGGCCAAAAGCTGGACTAGGAAGAACCAACTTCCCCCCTGGACCAAAAGCCTGAGAGCTGCCCGAGCTGGGGGGCAGCAGGGGCACGGCAGGGTTTGTAGTGGGGATGAAAGAGCTGGGGCAGGAGGAATTGTTCCCAGTCTCCAGAGCTTCAGAACCCCTCCTGTGAAGTGGTTGGAGTAGCCCTTGGCACTGTTGGCCCAGCCTGAAACAGGGTTTCCAAATGATTTCTGGATGTGGATTGGGAGTTAACACAAGTTAAGGGCCTGGGGACAGCAGGTAATTTGCTTGCAGTGGTGGTGGTTGGTGGTGAGATGGCAGAGACCAGAACCCAATCCCAGTGGCGTTTTGTTTGTACAGCTAAAGGCAGCGGGGCTGGGCGTTGTTCTGTGTCTGCTTTTGGTACTGAATATACTACACCAGCAGCAGAACCTAATGGTCTTGGGGCTGCTTTAATGCCTTTTACTCAATATGACTGTTGAAGTGTTATTGGTGAAATGTGGAGTTAATTTTCTCCTTGCTCTTAGGAATGATTGGAGTTCAGGTCTAGCACTGCGTTTGACAAATAATGCTGAAGTTCTGTCAGAACGACCTTGCTGGAAACTGAGACAATGTGATAGCATTCCTGTTCTTTCTGGGTCCCTGTAGGTGCTAAATACAAATGTTTTCATTCTGTTAGTAACGTAACAGACAAAAACTTGATACTGTTGCACTGGTCTTGTAGTTCTTGTAAACAGAAAGTGTCTGTTTGGAACTCCTTGAACTTGAAAGTTCTACTGTGTGAATGGTATATAGAAAGACGTGAGTCGTGTCATAAAAATATTGTCAAGAATAACAGGATGATGTCTTCAGGTATCTTGTGATCTTCCTCCCGTGACTATAAAATTTCACAGAGTACTCTCACAGCTGTAGTTTTGTCAGGAAGATTCTGGGAAAAGGTGGTCTAGAATCTGCAAGAACTTCTACGGTTCCCCTCTGGGGGAATATAGGACTTGTATCAAAATAATTGTTAAAAGAAAATACTCATTACCAAATTGTTCATGAGACTTAGCAGCTGGTGTCGTATGAAAATGCATGTTGTAGGGGAGAGAGAGAAGAAAGGATTAGGACATTGTGGTTACTTGAGTATTAAATGACCAGGCACATAGGGCAGATTCTAGAGCACTCATTCAGAGGTAGTTATTTACTCACACAAAGGGTTTGGTTAAGCAAACGCTGTGCCTTTAATCTAGATGGTTTCTTCAGGTAGAATCACCAAGAAGCCACCAAATAAGTGAAGCTCAGAGGGCTCTCTTTCTAACTTACTGTTCTTCAAAAGCTAATTCCAACAGCCAGGATTTTAGAATACTAGTATTTACACTGCATGTGTTTGGTGCTGAGTGAGTAACTGCTGCCTTTACAGCAGCGTGCCAGCTTCGCTTTGCCTTTTCTTTCTTTTTGGTCAGTGCTCATAACAAGAGAAAAGTAACTGTGGAATATTGATGGGGAGCAGAGGGGAAAGTTGCTGTCTTTGACCAGAAGGAGGGGAACTGAAGCTTTCCTGTGAGCAGGGACAACTCGAATTTCGTGGGTTGCTTTCCTTTTTGGTCTGGGCAGAAGCTTTTTCTCCTTTTTTCTTCACCCCACAACTTTGGGGAAAATTCAAATTTGCATTCATTTCAAATTGAAATAGTTTGGCTTTTTCCTGCTTGTTGGTCTTAAATGCTCAGTTTTTTCTCCCTCCCACCCTTTGCTCCCCTCTTCCTCCCAAGTCCTCTAGTTTTCATCCATGTGCAGACTTTCCAGTTGTTCGTGTGAAACACAAACTAGAGCCACGAGTGACACTTGCACACTCCTCAGCCACCCCTCAGTCCCCTTGGTTCTAACACTGAGTCTCTTCTCTCTTCTCTAGAATGTTATGGAACAGTTCAACCCAGGACTGAGGAATTTGATAAATCTGGGGAAGAATTATGAAAAAGCTGTTAATGGTAAGTCTTCTGGATGCTAACTTTAGAAAGGATGTTTCGTTTTCATTTAAATATATATTCTGGACATGAGGGTTGTATACAAGCTTAACTTCAAAGTTGAACTTTGGATGTGTTTAACTAGGGGGAGGGGAACCAATTAAAAACGTGCAAACACCCAAATGTATGTACTTTCTCCCCGTTTGGGTGGGTTTTTTCTGTTTTCGTTTGGTTTTTACTGGGCTGCAGAAGTTCCATCCCAGCCACCTAGGCCCAGAGCTACTGCAAGATAAACAGAACATAAGCCATCACTAATTCACATTAGAATACAGTGGGGGGTGAACAGTTATGTACATTAGGTGTTCTCTGTTTTCCCCCAGCAATATCTTCCAAGGAGATTTCGTGTTCTTAAATCTGTTCCACTCACCCCTAGGCATCCCTCCCTGAGTCACTCTGCCAGCAAAACTGCTTGCAGAGCCAAAGCTGCAGGAGTGGAATACTATTGGTTTTCTCTTATCCGTAGGAGACCTGATGGTGTCTTTTTAAATGGGGCAACATTGGAATGAATAACTCTGAATCTGGAGATTCAAAGGTCTCAAACTTTTAAAAATGTGGTTGGTTGCTGCCGCAATGGAGGTCCCAGAGACTCTCTGAGATTGGGTCTCCGAGACAGGGCTCCAACTCCCAAAATGTATGTGGCAGGACCTGTCAGAGCCTGCTCCATCTCACCTCCACAGACCTGCTGAGCTGCTTGATACCATATTAAAGCGATGTAAAATCGCTCTCGTTTTGCCTCCTTCAAGTCTGCAGCATATCTTCCCCCTGCATGTAATCGAGTCCTCTGAGAAACGGGATACCGCAGAGGTAGTGCGTAGCCAAGTAGACCTTGAAATCTCTCTTCATGCAAATTTGAGACCAGGCCTGAGAAAAAAGATAAACCCAAGGCCTGCTGGAGATGAAAACAGGGAAATGTTGACTTATTTGCAGCAGTACTGCCTAACCTGATGGATTAACTCTGTGGTTACCTAGTACCCAACCTTAGGGATTATAGCTAGCACCAGAAGTAATAATGTATTTTCATGTTTGGCTGAAAGAGTTTTATTCCAGTTTCTGAGGGTTCTGCTTTTCCCAGCCTTCACTATTGATACGTTACATTGTGCCTTTTCTCTTTTAATTCAATTTGTGCTCAATAACTCAGAGTATAACTGTGCACAGCAACACGGGAGAGGCTGAGAGGTATTGTGTTTGAGCTAGTTTGCCTTTGAAGAGTGGCTGATAAAGCTTGTCTAGCATGAATGCTTAATTTCAAATGAATAAATGTTTACAGTCTTGCAACAACTGTTGAGAAACTACATAAAGTCATCTTTGTGCTCTCATAAATTGTTAATCTTTTCTCTGCAAGTTCCAAGTAGTATAAATAGATCTGTTAAAGGGGTAAATACTCTGACTAAACAAATCCTTTGCAGCTTTCCAAACAAGTCAGAGTAGGCTGACAAAGAATATAAAACTTACAAGAACTTCTGATAGATTTATAATGTACTTGTGTATGTTTTGAGGATAAAAGGTCAAAGCTCCTTTTCCGCAGTAGTTTCCATGCCATAGTGCTGGTGGAGACTGTACGAGTGGAGATCCTGCTTTAGCTTGCTTAGCACAGAAGGAATCACACATTTTCTTCCGTTTTGAGTGCCTGTATTAGGAGAAAAGACTGAGTTGAGGCTATCTTGAGAAAGCACTGGAGTTGGAATGGAACGTTTGCCTGCGGGTGACATACTGCACTGAGCAGCACCGGGAGAATTGAGCTGTTGAGGATGTTTGAGTGTCCAGCACTCAAAAGACCCAGCTTAGAAATTACTCTTCTCTGACGCAGCACAGCCTCAGGAAGAACCCTTGTTTCATTTGGAAGAGTTTCAGGCTTCTCAGTGAACATACTGTTAGGTAACCAAAGATGTCACCTTTGCTAGTAGAAGCTATAAAATACAGACCTCAAATACAGTCATTGGCCAAGTACCTTCCTCTCAGAAAGCAGTATGCTAAAGTCAGTGGTGAGAATCTGCTTGGCTTCTGCATCAGGATAAAAATGTACTACTTTAGAAAGTATTTTTCACTGCCCTTTACAATAAAGACGTGACAGTTTGTCCCTGTAGTTTGTTTCGGGGAGGTGTGCAGGTCAGCTCTGGGTACCGTGAAGACTGGAGGCAGCCACTGCGTGGTGTGGATCCACCACACACTAGTTTTTTTCTCACTGCTGACGTCCCCTAGTCTGAATCTTGACATTTCCCTGTTCATTCCAGCAAAACTGGCTTTGCTCCTTAAATCAGCCATAACCAGGAAATGATTAACTGAGAACAACTGAATCCTCAGTGATAGATCTTAAGATCCATCTTAAGATTTTTATTGGTTCCTGTAAAACTGGAATTGAAGTATAAACAATAAAAAGGGGGAACTGTCCTGGGGAGGAAAAAAAGTAGCATCCAGGTATTAACTAGGGTGTCTCTTTGGTCAGGAACATTAAACCTTCGTGTTTCTTCTTAAATTGTACATGTACCTCTTACCTCAAGTTTTTATGGCTTGGGGTGCAGATTTCTCTGCCACCCTGTGACAGTGACAAAGAAGAAAGCAGCACTTTCCTGGAGTGTCAGAATAACTGTCTGAAGGCCTGTATACATTCCTGTTCACTTTCCACGTCTGTCCAAGAAACAGAGATCTTCCAACATTTAAGATTACTGAGTGGCTGGACAAGGCAATTTAAAATAATCTCAGGAACTGGTGGTGTGTTTAGAATTGGGAACAGAATGCCAAATGGCTTCTCTCCATACCCTGAACATCAGCTCTCAGAGGCTTCATTTTGAAGCTTTAGAATTTAATGCCTAGAATTTCCTGGAAAGTAGAAAAGTTGATGGTTTTCCATAGGATCATCAGATTTCAATGTGCTGTTTTGACCAGAAATCCTATTTGTCGTTGCAGCGTGTGGTGTCTGTACAGTGTTATCCATAAGGGTCAGTTACAGGAGGGGCTGGATTGGATGTATCGCACCTTTCACATTTCCCTTGTCTTTCAAATATTTCACAGCTGACAAACCGTGTTTGGGACTGCAGTTTGCTTTTTCCCCATGGTTTTATCTCCAGCGAGGAGGTTTGGTATGTCCTGACCAGTGGCTTACAGCTGAGCCTGCCCACTGGGTGCCGATCGCTCCTCGGTCGGAGTGGAAGTTGGGCCTGAAGCGCAGGCTGTGCCTTCTCTCCTACTCTCTGGTGTCCTCTCTTGGTCACCACATTTGCAAACGGGTGGGTGGCACAGGGACTTGTGTCACTTCCTCTGGTAGCAGGGTTTCCTTACTGCCATGTACCCCTCTCCTACTTTGTGCCCTGGATTACAAAATTTCATAGGATCATAGACTAATGGAAAATACTTTGGGGGCTTTTTTAACACCTATTTTCTCTTCCCCTCCTTCCCCCAAGCTATGGTAGTGGCTGGAAGAGCATACTATGACAGCCTTGCGAAGATCGGGGATATATCAGCTGATTCCCCAGTTTCTAAAGAACTAGGTAAGTGAAATCTCATTTTTAAAAATTACTTCAAAAACACAAACTTTATTTTCCTGCTGGCAGTTCACTGAACTAGTATGATGTAGAGAAGAATCGGGGAAAAACTTATGTTTTTGCATAGTTCTATAGTAAGTAAATACAGAAAAAATGTGTAGCTTGAGTTTTAGTACAGAAGTAAATGCTGAAATAAACCTGCAGCAGAATGTAGGTATGAGGAGTCCCAGAGTTCAACAGCAATTCTAAACTAAAGCCATTTTCTGGATGAGTTCCATTGTGGAGAGTTTAGTTCTACTTCACTTTTTGATGGAGTATGTAACTAAAAGCTCTCAGCAGCATTATCTTTATTTTCTAGTTGAGCTTTTGAAAGAGGAGCCTGCAGTCAGAGGTGCAGTACACCTGCAGTAACCCCAGCTCTCTGCTCTCCTGGGAATAGCTGCAGCTCTGGGCGCCCCTGGCCAGCAGTGGGCTCTGGCTGCTTCACCTCCCACCCACACGGCTCCGCTCACTCTGCAGCGGGAGCTTGTCCTCCTGCTTTCCAGAGCGTTTCCCACAGAAGACTTTAAGGGTGCTACACGACAAAGAAGCACCAGCTCTACTGTCAAGAGGAAACATTTGCTTTTTTGGCAAAAATAACTTGCTCAAGTGTCTGTCTCTGAACTTTTGGTTACGGGCATTGCAGGACTCTGCCAGTGTAACTCGGTGTGTTGATTCAGCTGGTTTCAAAGGACTGTTAAGGACTGTGCTGAAGCAGAATTGAGGAGCAGGACTGCCGCTGGGTGGCCACGGGTTTCCATGTGCCCGTGGGTGTGCTGTTGTGGAGCCGGGTGTGCGGGACGGGGGAGGCTGAGAGAAATCGAACAGCAAACACTGCAGAGCAAACAGTCCCGGAGGTGTGCTGTGTTTGCTCTGCCGGCTGCTCCGTACGGACACAGGCCTTCAGCAGTGGCAGAAAGTCAAAAGCAACGGCCGTGCAGAGTCCTGTAAGAACATCAACAAATGCATAGTGCAAACTCCTGCACTCACACGGTTGGTCAAATGCATGGGGGTAACCCGCCCAACGTGGTGACTGCAGGACACTGCCTGCTTGCTTGCAGATCCTGCTGCTGGGTGGGCTTGAGCAGAATTCCGAGAGAAACTGTGCCCCTACTCCTGAGGACAATACAGAATTATGATTGAAAATATGTTTGTTGTTTAACTATGAATTCTGTAACTGCAGAGAAGACTTTTCTTCTTGAGCAAGTCTTGGATTTCTTCCAGCACACTCTCCGACAGAATACTGAATTTAGAGACAAGGAAAGGCAGTGAACACTGGAAAAGGCAGGAGAATGGGGTTTGGAGTCTGAGACATCATTTGCATGTTCTTGAGAAAGTCTTTGCTGTTCTGAAGCTGGGCTACAATGCTGTTATTTAGCAAAGAAACATGATATGCCCCAGGATGTCTCTCCGAGTATTTTTGCTTAAAAAGCAAATACAGAATGTACTGCACCTTTCAGTATTTTTAAAATATTAAGATGTGTGCGGAGCGGTATCGGATGCCTGAGGAATGGATCGAGCTTTGCTGTGATCTGCTCCTTTGTGGGTCCTGTTACCCCCAGGGGAGTTACTGCTGGCCCAGCCCACGGTGGAATTCTCTTCTGGGAGTTCCTTCAGACTTGCCAAAGAACGTTACTGGCCACTGACAGCTCTATCCCACATAGTACTTGTGTTATCTTTGCCAGAAAAAGAGGTCAGTAGTCATCAGATAAGTTTGTGATAGGCCTGAGAACTGCTCTGCTGGAAGGTATCTGGAGCATGGAGGGGGCTGGCACACCTCTCTTCTGAGAGGGCGCTGTAAAGGAAGCGGAGAGGAGCCGCTTCCATAGGCTCATGTGGGCTTGTTATCTCTACACCTTTCCCTTGTTTAAAGTTGTATTGGAGGCCTCGTCCTGTATCAACTGAAATCAATAGCCCCGTTCCCACAGATGTCAGTAGGACAGCATTATATTTTCAGTACTGGAGACGCTGCGCTGGCTTGTCCCAGTGAACTGGGAGTGCTCAAGTGTTCTGGAGTGCTTTAACACTCAGAAGTATTTTGGTCTGCATTTACAGCCTTTGGGTCTATGGACAACAAGAACATGTTAATGTTTTTGAGTAATAAAAAATTGAAACATCCAAAGTAAATATTTAAAGTAATACTTGAAACTAATCTGTTTAAAAACAAACAAGCCATTCCCAGCCCCTAGCCCTCCCGGGGTCAGCCACAGTCAGGACAATTGACCTATGGACAGCGAGATTTTAGAGAAATCAGACATCCACGCTGCTGGGTTTTCACCTCATCCTCTCCTCTACTCCAGCACTGAAGGGAAAGGTGTCTGCTAATTAATTACCTCTGATTCATCTAAAGGGTACGTGCCTCTTCCATGAGCTTTGTGTTTGACCCATCGGGTTTTGGCTGTAAAACCAGGTGTCAGAAGGAGGTTCCCCCTTTCTCTGGTAGTGAGTGTGTCGAGCTGTAACTTCTGCAGATCCCGTCGTGGTAAATTCGGGTTTCTGAATAATGCACTGTGGAATGAGGCAGGAACTGAGGTTTTTAGGGTTTTTCTCTAGCAACTTCACCTTTAGTAGTGGCAGCTGAAAAATAATGTGTTGTTCTAATTCATTTGCGTTAAACTTCTTACACTTAATTACAAAAGGACTGCAGGGCTCAGGCGGCTGAAACGATATTCTCTACAATTTCGGGAGAGTCTGTACTGGAGTATCACACTCTGTCAAAACCACAGTCTTTCCTTCTTGTAAGGAAAGGCAGGACATGGTCTTCCTGTAAAATGGTTACCCACTCCCAGCAGAGCAGGAACAGAAACGGAAAAGAAACAGGGGAGGAAGTTTTGGAAGTAGAGGGTAAAATCTATAGAGGGCAGGGAAGATGTGGGGGAAAAAATCAAGTGAAAAAGGCCAGAAAGTGCTTCTGTCAAACAAGATTGGAGCAGAAGAAGGAAACAATAATGAAGCTGAAGTCTGGGTATTCCAGCTGATGCAGGGCTTCTGTTCTAAGTATCTCTGTCTTTCAAGTCGGGTTGAAGCTCTCTGAATTATTTTAATGCAAAACAAGTTAATACGAGTAAGTTGAGGAAGTAAAATAACGTAGTGCATTTATAATGCAGTCCCTGTGAGTAAGGGATAAGTTGATTTAGGTCAAGGTTCTTCCTAATTCTTTTATTTCCCTGAATTTCTGAGCTTGTAGTCCCTCAGACTTGGCTATGGGCATTTAGAACATAACCTGGGTTTATGTAGTTCAAGTTATTCTGCACTATGGAATTTGCTTATCTTCCTTTCACAGGCACCGTTTGGGAATCCTGCTGGGAAGAAAAGATAGGAAACAAGAAACTGCATGTTTAAAAATGTTAAGATTTCACACTGTTCAAATCTCAGCTTGTCACCTTGTCACAATGACACTTGGGTGTTCTGGTAATGCACTAAATTTCACGTAGATACTCTAGCACTGATAGAGCCTTGAAAGAGTAACTTCCATCCTGTGTTGCTCATCCACTTTGTCTTGCCCAAGGTATGGGTCTATGGGGCTTTGTCTTACTCACTTTAATAAACTCTCTGGTGTTGAAGGCTGCCTTTGCAGCCCTCCCTTGCTCAAGGAGTCGGGGAGCTCTTTCCTGCTCCCTCATGGACTGTTCTGTCTCGATTTTCCCACTCTCCAGCACTGCGGTTACTGGAACTGCAGCTCAGGTATTTTATTGGGGGTGTAAATTCCAATTGGTCTGTTGGGTGGCAACGGTATCTACAGCAATCACCTGCAGTTAGAGTATGGGCCTGTACCTAGAGCTCCTTGCTCAAGAACTGTACCTGTAGACTATTCCTTGCTCATCCAACTAGAAAAAGCCAAACTGCAAGGAAGATATTAGGTTGCATAGTCTTGACCAGGGGAACTAAAGTGGAGAAGTCTAGCAGGCTAAAAGGAGAATCGGAGGAGATGAAACCTCTCCCCTACCCTAACCAATACTGATAATTTATTTACAGACAGCTCTGTGTTACAGCCTTTTTAATTTATTTATTCATAATCTCATTCTGTTACAACTTACCTGGAAACAGCTATGCAAAAGCTTATGCTCATCTACATGCTGAAACGTAAGAATTTGGAAAAACCAGGGTTCTTCTCAGGAGAAATTTCCTGGTTCAAACCCACTAGAGGTGATGCAGAGAAACAGACACTGCACGGGGACTGCTGTGTTGTGAGAGCCTCGAGGGAAGTTTTAGGTTTTTTTTCCCTACTCTCCCTGTATTGTGACTACCAGTATTGGAACATAGTCACACAGTGCAGGTTTGTTGGTGGAGTGGTGTAATTTTAAAGGTCTCCAAGTTTTCCATGGTGTGTCGAGTACAAAATGAGCTGTGCAGCGACGCAGTGACAGAGGAGTGATGCGGTGCAGCAGGGGCTGGGGCAGGGGCTCTGGGTGCCCGGTTCCTCTCTTGGCAAGCCCTGTGCTTCTCTGCCACTGGCCACATGTCTAGTTATCGGGGTAACTGCATCCCAGTTTGGGGGTTGAGGCTCATAGACCATTGCCCAGGTAAGAGAACTGGGTACCCGTTAGTGGGGGGGCCTGCGGTTTACCCAGCGGTAGCGTTCCTCATGAATCCCTATGGGTGAGCTGGCGGGTTAGAGCTTGAGTAACATCCAAGAGGGACACAGAGTCTTCAAAAACTGCCTTCTAGGGGTCTTCTGAAAGCAAGCTAACAGTTAACAACCTGATAACAATGTAAGTGTAAAGTTTACATTTGGTAAGCGAGGCTCAATCTATAGAGTCTTACCTGATGGGTTTTTTCCACCAATAACCACTTCATTTGACATTTGCAGCTGAGAGAACCCCTGTGGACTTTTCTCTCTCTTGTGATTTCTCTGTGCAGAAATGGGACTTTCTATACCAGAAACTGAGCTTTAAGTGGCCGAGTCATATAGAAGCATTTGTAGAACAAACTCTTGTTTTGCTAAAAAGAACGTATCTCCTTGCTGAAAAATTTCTACTCGGAGACTGTAACTTAAGGCAGTAACATCTTCTTAAAGCACAACCTTGCAAGTATTTGTCACTGAAAACTGTCCATTTCCTTCCTGATCACTAGGCACTAACCACTCTGGAGTGAGTACTGTCCAGAGCCAGGGCTCTGTAGCTGCTTCTGCTGTGGCAGGAAAAGAGAGGATTCCGTCTTTAGGGTGAATGTAGCCAGTTGCACTTCAATGACAAGGAATAAAAAGGGGGGTGAGTTGTTGGCTCAGTTGAGCGTGTACACGGGCTGCTCATGGAATCCTGTTTCCGTGGGGCAGGAAGGCGACACCAGCGCCTCCCCGACGCCGGAGATCCCTCCCCTCCTCCCGTCTCCTGGCCGCGGTGCCCGCTCTTCTGTTCTGTACCTGTCCTGCGTGGCAGAGGAAGCCTGGCTTTGGGTGTGCTGCGTTTTGTTTTCTTTTGTTTTAATTGTTTTGGACACTGCTAAGACTGGGAAACTCCATGGCAGTTCCAAACCGCTCTAGGGAAAATTGCAGTGATTCCTTGCGTTTCACTGAAGAACACTCAGAATGGCAACTTCAATATTTATCCTCTCTAGTACTGGACACTTCAGTTCTTGCTGTTCAGTGTGATTAGTGTGTTCCAGTCCTGCTGAAAACCCTGGATTAGCTCAGCTGTGTGATCTGCCCTCACTAACCTGCCAACCAGCAGGGCTTCCCCTGGGCAAGCCCAGGCCGGTGGCTGGGTCATGGCTTGTCCTTCACTGCCGCCCGGGTGAGGATTCCGAGCCCTTGTCCAAGGCAGCTGCAGCTCAGGTGTGAGCTGCTGCTGTAGGTACAGCTTTCCAGGCACTGCCCCAGATCTACCTCTGGCAGACATACCTTCATGTATTGTGGTTTTGTGTGTTTGGGTGAAAAACTAAATGCCTGCAGCAACTTTCATGTACGTTAGCAATGGAAGAACAGCTGGAAAACCAAGCTTGCCATTTTTTTGTGCATTATTGATGTGGCATATGCTTTGCCTTCCCCTTTTTTAACATTAAAATGTGGTTACTATGCTTACTGATCATCTGAAACAAAATTAATGTTTCATGTTAGTTAACGTCTCTTCAATGATACAGCGGCGTGAAAAAAACTCTAATCTCTGAATTCCTCTTTATTAAGAGGTCAAAACAGCTCAGGAGAGAAAGGGGAGTTAGAGTAGCAGGCACAGGCAGAACTTTGCTGAAGCTGTAATAAACTCACCTTCCTCATCAGATATCATGTGAGCTAACATTTTTGTTCTGTTTAAAATTTAGAATGGGAGCATTGCACCAAGGGAGACTGTAATGGCCTTGATAATCTCTTCAGTACTGACATGGAGTCTTATGTGGGAATAGCTCACTACGAGTTCCTTGCCCGCTTCAGAGCATGGAGGGCATGGTATGGATTTTGTAGTTCCTCTTCAAATCACCCTGTCAACCTAAAAGAATTTGGCATTAATTTTAGTCTAAGTCAAGTACATCTAAAAAGCGAGTTGATCCTTTGGTGTAACTGTGTTTGGAGGTGCTGCCTCAGGGCACATCTAGCATGTATAGTGGACCCTGTCGCCCTCTGAAATCTCTTCTCCTCTCCAGTGCAGGTTTTAATCCTTTTTTCCATTCTCCCCCTTCACCTTCCGCAGTCACCTTCACAACCTGGCGTGGAATGGTCGTGTGTCAATGCCACCTTAGAAAATGAGCTGCAGAGATTTACTCCTTGCTCCCTGGTTCCTGTTCGCTCATGCAGTAAGGGAAGGCAGGCTTGACCTACTCCTGTTGAGTTATGTGCGTGTTAGTAGTAATTCTACAGATTCTGGAGGTTTTTAAGCATTCTGGACAAATTGTGTTAGAAGCAAAGTACAGGTAGAGCTTGGGAAGCTTCATATTACTCTCTGCTTTTTTTTTCATGATTTTATTCTCTCAGATTGAATTCCATGAAGGCTTTTTGCCTTCTTTAAAGCATCTGTTGCACAATTAAATCCCTCTACAATCAATCCTCCCTAGGAAAGAATGATAAATTTAACCGCTTTGGTTTGTTCCATCCTATTTATTTGCTATACTGCATTCCTTTTGGAACTTGCTCTTTTACTACCTTTCAGGAGCTACTGGCTTCCAAGGCCTTTGTTTCTAACTTTCCCTTGTCATAAACACCGTCCTTCTGGGCAGAGAGAGGGGACCTGGGCAGCAGCGGTGACCCGTAAGGCCCTGGAGCTGCACTGGCTGCACGGGCGGCTCTGACTCAGCCTCTCTCTCCCTTGGTTAATGTAAATGATTCCGTGGTTTCATCTCTAAGACGTGGAGTTACCAGACCTGCCCTGGATGCAAAATGGGCCAAGGGGAGATAAACCAGTGATAGAGTTAAGCACTTTATCCATTCCCAGACACCTAAGTGAAGAGCCTTGACATTTTTCAAGAGCAACCTTCTGTAAATAAAACACTGTTGAAGGGTATTTTTAAGGTGGTGCAATTAATACTTTTATTGATTCTAATATAGCTATTCAGTCTTTTAGAAGTTCAGGTGATTTTGTTGGTGGCTGATAGTGTTTGATTTGAGTTCCACTCTTGTTTCTAACTCGAACTAAGGCTTCCCATCCTGAGAACAGCCGGTGTGAGCCAACAGACTGGTGACCAGTTGGGTCAGCCTGTGCGGGCAGGAGCTGCAGTAAGTGGTGCAGGAGTTGTGTCCCCTGCCCCTGCACGGGCTATGTCTGTTAGAAATTGCTTTCCTTGCCTTTCATCTGCTGCAGAGACCGTCTTCTAAGGACATCTGCTCGCTCATGGCATGCTGTGTATGGAGAAATAATGGGCACACATCTGGAGTTAGTGACTGTTACTACTAGGTGCTGGAGCGAGTACAGAGGAGGGCAACAAAGCTGGTGAGAGGCCTGGAGAACAAGTCTTATGAGGATCAATTGAGGGAGTTGGGGTTGTTTAGTTTGAGGAAGAGGAGGCTGAGGGGAGACCTCATCACTCTCTACAACTGCTTGAAAGGGCATTGTAGAGAGATTGGTGCTGGTCTCTTCTCACGGGCAATGAGCGACAGGACAAGAGGGAATGGCTGCAAGCTGCAGCAGGGGAGGGTTAGGCTGGACATTAGGAAAAAGTTTTTCACAGAGAGAGTGGTCAGTCAGTGGAATCAGCTGCCCAGGGAGGTGGTGGAGTCCCCATCCCTGACTGTGTTTCAGAGTAGATTAGATGTGGTGTTGAGGGATCTGGTGTAGGGGAGAACTTGTAGAGTAGGGCTGATGGTTGGACTTGATGATCCCAAGGGTCTCTTCCAACCTAAATGATTCTATGATTCTATGATTTTTTGGTAACAAAGCCAGCAGCATTAATGGAATTCCAGTCTGTCTTATTTTCTCAGTAGAAAATATAGATACAACCAACAGCCGTGGTTAAGCCTGAAAATATTCCACAAATATTTGATGTTTCAGCTTAAAAAAATCTTTCTACCTGTGCATATGAGAAACGTTGCTTCTGTTTTCAAGTTATTGAGATGTTTCCCTAAAACCTGTCTGAAGGAGATGGTTTCTTCTCTTCCCTGTAGTGCCCTCATCAGGTAATAGCAACGCAACAGAACCAGTGTCTGTAAACAGCTGCAGCTGGGGGTTTGTTTTCCAAAACAAACCTGGGGATATTTCACCTGCCTCTAGTCTGTTCCTCCCAAAGTGGGGGGGGGGGAATGGAAAGCAGAAAAAACCAGCTCTGAGGAGCGGGTATTTTAATAGTTAGGTTTATCATCAAGATGGGTAGTTTTGTTTGTGAGTTCACTGCACAGTACAATGCCTGCAAGGGGCTGGTGTTTGCAGCCTCTGCCCCAGCCGGGATGCAGGGGCTGGTCACCCCGCTGGTACGGGCCCTGCGTTTGGGGTTTGGTGACACGGGTGGTGGCTGGCTGCGGTGCACTGTCAGCTCGGACACAAAGCCTGATCCTGAGCAGCTCTAACACCAACTAAGAATACTTTGCTCCGTAAGAAATACGTTTGTCTGCGCCTTAATTAGTTTTCTGAACCTTTCTCTGCGATGAATAATTACTGAGCATTAGAGCCTGGCCTCAGGTTATGCTGTTATTAATTCAGAGTAACCCGTTGTCTTTATAGAGCTATTTTATAATTAACCATTATAATTAAAATAAAAATATAATCTTGAAGTTGCTTGATTTCCATCCCACTTGGACACTGTTACATGTAGGCCAGGGGTGGTTTTACCTTTCCTGAATCAGTCTTCTACAAAAATGTGTCTCCTTGTGTGACTCTTACTTGGGAGGGCCATCAAGATGTGGCTGACCCGCTGTCTTACTGTGAGAATGTTCTGTATTTGTTAGAAGTGCAGAATCTGACCTCAGATTTAAAGGTTATTAAGTCAGAATGTGCTTGCTGCGGGTCCTTCTCAAACCATGGAAGAGGACGTGGGGCGGGCGAGGCAGCAGGCAGAGCGCCAGCGAGGGGTTCCAGCACAGAAGGGCCTTTGCCTGACGCACAGGGAGCCTCTGGTTGAGAGAGAAGGAAGCGCAATTAGAGGTGCAGTCACTGAGAGCTAAAAATATGATCTAGAAGCGTCCTGGGACACTCTAAACTCGTGAAATAATCCCGCACAGAGCATGCAGAAGGAACTGTTGCCTTCCCAGTTCTCTTCAGTTCAGGCCAGGGTTTGGCACTTTTCCTTGCAGTGCAGATGAGACCCCTTCCTCCTGACCCACCACCCAGAGGCGAAGGCTGAAGGCTGCCATCAGTCCTGCACTGGGCAAGACACAAATGACACCCTCCTCCCAGCTCAGGGATTCCGTCCCTGGCCCAGGTGCAGGGGGTTGTGGCCAGGGAAGGGCAAGGGTGCTGTGGAGGGGTGGTAGCCTGCCCACGTGGGGTGTCCACCCCTGCCACCCCTGCCATGTTCACCCACAGGGGGTGTCTGTCACTGCCCCACCCAGTGTCAGCCCTGCACTGGCAGCAGGTCCCTTCCTACGAATCCATCTGAAAACCACCACCTGTCTAAAGGCACAGTTATTCCCAGGGCACCTTCAACACCCAACGTCCCAAACAGCTTTCCAGTCTGTGTATTTGAAACCAAACACACTTTGTAACTCTGCATTTCTTGATGTCTCTTCCAATAGTTCTAAATTTTTTTATCATTTTAGCCTGTTAGAGTCTAAAACTGTATGTTTTCAGCTGAGTTGGGTGAAACACAAACCCCATAAAGTGAAGTGCCTTCACTTCTTGCCTCCTTAAAATAACAAGGTGCTTACTCACAACCCTGGCTTCAAGTGTTTATTTAAGTACAGTGGAGTCACTCTTCTGGTGCCTGTGAGCAACTCCTTCCTATAGCTCTGCTCACTCCTCGGGGGTTTTCTACGTCTGTGCTCACCAGAAACTGTAACTAGGAACAGAAAAGCAGAGCTCTGGAGGCTGTACAGGAGCCAGGAAAACAATACATACACTAATAGAAATAGAAATAAATAGCACCTCTGTGTCTGCCCCATCGAACATCCTGAGTAGGAATTCCTTTTCCTTGCTGCTCAAGGGGCTGACTGCTCCCCTGTGTCCCGATTCCCACCCCCCGGGCTGCTGTGCCCAGACCCGCAGAGGTGGGGATGGGGCACGGGGAGGGATCCCTGAGAAGTCAGGAGATGGGTGTTATTCTCCCTGAACTGCCTCGTGTTCCCCATAAACAGCAACACAGACATATTCTACGTGATTTCATTAAAGATCTGCTGTGTTGTATTGGTGCCCGGGGCAGGAGATACAGTTCTCATTCCCTGTGATGTGGTAGGTTGGGGTGACAGCTAAGGAGGGAGACGGGGACGGTGTGAGCCTGGGTGCTACAGGAAGGCACCCGTGTTACCACGTCGCAGCTGCATTGTGGGGAGACAGGCCTTGGTGCTGGGTTGATGCTGAGAAAGGAGATGAGAAGGAACTCATGGAAAGTCATTCATTTTATTTAGCCGCCTTTTCTAACGATGTGCAGCTTTTGGGAGCTTTGGTGTGCAGCTGCAGGAGGTGAAGGAGCGTTACAGGGCAAGTCTCTGCTGAGTAACTCGGGAGGGGTGGTAGAAAACCAGACCTGGAAAGCAGTGTCTTGCACAGTTCATGCATCCTGTTATTTTTCCTCTTGAAAAAAGGGAACTGAGGATGGTGTCAGGAGACAAACAGGAGGGGACACAGGGCAGCCCTGTGCAGTGACTGCTGGTGACAGGGAGTTGTGTGAGGGCTCTCACACTGCGGGCACCAGCTGGCTGTGGAGGAACTGGGTTACAGAGGAGGCGATGGCAGGGAACCGGCCACAGGACTGGCCTGTGGTTCCTGCAGTGGTGTGACAGGGAAACACACCTCCAGATGGGACAGGCTGGGAATCCGATCGTGACCCCAGCACTTCTCAGTGTTTGTAAAGGCTCCTGCCTGAGAGCTGGAACTGTCTCGGGTCAGGTGTGGGTGAAGCCTGGGCACATCAGGACACTTCCTGCTCCTCTCCTGGCAACCTGGGCCAGTGGGAGGTGGAACTGGATGGGCTTTAAGGTTCCTTCCAACCCAAACCCTTCTGTGCTTCATGGCAGTGTGTTGCAATCGCTCAGCACAGCCTGGTACAAACGGTGCGTTGGTGCCAGTGCAGAACAGGGAGGGGGGGTGATGTGGCTGGCTGTATCATGAGGTGGGTGGTGTGGCTGGCTGTATCCCAGGCAGGGTGATGTGGCTGGCTGTATCCTGGGCAGGGTGATGTGGCTGGCTGTATCCTGGGCAGGGTGATGTGACTGGCTGTATCCCAGGCGGGTGATGTGGCTGCTGGCAGGGCAGGATGGCAGCAGGCGCGGTTTACGTTGGTTTGCAGAAGGAACCACACCCAAGGACTGAGGTGTTTTTCCTCTCTACCCCCTTAAAGCAAAAGGACAGTCCAGCTTTTCACCGCTGGCAGCTGGAGCAGCCTGTGTGCCTGTGCTGAGACAGCGAGCACACGGGGCCTTTAGGAACCGTTGATGCTGAGAAACGTGCTGCTCGGCTGTGGGTTAATGCTGTGCCGTCGGGCTGGGAGCTGGTAGAAGAGCACGGGGAATTAACCAGCACAGGTATCTCGTCTGGTTCGGTGTGACTGGGTGTGCAAGGTTGCTGCCACAGTTCTGAAGGTACGGCGAATAAACCCAAAAGTTTAATTTTCAGACTACAACTGGACAGCAGCTGTTTGGACAGTAGCAAAGATCTCTGGTTCTTGCGTGCTATTCTCTACTTGGCAAGAAGAGCAGCTGTTACTAAATCACTCCAGGCTGTTCTGGAGAGAAGGAAGTATTTATTTTGTCTGGCACTCCGTGTCCCTTTTGCATAATAATGTGTGATTAATTAGTCTTCTATCACTTACGAGCTTCTTGGGTTGTGTGTGGCCAGATCTAGTTATTTCCTTAAACTGCTGTGCTAAGCAACAGCAAGAAACCCCCTCATCCCCGTGAAAGCCGTTCTGGTTAATAAATCCCTGAGTCGGGTAGCGTTCCCTGTCGCTCTGTGTTAGCTAACTTCAGGGCTCCCCGAAGGAGACAAACAGCCTTCTCTGTTTATCAACAGGCCAAGTCCTCATTGAAATTTCAAGAACGCACAAGAAACTTAACGACAGTCTAGAGGAGAGCGTAAGTCAAACAATCTCTTCTTAAATTTACTTTCCTTCTGAAATCGGAAATTACTTGCCAGTTTTTAATAACTCTTCATTCATTTGCTTTTCAAGTTCAAAAAATTCCATAAAGAAATTATATCTGAACTGGAGAAGAAAACAGACCTGGATGTAAAATACATGACTGTGAGTACATGCAATGCCAAGTGTCCCGTGGTACTGGTCTAGCCCTGGTCACAGCACCCCTCAGAAACCATCCCCTAACAACCAATCACATGGGACGAGTCAGTTTTTGGTAAATAACTGTTCATGCTTATTGTGAGTTACAAGGGGAACCAGGGCATGACTTGATACCATTTCAAACCAGAGCTGAGGCAGGCGATTCCCGACGGTTTGATGAGCCTTAGCGCTGTCTCCCAGCCCATGGTCAGTCCCTGGGAAACGCTTTCCTTGCAGGCAACCTTAAAGAGGTACCAAACTGAACACAGAAGCAAACTGGACTCTTTGGAGAAGTCTCAGGCTGAGCTGAAGAAAATCAGAAGGAAAAGCCAAGGAGCCCGAAATGCACTGAAATACGAGCATAAGGAACTGGAGGTCAGTGTGTGCGGTCTCCAACTCGCCTCGTTCTCTGTGTGAGAACCTTCAGCTCTTACGGGTCGCCCCTGGGTCTGCTTTAAAACTGCATTCCGGAAGCTTCCCACGTGTGACCGTGCAGTTACTGGTTAATACTCTTAACTCCTCTGTACGTTGGTTGGAAACAGTTAAACACAACAGTTTCAGTGAGCAGGGATTTTTGGTTGCTTAGAGCTGGTTTCTCTGAAACGCGCTCCAGAGCACGTGTTCCAGCCCAGCGAAGCTCTGCCTGCTCTGCTCCTCCTGGTCAGGCTCCTGCTCCACCTCCTGCGTTTCACCCCGTGACCACAACCTTTACTTCTTTTTTTAAATACCTCTGTACCTACACCGTCCCGCAGAGGTTTTCACGGGGAGTCATGCAAATTCAGGAGTAATTTGCTATGAATTAACTTCCCCAAACAGCCCAACGCCAGCTCCTGTTACCCCTCGTGGCTCCCTTTCCCGCTGCTCGTAGACCAGCACCGCCATCCCGAGGCCGAGTAAGAAATGGCAAGACGTGAGGAGAAACTTCTAAATAGTTGGCACCTAGCTCTCACACAGCATCACAGAACATCAGGGACTGGAAGGGACCTTGAAAGATCATCTAGTCCAATCTCAGAAACCACTTGCCGTTGGTATCTTTAGTTGCAGGATTTCTTTTCTCCACATTTTTCGATTTTAATCTCCAACTAAAGCCTTGTGTCCAACACGGTACAGTGAACACAAATAGCAGCAGCACCTCTTCCTTTCTGTCTTTAACAGCTCGGGTTTTTAAGGTATGGGACTAAGAATCCAAGGCTCAGCATCTAATCCCAGTTCAGCCCATGAATCCTTTTAGTAACTCCTTTTCCCCTCTGTAAGAGGCAGCAGAGATTGATGGTAGTTCTGTGAGAGCAAATGTAACTGGGATGGAGCAGATGAAGGCAATTAGTGTCATTGGGACACCCGTGGCCTTACACCCACTCAGCAGCTGCTGCTTTGGTGTCCCACTCTTTTTGTGCTGTGGCATTTTATTGGGAGGCTAGAAGAGCATTCCCTGCTGTGCCTCGCTTCCCCCCACCCCCTGCACAGCTCAGCGGCTGCCTGGGCGGAGGTATGCTTTCCCCATGGGAGCCCAGGGGTCGGGGGGGGGCGTGAAGGGAGAAGGATTGGAAGCAGAGCCACCCCCTGCCACCCTCCTGCCTTGTCACAAGCTTTTTGGGGCTTTTGGAGTTTGCTTCAGGAATCCACCATAGTATCAAGCACAATTCAGAGATGCCATTTATCTTTTTCTTTAGTATTTGGAAACAGTGAGCTCTCGCCAGAGCGACATCCAGAGATTCATCGCAGAAGGCTGCAGAGAAGCTCTCCTTGAAGAGAAGAGGAGGTTCTGCTTCCTGGTGGACAAGCACTGCAGCTTCACCCAGCACATGCACTTCTACCACGGCCAGGTGAGTGGCACCGGGGGGGAGAATCCCAATCTAATCCTGCAGGAGAAGGGGAGCCCCTCCTGCAGTCGTAGCTCAGGGAAGCACTGTCACGGGTTCACAATGCCGCCTTCTCTTACGTGGTTTGGAGCAGCAGCAAAGGGTTCCTGGGACTTCTTAAAAATCATGGTGAGGAAAAAAAGGATGGACTGATCTGGCATTTCTGGTGTCTGCTCCTGAAAAAGGACCGTCTGTGCCTACAACATATGATTGTTTCAAAGAGCTTTTACTTATGACTCCCGTTTTGGTGGTGTTCTCACTTTGGTGCAGTGGAAACGCACACACAGTTCTGTGCAATTTCATGAAGCAGCGTGTCTCTGACGAGTGCCTTTCACTCCTGCCTGCAGTGTGCAGACTTCCTGAAATCCAAGCTGCCTGGGTGGCAGGAGATCTGCAGTGATGCCACCAAAGTGCCCGAGAAGGTCCGAATGATGATCGAGGAGATAAGGACCCCTGGTTCCACGCCGCAGCCGTCACCCATGATAGAGAGAAACACCACGGTACGTTGGTTATTTATTATTCTCCGTCCTTCTTCCTCTTGTGAGTCTCATTAGTGTGTCAGAGCACAGACTCTAAATGCTGCCTGGTTGTTATGTCACGTCACCATTACTTGTGGAATTTCTAAAGTATATTAATGAATTCCTTAAAAAAAAACATCTGGAGATTATGGAGGTGTAACTGTGCTGGTTGTGGAGAAAAAGAGCTGTTGCAGCATTGCCACTACCAACCGTTTGCCAGGGGGCAGAAACCCCTTACAAAGTGCTCTACCAGCCCTTTCCAGGGCGGTGAGGACCTTCAGAGGGGTCTCGCTGTGTATCGTTTGGGAATAGTTAAGCACAGCTTTCTAGAATGGAATGTTGAAATGGGCTGTGGCTGTCCTCCTCCGTGTTGTGATCCTGTTGTTGTTGTTGTTGGGACTCCAGATTGGAAACGATTTTTATCCTCACCATGAAAACGCATCAAAGGTGCCCCCTGCTCCTGCGGGGAGGGCGTACACCAGCCCCCTCGTCGACATGTTCAACAACCCTGCGGCGGCTCCCAAGGCCTCTTCTGAAAAGCTGGGCGGCTCAGCAGGTGAGTGGGGCTTTGCTGCAGAGTCTGGAAGTGTAAATAACACTTTATGAGGACTCTTGGACAGGGAGAATGGGAATCCCAGGAGGTATGGGGTGCAGAGAAGGGCCTTTACAAACAGGAGAAGTTACCGGTGAAGTGTTGGCAGTAAAGCACCGGTCAGGATGGGTCGGTTGTACTTCAGTCACTCCCCGTGTGCCCCAGTTAACTCCATAACTGCTTCCAGTCCGCTCAGAGAACACATTCTGTAAATTTGACCAAGACACATCCGAGTGGTCATTGCAGTGCTCACCAGTCACCATGCACTGCTCTTACTGGCTGGCTTGGGTGGCCCTGAAGGACGTGTGGCATCAGGGAAGAATGGACACGGGAGGAAAGGAGCACATGTGTTCTGTCCCGACATGTAAAACCTATTAAGACTTTCCTAAGCTTCTGCTGTGGAGATTTGTTCACTCTCTCTGCTGTAGAGGAGGAAGGGAAAGAACTATGCCTGGATCACAACGTAAGGAATGCAGAACTCTTCAATGCAATAATGACAATTCCAGCATTTCTTCCTTAAAAATGCATTTAGCACATATTGCACTGCTCGAATAACATACAATTTTGAGATGTCCTTTAAGTAGCCTTCTGGTAAACCTCTGGTGTCTGCCACTGGCCCGTACCTGCAGCTCTCGGAGCTGCCGCTGGGCACAGCTGGGAATGGAATCTTGGCCTTTTCACAGTGACTCCTTTCTAGAATGGAGAACTCTCAGAGCTCTGTAACATCTGGCATTTCTCCTGCCCAAAGAATCAGAGGAAGCAGGTTAAAACTCACTTAACTTGCTATGTCTGTTGATTCACCCACATTGGGACGGGGTGTACACCAACACACCCGCTGCTGCAGAGAAGCTCGGGCAGGTAACTCGGGTGTGTGAGCCCAAGCAAAGCACTGGAGTCTCGGAGCTTGATTTGTGCTTGGCTATTTTTGTCTCCTCTTTTTTTTTCTGTTGGACCACTAATAGTATTGAATTTTGTTAGTGTGGGGCTAACTTTGCTTCTTTGGCTTTCTTGTTTTGACAGGGAGTTCGGAAGATGGCAGCTTATCGCGCTCAACGTCTGTCGCAACGGGACTAAACATAATGAAAAAGCAGAAGGTGAAGACGATATTCCCACACACTGCAGGGAGCAACAAGACGCTGCTGAGCTTTGCCCAGGGGGATGTCATCACGCTGCTGGTGGCTGAAGAGAAGGATGGCTGGCTTTACGGGGAGCACGACTCCACTAAAGTGTAAGACAATGGCTGCACTACCCAGCTGGGACACGCAGGAGGGATGATTTTGCTGGCAGAAACCAGTCCACGGCTCCGCCTGCTGGGTGGCTGTCACTGCCCCTCTGTAGGGACACTGAACACTAATGTGGTAGCATCAGAAATGGGGTCTCTCAAAGTTACATCTCAGTTCACTGGTGACTTTGGAAAGACCTTTACAGTTTCATAGGCTAGGAAACTGAAAAACCTTTCCCATTACAGAAAAGGATGGTTTCCATCGTCGTACACCAGACCACTGGAAGAACCAGCAGAAGAAAAAGCCTTTGTCCCAGTGCCAAGGTAACGTTTCGGACAGGACTTGCAGAAATGCCCAAACATTCTCTAACATTTATTAGAAATGTTCTTTTTGTGCTCGTGTGGTTGCTCAGTAGATACTCTAACAGTCTGCAGTGTGGTGCCCTGGTGACATGAACATGTTCTAAGGGTTGCACAGAGACCCGGGAACTATCCTCACCCCAACTTTATCACCGAGTCCCACCGACTTCAGTTAATTGTACGCCTTTATTAACGTACAGCTCGCGCTCCTTTGTGCTCTCCTCGAGCTAAAGAGAAGTGGGAGAGATGTATTACAGGAACTGGAGTTGTTATTTCTGGGTTCTGTCTTGCAGCCCTGCACCGATCCGAAGTGTAAGTTCTGTAAATCTTGTGGAAAAGGGTGACGTTGTCCTCCCACCACCAGACTATCTGGGGTCTGCACACACAGATAAAAGAATGGAGCCTTCCAAAGGTACCGCTGTCAAACCACCAACCGACAGAGCAGACAACGCAGGCCCGGTGAGTAACTGACACCACAGACCCAAACGTTCTGCCCTGCTTCACTGAGCTCTTCAACAGCCCCGCAGTGTCCTACCTTAGATTCTTCTGAATCTAAGGGCACCCTGGGCTTTGGCTTTTGGTCCATCTGTGATGTCAGGGAGCGTTGGTCAGGGGCGTCCCCCAGGGTAGGAGGGGACTTGGTCTGCGTGGCAAACTTCTCGGGACTGGAATCTGTGAAACAGGAAGTTCCCACGGGGAGTAGTTCAAACCCATCCTCTTCAGTGACCTTGGAGCCGCAGTGGGACAGGGATTGAAGGTGGCGTAAGCTGCATCAGGAATGCTTTGCACAACCCCACCGACCTTAGTGCTGGGTTTGTGGGTGTCACTGAGGGACAGGAATGACAAGAAAAACCATCTAAATGTGAGTGTTCGGTCACTCCCAAATGAAGTATCTGGCAGCTTGTAAAATGATTATGACGAGAAGCAGCTGCATTTTGACACGTTTGTGGTTTTCATTGTGGACACCAAAGCAGTGAGCCTCAACCCTTCCGTAACGCCAGCCTGAGACACTGGGTCCCTCATTCTGTGCTGGCTGTTGGAACCGAGGGCTCAGCAACTCCTTCCAGTGCCGTGATGTTCCCAGGTCAAAGATGTTGGCTGGGGGACGGTGCCTGTGCTGCCCTCCCACAAGGGGAAGTAAACCAGTCCGTCTGCTCCATCAGCTCCCCGTCACCCAAGGGTGCTCCTCACCTGCCTCACGCTGCTGTGTCTGTTCCAGGGCTCGGGAACAAGCTCAAGGTTTGCAGACTAAGATTCTTGTAGGACCGAAGAAGCGGAAGGAACGGCAGAGCCTTGAGCTGACACATGAGGACAGAACTCTCATTATAATAACTGCATCTTCTCTTTGGAGGCCAGAATGGGAGCTTGTAGCTTCTGACAAGTGGAAAACAAATATATTTCTGGAGATTCTAAATTTCCACAGGGAAAACAAGATTTAAAAAAAAATAAATTAGGAAATACAGACTATAGAATAACAACCACTGTAGCTGAGGTGCCCTGTAACTTTTTCCTGTGACCCCATGATGCTTCTGACCCGTTCCCACGCAAAGTCAGGCAGAGAACTGTGACAGTGACACAGCCACCCTTTGGGTCAGCTCATCTGGGCAGGCTGAGACACCCCCTCAGCAGAGTGGGGTGAACTGGGGCTACACAAACCAGTCTGGATCCTACACTTAGACACGGCAGCCTCAGTCCGGTGAAATACCAGCAACAGCCACGCACAACTGGTCCTCCTGTTGTATGGCTCCCCTACAAACAGGGCAGATGGTGTAGGTCCGTGCCAGCAGCTCGCTCTTGCTGCTTTCAGTCCCCACCACTACCCCTGAGTCACAGGTAATACCTGTGAACTCAACAACAGCTGACTGCAGAACTTGTATAAAGTAACGTGAGACCAGCAACCTGCCCTTCCCGGCAGGCACTGAGCAGGGAAAGCCCGTGCCAGCGGGACCCTGCGGCTGTAGGAGGATGCACTGCTCGCTCTGAGAGCTGCTCCCAGCCCAGGCTGGGCGCTTTGCTGTGAAAAGAGCACTTTAGAAATGGTGCTGTAGAACCAGGTGGGTGTGAGCTCTGTGCTGTCCCTTTGGCCGGTGGCTGTTGCAGTGCCACTTCATTTCCTGGTGGCCCAGCTCCACCTCAGGCCATCACTGATCTTAAACCGGGGGATGGACACCACAAAAGAAGTGCCAGATAACGCTAACGCTGGGATTTAACTCTGGTTTTGGTGTTCTGACCTACTCCTCCCCTCCACAACTATGTTTCCACAGGGCAACTGAACTTCACACCCATTATTCTAAATAGCTAAATACTTTATGCTGTGTAAGAGCGAGGGTCTCTCCTCGGCAGCAGGAGAGCCCCTGTAGCTGGTGTCAATCTATGTCAACATCTCTTTCTCTTACAGAAACCGGATGTGAACGGCGTCATAAAACCACCTTTTCTAAGGTATTGTTTTTAAAGATTTACACTCACTCCGTTGTGTTCATTTTTATAGTGGCTTATGTTATAGTGTTGAGTGCGAGGGCAAACAAGGATGTGGCTCCTGACAGACTCTGTGACTGTCCCAGGGCACTGGTAGAACATTGTGGCTAAAATCGGTTGCGCTTTTCTCTAGAGCGGCATCAAGTAGGATAGAGCCCACAGCCCTTCCCAGTGCAGTACGTGTTTCCCCAGGAGCGTGAGCAGGACTTCAACTATGTCTTTGAGGGCAAAACCCCCAAACCTTTGAAGACTGGGAGCTGGCTAAAGAAATGCCCAGATCTAACTGGGCATTAATTTCCCACGTTTGGGACTGCTCACTGAAGACAGCGAGTCTTCAAATATAGGCTTGCTTTAAAAATTCCAGTTGAACTAGGAATTGCGGACTCTTTTAGCCTGAGACCGTACTGGGGTCTTCAGAGAGCTTGGAGGGAGCTCAGGAGCTGTGACGTGTCACCCAGTACCTCTGTGCTCTTCTTTGCAGCGGAGAGAATCCTTTTGCAACTGTGAAGCTCAGGCCAACAGTAACCAACGACAGATCAGCACCCATTATTCGATGAACGCGCCCGTGCCGCCGCCGCACACGCACCAGCTTCAGCGGTGACAGTTCCTGCCTCTACTTGGCCGACACGTCTGTTCAATTACTGTACAATAGAATCAGCCCCAAATGCATCCTGTTTTGTTTTTAAAACTTAAACTTGCTAACGAGTCAATCGCTTCGGGCTAACGTTTGAGCACTCTGATTTTACAGTATGCCTTTTTCTCTAGTAGCAACTGGGAGAATCCCGGGGGTAGTTTGGGTACTGGAGTGCACCAGCGGAGCTGCTCGCTCACAGCTGCGACCCTGGGCCCTGCAGCGGGCAGCTCTAGGACTCGGGCCTGCCTACCCGCATGCGCCACGTACTACAGTAGAAACAACGTGATTTCTTTTTCCCCAAAGAGCAATGTAACAGCTGCCTTATTCCAGAAGAGAGAATTGCCTGTATAAAGTGATTATCCGTTATTTTGTTTAAGACAGACACCCTAGGTTATAAATAAATATTTATCCTTTAAGCATAGACCATTTGTAATGCTTTGCTTAACATTCAGGTACAAGTTCTCAAGTGTTAACATGAGCCTTTTTAAGTCTCACCTTGTACTCTCAGCACGTTCTTCAATGCTAACTGTTCCCTTAACCCACGCTGTCAAACTGCAGTCTTATAAACCATCCTAATAAAACCGTGCCGTGACTTTTTTCTCACATGCTGACATCGGGACCGCCTTGCTGCAGCCTTCCCCCCCCAAGGACAACAGCTGAGGGGTGACAGGTTTTGGCCACAGAGGCCCCAGCAGTGCGTGGGCACAGCCATGCCCAGCTCTGAATGTCAGCGAGGAGCAGGGCTGACTCTGGAGGACTTTCCCAGGGTAGTCATCACCTCCAGAGTTTACAGCAGTCACTGTCCCCGCACAGCTCTGCTGCCCTGTGAACACTGCAGCGTCACCACCGCCACTCACTACACACTCATTCGGTTGTGCCTGCTGCTGCTGCTGGGAACAGGGAATTCACATCGTGGGAAATGCCTTTCGGCCACCTAATATCAGAAGATAGTAAACAAGCATGGGATGGCTGCAGAGGTGGAGCCCACACATTCCACCTCCTTTCAAGTTCAAGGCTAAGGATGGCTTTGTTGTGGAACTGTGTCCGTACCCACTATCCCAGTTTGAACCACCAGCTCTTCAGAGGCAGAACCTACAGCAGAGCCCGCTTTCTAAAGCATGTCCTGACCGCATGCACTTTCAGCCACTCAGTGCAGACTTCAATAATCTCACATGCAAAACTTTGTCTCTTCACTGGGACAGCTCACAGGTGGCAGTGCCACAGCCCTGCTGCCCTGTCCCAGCCCAGGCAGAGGTTACTGCTCTCTGGAACCCAACACTGGCTCCTTGGGGGCTGGAAGCTGCTGGGACATCGCTGCCTTGGAGGTCTGCTGTCCCTGTGAACAAAGCTCTCGCTTATTCCAATAGGACCCTCAGTCTTCTGAGAGGCAGAGCCCGTGAGCGCACACAGCACGTGCAGCCCTCTCCCCAAGAGCATCGGATGTGCTTGAACACATACAGCCCCAAACCATGTCCCCACTGCAAGGATTCCAGCCTGCAGTTTGTCCTTCCTTGGAGCCAGGATGGCCGACTCCACAGCCAGACTGCATCACTCACACGCTCAAGGATCCAGCCACAAGTTGAGGATTGCAAAAGGAAATGCAGTTTTATTTAGCTGTCAACAGGTGCCACCAAACATGGAAAACAAGTTGGGTTTTCATGTTTTGCAACATACATGCTCATAGAAGATTTAAGTTTAAATTACATGCAAGAGGCTAAGTTTCTTCACACTTTACAAAACAGGTCTGAAGCAAATAAAATGATTGTACATGACATTTACATTAGAAAGAGAATGCTAACAGTTGTAGCTTCCAGAAGCACGTCCATGGTCACTCCCTCAGCCAAAAGCTGCCCCACAGTTCGGGCATCTTCTCTGCCTCAGTGCCAGACAGAAGAGGATCCCGATTGGGAAGAACACGATGGCACACAGAACACCGAGACAGGTGAAGGTGTCCTCCAACACGCCAACCCTGCGAAAACGGGAAACACAGAGTCAAGGACGCCCACCAAGTCTGCCCCCATGTCGCTGCTCTCTCATCTGGCAGTCACCAAGATAAGGCTCAGAGTGGGGGGCTCCCCCTAAAAGCTGTTATTCTCCATGCTCGCAGCAGAAGGCTTTCGGTTATAGCACAGAAAGAAAACCAGGAAGCGTGCAGGTGATCAGCCTACAATGTCTAGTTCAAACTCGCTGCTTAGTTCCAGGCAGCAACTGCTGCTCTGTCCCTAGGACAAGCCTCTGAGCCGGTGCATCAGCTCCACATTCCAGTGACATGAGTCCAGAACACTGTGGCTCCTGTCCTCCCATCTCCGGGGACGAGTGACAGCACTCTCCCTGCAGAGAGCGTCACACAAAAGCCTGTGCCTCTACAGCCCTCTCCTCTAGTCTTGCACCCTGGCTCCATCAACCTCCCCCAGCAACTGCACGGAAAAGAGATCTCGCGTCGGGATGGAGCCTGAAGCAAGTAGCAAACTTCACTCCTTGCTTAGCCCTTCACGGGGTCAAGTGTCTCTGCAGGTGAGATTACCATTTTCTGGAACTAAAGCTTAGCAACACTGAAGTTTGCTCTCAAAGTGAAAAGCAGGCTAGAGATGGGAGCAGCTGTACTAGATAGTCCAAACTTTAGTTTGGCAAAGCACTTCAACAAGACGTGTCCTCCGAGATCCCCAGTGCAGTGCGTGTCTGCAGCACCAGCTGAGTGACCTTGACACAGAGGCTGGGAGCGGGTGCCAAGGCCAACACCTTGCTGTTTCCCTCCAGAGTGGTCACAGACCAACCATACACGTAAACAGAGGGAGGGAGGGAAGGCGCAGACTCGGAAAGCAGTTCCTTGCTGCAGTTGGCTGAAGCATCGCGACTGATTAAACCTAACAACCATCCTCCTTCCCCTCAACCCCCTGTAGAAGTCAAATGCTTTTCAAAGTCTTCTGCATGTTCTGCTGCCCACACAACGTCCAGCTTTCAACACCCATGCCCTCCTCTGTCTCTGTTTACAGGTCTCTGTGACAGATGTGGTCTTTCTATTTGGTATGGAGGTTTGGCAGGGCACAGCTGACCCCAGCAGTACTTTTACAGTTTCATACCCTCAAATAACACTTCTGCAGGACAGGAAGTTAAAAGCTGTATTCTCATGCTCAAATGGCCATGCGGATCCCAGTCCCAGCACACAGGGTCCCAAAGCTCAGGCCTTTGCAGCTGGTGCTGTTCCCTGTGACTCCTACAAACCCCACAGGAGAGTACCCCCTGCTCCTTCTAAATCAGGCACGTGCTACCACAGTTCCGTCCCTTGGGGCAGGCACTTCCTTCTATCACAACAACCTAGAATTACCCTTCAACACTGACACCCCTGTGTCCAGAGAGAGAACACCGAGAGACCAACATGGGGGCAATCTGCTTTTATGACAAACTCCCCAGCGCTTCAGCCCCCACCATTTTTCCCAGAGCTGGAACACATTTCACAGAATTAGCTTCAGTGCAGTAGCTACCACCTTTCTGTCCCCCCCAGCTCTGAAGCTCTTCAGGAAAGTTCCTCGAAAGGGGAAAAAGTTCCACCCCTCTCACTATTCTCTTTTACCTCCTATTCCCATACCCGTCACCAAATCACAAATCCAAATATCAACACTGGCTTAAAATAAATCTTTAGAAGTATCTGTGATACTGCCCTCATTCACAAGCCCACCTTTCTCCAGCATGGAATCACCGTATTCGGCACACTGACACAGTGCAGGGCAGACAACAGGTCTGGCACGTCACCCCACAGACAGCACTGGTGATACCACAAGTACTAAAACCCCCTGATATTTCCTGAGTACTTCCTGCAGTAGCTGTGGTATCAGTGCTACCTTATTCTCCAACTGAAACAGGAGCAATGGCTAAGGAATCCAGCATAAGGTACCAATGAAGCATTTTTCTTTATACATAGATTGCTCTAAATCTAAATCTTCCCCAGAAGGGTCTGAGTCTCCACCCATGAGGCTGGGTTTGTACTTGATTCAAAACACCGATTCTTGCTATGAACTGCTGACTTAACACCCGGAATCCCACTTTGATTTTAGGTATTTTAACTATAAATGTTAACACTGACCATCACCTAAAACACACTCAGCAGAACAAGCAAGCGTCTTGGAGATAGCAGTACTGCTGCCCTCATGATGGCCAGAGCTCCCCTTCTGTAGGTCAGGTTTGGCCAACCTCCATCAGGTTGATACTCCCAAGTGTTTCTTCTGGGAATGACGAGCAGCTCTGCGTGCCATCAACCAACTTTCACCCTTCTGCTGGCTTGCTGACCACCAAGCAGCTTTCACCCTTCTGCTGGCTTGCTGACCACCAAGCAGCTTTCACCCTTCTGCTGGCTTGCTGACCACCAAGCAGCTTTCACCCTTCTGCTGGCTTGCTGACAAGCGTGCCCAGTGGGTCTGTGAGGGACAGAAAGGCGCCGTGTAGCCTCACCAGGCACACAATGCCTCTGCAAGCACTGACAAAGTGCAGGGTGTGCCAGCAGACGGGGGAGCCAGGCCCCTGTCTGCAAAGCAGAAATGCACCCTTGTCACTGTGCGTTAGTCCTGGACTCAGCACACTCACCTGGCGTCACCCCAGCAAACAGCACCCAGAGGAGCGACGGGCACTAGATGTGCTCACTCGGTTAATATTTTTTAGTCTGTGTCCAGTGCTCTGCTACAAAGGGCTGCAGCCCAGCAGGCAGTGGGCCTGTGCCAGGAAACATCAAAGCCTTGCTAGGTGGAGCTGAGCACACTGCACACTAACCCCAGCAGAGGGACTCTTAGTAGGCTAACTTTGAAAGCAGAGTTGAAGAACCCCTGCTCCCAGAGACTGCCAACTTGCTGTCCTACCCGAGCATATTATGGTGTAGGGGAGGGTGGGTTATGTACCATGGGAAACCTTCAGCATAGTTTTTTTGCCTAGGGTATATCTTGACACTGCCTTACACCAAACACCATCTTTTTCATTCACCCAGACTGTCTGCTCCCTTCTTGTGGGCATTCAGCTCTTGCTGTTAGTACCTTTAAACCTGCTCCTTGTCTCTCCACATTCAGTTCCTTCCCCAAAGCCCACCTTTGGGACAAGTAGCCAGTGTTTAGTTAAGAGTATAAGCAGCCTAATTTTGATGTGGCCTTAAGGAATAAACAGGCTAATTAAACATTAGTGAGGGACCAATCAAGGGTACTCCCAGCCAGCCCCGAGTAGCTGCAAACCCAAGCATAATGACAGCTGTCTAACCCATTACAATCAAACCTCCTAATCAGCTTGCAAGGCCCAAGTCTATTGGTCAGCAGATGTCCCTGACAACTTAAAATAAATTCTATTTTCAACTCCCTTCCCCCTGGAGCAGAGTTACCCAAGAAGTGTCTCTTATGGCAATGCAAAATGCCAATTTAAAAACAAAAAAAAAACCTCCCAGAACAAATAAACCCCACAGACGGGCACCCACATCCAACAGCAGCCATAGGGAGAGGAAGCACTGCTGGCTGAGGGCCGGGGGAAACCCAGCCCAGCTGCAGGGACAGCGCGACCACCACCAGAGCCAGCTCCAGTCACATCTATGGCACTGCCCTCACTACTACAGCATCCACTACAACACCACGCCTTGGCTTCTCTTGCTTTGTGTCACCATCTAATTTTAGATCGACACTTATTCCATGGCTGCTTAGCCAGTTACTAAATTTAGAACAAAAAAAACCCAAAACAACAAACCTGAACTTTTTGTAACAGAGAATATTTGTGCTTGTATCTTACCTGAGCTCAGGGCGAGTAGAGACTCCACATTCAAACTGTAGATTCACTAATGTAACTAAACATAAATTTTGTTCTACAGCATAAACCACATAAAAGCTGATTAAAACTGCACCACTCCCAATCTAAAAATAAAGCTGAAAGGTTTATTTATACTGCAAGCAGCATCTTGAATTTAAGTTGTAACTGCAGCTGCCAACTCCATAAAGTACAGTCAATTATTCACACTGACAAGTACTTAAAACAAAATTACTTCTCAGACAACCCCCTTCTTGAAAGTAAGTCTTAAAACAATAATATCTGAAGTCAAACACCCAGAACCAGAGGGCCAATAGCAAGATCTGCAAACACAGCCTCAGTACAATCTAAAACATGCACTTTTAGCCTTAAAACTACATCAGAGTATTTAAATGTGGGCTTATCACCATTTTCTGTCCCTTACAAATGAAATTGAAGGATCATCCCAGTTAATCAGAGACGGTCTGGTTGTATGACAAGCTCTGCAAGACCTCAAAAGGAACTGTGCTGCACTTCAGGATGTCTCCAGCTCTACCTACACAGATCCCTGCTCACTGATTGGCAGGTGGAATTGTCACACCAGGATCCCATCTCTCCTGCCACCAAGGCTGGTGGGGTCTTTAGATTTCAGTGGAAGTAGCAGACTTGTGACAAGCACGGGCTTTGGGAGCTGCACACCAAATCTTTCATTCTGAAAACAAAACCAAGCATAGGCACCTTTTCTTTCTGTCTGCCCTAGCTAATGCAGCAATAGCAGCCAGGTTAAGCGTGCCTAAATTTCACCTGCAAGCAGCAGAAGAGCTGACAATTCCATACACAACTACTGAGTCAGCAGTGTTGTCTCTGAGTTCAGAGTTGTCACTTCCATGAGGAGAGGTGCCAGCTCCTCCAGCCTCAGCTGGAGTGTATCGAACTGTCGTTGATGCACGGAAAGGAGCCTCAACCGATCCACAGCCACTGGCTTGTCTTCCTCAACACACCCTGTACATACATGTAAATGCAATTGTCCAGAAAAGCTACCTTCAAGTAAGGGACATCACAGTATTTGTTGATTTTTCTGGACTTCTTTATGCTTTAGGTGCCAGCTCCTACACAGAGGGCCAGCTGCAGAGCCAGAGAAATTCTGGCAAGGACAGAGCCTTTACCTAGCTGTTGTCAGTCTTGAAATGCCTACAAATCACCAGCCTCCTCTAATGCAGTAGCACCACTGCTTTAATTCCAGTTCTGAGAACACACTAATTAAGAAACAAGCTTCATGGCTTCACACCAACAGCCCAGCCTCACAAATAAGGCTGAGCATGCCAGCTAAAATTCTCTGTAGATGGTGGACACTTATCCATGATGAACTAGACCCAGACCCACGGTGGTTCTTCCTCACTTGTCTGCATGCACAGCAGATCAGCATCACCTCTGCTTACCAACAAACCTCTCACCCGTATCACCAGACCCAGACAAATGGTAACACTAATAAAAAAAACAATCTATCAGCTCAGGCTCAATGATAGACTGGGTGTTAGGGACCAGGTTATCATTTTCATACAGTCCCATTAGGAAACACATTCCTGCTCTGATTAAATGTACCAAAGCCCCATTTGTTAGAAAAACATGTTTTGATTATTGTCACAAATCAGAGCAGCAGAACAAAACTCCTCAGAACCCGCAGGAGTTGTGCTGCTCTCCCTTGGGGCCCCGTGGCCACGCTCAGCACCTCCTCTCTCCGGGGAGCAGGCGTCCTGCTAAGCAGCCATGAGCCCCCGCTGTTGGGCTGTAGGAAAAGTTACAGCCACTCCAGTCAGTAATTCCAAACAGCAGCCTCACAGCGCCTGCTCAAGCCTGCTGTACCCAGGCTTTCTTCTTTGCCATCACGTGCCTAAGTCACTGCTGAATTTCATGCCCCAACTGCTCCAGCCACCAAATTACAGCACAGCAGGGACAAACGCCCCAGTCTGCCTGAGCAGTGCAGTTACACAGAGCTGCACACTGCAACACAAGGGAGCAGCACTGCTTCCCAGCATAGCCTGATTGCCTCTGTGACAAGAGCCAGTGCCAGGAGCTGCTGCACCATTACAGCTATTCCTCCTCAGAGCCCTCCTGAAACAGCACTTCGAAGTTGGCTTCACTCACAAGATTCAAAAGGATGTCTAACGTCAGCCTGCTGTCACAGACTGACCCTCCACTGCTTTCCTCACAACAGCAGATATGCTCTCCAAAGAGGGTTTGGAGGTTTTTTAATTCCTTGGATATTTAACCAGTACATATTATAAAATCCTATGCAGAATTCTTACATAAGGTTTAAATAGATAAATATAGTTGTTGCAAATGACTATAGAAAGCCTATATCCTGAATGGCCTTCTATCAAAGTGCATACAGTGTTTATGACTGAAAGAATCAAAGAGTCTTTCAAAATTTCAGTCTTATCACCCAAGTGCAATTTTCCCAGAAAGAATTCAAGGAAAGAAGACTGAAATTTTGAAAGACTTTATCACCCAAGTGCAATTTTCCCAGCGTCTGTTCTCTCAGGAGATATGCCCTTAATTTAAGAAAACAACATTTCAATCTGAGAATTTAATGTTTTGTCAAGTAAAAAACCTGACCTAAACAAAACACCAAACACCATAGCAGGGAGAAGGCTGTAAGAGCCAAGGAAAGTTTTAATCAAGCTTGTCCCATCCTCCAATCCTGGAAGAGTCTTCAGCGTTGTTACCGTTTGGGACCCACTACGGTACTTCTCCAGCAGATGTTCTGTAATTGTCAGAAGAGGAAACTGCCACAACACAACACAGCAGCCTTACATCCTTTCCCGACAACTAAACACTTGTTCAAGGGGAAAATAAAAACCCAGCAGGGCCCAGATTTTGAAAGAAACAGCTTTTGCCCCCCCTTTTCCACCTTTTAAAAGGATCTTTCTTCTGTTAAGTGACAGGAAAGCAAACATTCCTTTGCAGTTTGCTCTACCTGACAACACAAGACAGAGAAAGAGAAAATGAAAGTGACCACTAGAGAAGCAGCCAGACTGCATTCTCCAAGCTAAGAAGATAATTACATGGTTGGATTTCTAAAGTCAGAGGCTGTAATGACTCAATCTGTACTTGGGAACATAAAATAGTTTAAAAGCAGGACTTGGCTGATCCTTAGACGTCAGCTACAAGCCACAAAGCTGACTGTATTCTACAGCTCAGTTTAATTCTCTGTGCATCGGGAGAAGAACTCACACTAAGACAACAGGACTAAAATCACTCAAGACATTTTAATAATGGAAGGAAGGATGGAACACAGATTAATACCAAAGCCTGTAATCAGAAAGCAACACTGACCAATGATGAATGAGGAGGAGCTGACTAATGAGTAACTCCAAGAGGCACAGCTGGCAAGACAGCAGAGTCATCCCTCGGGCACAGCAATGCTTCAGAGAGAAGAAATCACAAATGCAGTTGCACAGGAGCAGGAGCATACCACCTACTTGGAGAGGGGCTGCTGCTGGAGATACTTTGTGCTTTTTATTACTCCATACCATAAATCAAGCAAGATCAAGTGTACTGCAGTGAGTGTGTTAACCCTAAAATCTTTTGTGCCTGCAATAACATAGACTCCTACCCAAATAACAGCCCGGCAGTGCATACTTCTTATATATTTTAAGCTGGAAATAGTTTTGATTTAAATTAGCAACATTCATACATACCAAAGTGCAAAACTACTGGTTTCTATTTCTGATGGTAGAAGTCCTCTCTCTGGCCTTCAGCCTATGCTATCCGTTACATTATTCCACAGCCACAACCAAGGCTTTTCCCCATCATCCAAAGCTGATAGACTTCTCTGATCTCACACACAGCATCACACCAGCAGAGTGGCCAGGCAACTGACTCAGCAGTTCAACAACAAAGTTTTTCTATGCACCATTAATAGCTTTTTATGCTTATCAGTGCCCCTTCAACACCTTTTCTGTTCAGTGGCGTATTCAGAGTGTAGCTGCTTGTTGCATTCTTCATCAAATGGGTTTCCAGGCCAAGAAGTAAGCTAAAACTACGTTTAAGGTCTTGAGAAGTCAAAGAGGATTATAAGGTCTTTCCCTAAGAAAAGCTGCCAACGTGACCTTCCAGCACATGAACCGTGACCCTTCAGGCTCCTGTGAACATTTCAAATGCTGTGCTTCCCACTCAGCTCCCCTGCCCTTTCTCTCCAACTACCAGACTATCAATTCCTTAACTAGTCAAAAGACAAGAGACTATTTTTTCCCCTGAGATTTTTTCCCTCCTACCCTGACACTGACTCTTCCTCTAAAGACATCCTGAAACTGCAATGGCAACTGTGGCACACCATTCCTAATACAGCTACTCATCCTTGGGATTCCCTAAATCAGAGCATTTCAGAAGCACCAAGAAGAGCACGACAGTTCAAACAGTGCACTATCATGCCTCATAGTAATCAACATGTCCTAGTTCTCACAACTTTCCCCCCACCCCCAAGTCTAAAACAAAACCTGGGGATCTAAGAGTAAACAGGGTTTCCGTGGAGGGTATTGTGCTTTGACAAAGAGCCCACAGTGGAGCACTGGGTACCCTCCAGCAGAACAAGGCCAATGACTTGCTTAAGAAAATTATTAAAGTGAGGTCATTTAAAGACACCTTACAAAAGATGGGTCATTTACCCAAATTTGGCTAAATATTATACTTGCAAATGATTGTTTCAAAGGTGTCTCCTAGAACACCCCAGGATACCTTCCAGCAAAAAGAAAAAAAAAATAAATCTAAAAATACCAGCAAGAGCCTACCAATATGAAGTTATCACAAAGACCACTTCCATAGTAAAACATTTTGAGATTTACTGGGTTTGGGGCCGGGTGGTCTGTATAAACACACCGCCTGCCTCCTGCCAAGCAACACACAACTTTTCCTGTCTTCTGGTTGAGCTGAAGCATAAGCATTTTAATAGAATTACTCAGGTGGCAGGATCTACCACGTCCTCTGAGCAGCACAGTGGTTACTCTCCCTCACGGTGCAAAAACACACAACTTTGAGTTCAGTAGCTCTACTCGGTACAGGCTTTTCAGCCTGAACTAGTGGCACTTCAGCAGGCATCTGGTTTTACACACCACCACAAGATACTTATTTGAATCCATCATTTGAAAGCAAGAACTGACTCTCAGAAAAACACCGATTCTGACAAAACCAAGAGGCATCTGGGGACAGCCTCTGCTGTCCACATTCACCGCACCAAAACCTGGTGTCATTTCTGCTATGCCAGCATGTCTGTTTCCTACATTTTTTGAAAGGGATAAGCAAAGGCTCAGGCTTGCAGAATACTAAGCACCTCCTCAAAGATGCCACAAGGGTAACTCCCATACATTCTACCAGAAAGAGAATGATGCTGCGTTTGAGTCAGAGCTAACCAAGCACAGCAGTGCCTGAACTGCACCAGCAGCAATCGAGCACCAGGCTACCCTTGCCCTGCAACTCGTGTCCTGGGATGAGAGGAACAGAGAAGTGCTGACTGACAGCACTAACATGGAAACAGAGTGCCTTCTTCCCTTTTTTATGGCTGTTGATCTCCCGGAGGAAGTTGTTCTTTCGTTGCAACTCCCATAGCTGACCACTTTTTTCTGGTTTTCACAACTTCATATATTCACAGTGTTAATCTGATGAATCTCCCCATTCTCCTGCAGTAAAAGGACTTTTAAAGTAAGAAATCTTTTAAAGCCTCAAGATACTGATGGTTTTCAACCAACACTGGCAACCACCCTGCCTGGTTTTGGACAGTCTGGATGTTGGGAATGGGGAGAGGGGACTGCCAGATAACCAGAAGTGACTATGGTATTTTCACAAAGTTTCACAATAAAATCATGCTACTCACTATCACCGGGCACAAACACATCAGAAAGGACTTCCTGTCATCCTCTTACCCAAGAGCTGACCCTTTACATCTGTGACTGAACTGCCTTTTCACTAAAAACAGGAGTCCATCAGGACAAGCTCACACTACAGAAAGCACTCCACCGCTAAATTTTAGAACTTTTTCGATTATTTAAGTTCCAATACACACATAAATAGAAACTGTTGAAAACAAAGAATGCATATAAATAATTGTAATTTTAAAAATAAACACCAAGACTTCAGTTTATTTCTTATCTAGAGGGCTATTTTACCTGCAAGCAGGACAGCCACCAACTACTACTACAGAAGTGGTGGTAGCAGGCTGTTGAATAATGGTGTACGTGCTCGAATAGGCTGGCTGTGATGTTGGTGGAGGAACAGCATACCCTAAAAATAAGAAAAAGAAAAAACCCTTCAATCACCACACATAAGGCAGAAAGCACAAAGATAATTTAAAAGTATGGAAACAGAACGTGGAAAAAAAATAAAGAGGAATGGAATCTCGATTGAGCAATTTAAGAAGCTCTATCAAAATCAGAGTTGGAACACACTACTCAGCACATCTAATAGCAAAGCCACTTCATTAACCCAATCTAGCACAATTTAACCATCTAAAAAGGACACTGAGCCAATAATTAACTTTGAGAATACATTTCAACAGTGTTTGAGCACCAGGGAAAAACAACTTAACGATCACAGCTTTCACTTCTGCTTATTACATATCAGGTATGTCCTACTCCGGTGGATAAACTGGTTGAAACAGAATAAGCATTCCTCTGGTTTCCAGCTTAACTTCCACATATTGTTTATAACCGCAGAGAGGGGTAGGAGTCATAAGGATGCAAGAGGAAAGAAGCAGAATGTATACCACAGAAAAAACCCAAACTTTCAGAAAATCTGTGTTGTTAGCTAGCAAGTGTCATGTTAACAGCTATAGTTAGAAAACATTAACATTAAAAGTTATTAAAAAGCTTTTTAAAGGGGTGGTGAGATGTAAGCAGTGCAATCATACAGTCTAGGCATGCTTTGCCCAAGTACGATCCATTTTGAGCTCATTAAACAGAAAATAATCAATTATCTCTGTATTGTAGGAAAATAAGCTCCAAGTTATTAGAAGGAAGTCAGTTTACAGCCTCAAGAGTCAAGCCAATGTTTGATGGCTGGGGGCCCATTTGCTGCATGCAACGAATTTTTTTGTAACTTTTGAAGCATTCCCTGAACTCCACAGAGTCCTTCCCGAGAAGCCACTTCTTTGGTTGAAGGAGGTTGGTATTACTTCAGTTCACTAAAGTACTGTATCTACTCACCTGCTTGAGTCTCTCCAAGACTACCGAAGTGTGCCAGAAAAAAAGCAAACATTAACCAGAGTACAGCGAAGCGCAAAGAGAAGTGCAAGCGCGGGGTCTGCTTTAGTGCTACCGCTGCCGTGCCTCCTCGCCGTTGTTTTGGGGCGGAAACCCAGCACCCCCGAGGAACGCCTGCCAGGTCAGCCGCGGTGGTGGGGAGGGCGAAGTACGAACACGTTACACCTGGGAGGCCCCCGGGGAGGAGCCGCTTCTAAACACCAGGATTCTCAGACACAGTCCCCCCCCACCGGAGATCGCGGCCGTCCCACCGCCCGCTCCGGCCCGGAGGGTCTCAACTCCCCGCTCCACCCGCGGCTGCTGGGCGGCCGCTCTGCGGCGCAGGCCACGGCCCTCGGCAGCTACCCCCGCTCCGGTCACCGGGGGCTAAAACTCTCCACGGCCGCCCCCCTCTCTGGTCAGTCACCTCAGGTTCCTCACAGCCGCCCCCCGTCCCAGCGAGGGGGAGGGCCGCAAGCTCTCCTCCGCA
>VZTM01042414.1:620752-644221 GCA_013400555.1 Jacana jacana
CGCGCAGTGGCGGCCCCGGCGGCGAGCGGCCCTCGGGCTTTAGCCCCCGGGTCCGGCCGGGCCTGGCTGAGGAGAGCTGTACAGCGACCGGGCCCCGCCGGGTAACGGCAGCGTGCCGGGGGTCCGGAGGGCTGGGAAAGCCGATGGGCGGGAATGGCGGCAGGGACGGGGACAGGGCAGGTCTGTCCCGGCCCGGAACCGTACGGCTTCGTGGTGTGCAAGGAACGGGGGTGGTTTCCTCGAATCCCGGGCAGTGACGGTAGTGACCGTCCCGTCGGGAGCGGCCCGGCTCGGCCCAGCTGAGGAAGGGTTCGGGGTGGGGGTGAGGTTTCCTGCCCCCGGAGGATACCGGGCCACTGCTGCATTCACCCAAAGCAAGCAATGTTCATCTTCTGCTACACAACCAGTGCCAAGGGGCCTAAATTGAAGTTCTAAAAGCAGTTTGTAATCCTGACTGCTCCAACTGGACGAGGTCTGGCTGTCGGCTTTGCAGGGGCTCTTCTAAAAAGATGGCTCTTTACATCTTTATTTTGTTGGGCTGATGATGGCCTAGAACAGAACTGATCTACAGTAGGTTCGAGATCTGTATTTTAAAACTGTGATGGTCATTAATAGTTCTTACTTGCCTTTCAGACATGGCCATGCCCAGTTCCCTTCTGTGGGCTGTTGACATTTTCGGGAGGGTTTACACTCTCTCCACTGTTGGCCAGTACTGGGAGCTCTGTAAGGACACGCAGCTGGAGTTCAAACGGGTCTCTGCTGTCAAACAGTGCTGCTGGGGAATAGCCTGCGATCACCAAGTCTACACCTACGTGTTCTCAGGTGACGTTCCCATCAGATACCAGGAGGAAACCTATGAGAATCAGGTAGGAAGTGTCATGGCCTCTGTTGCCCTGCCACATATTCAGCAGAAAAGAAAGAGCAAATCCTTCTCTGGGTGTGCTTTTCACAGAAAGCTTGTTTGGGTTTGTTTATTTTCATTTTTCCCTGTTGTTTCTCAGGAGTATAGCTGTGCCAGATAGCAGGTTGTTCTTTTAATATTGTAATTGCCAAGGAATGTTATACTTCCCTGCTGCTGCCAGAGGCAAGGCCAGTGTGTGTTACAGCCTGGCTTATGCCTGCCATTGCAGCCTGGAACATTCACCCTTTTTACCTGGTGTTTTCCTTTCCTTACTGACAAGTACACCATCCTCGTAAGAGAACGTCCAGTGTAACTCCTAGCCAACAAAAGTACACTGGCAAGTTCTTTAAAAAACACACAAAACTTTTAAACCCTTTGTTTTGTTCGTTCTAGGCTATGAAAAACTGGAAACCAAAATACTAGAAAGCACAAAGGGAAATACCCTGCAAGAGCTAGCAATGACAAAATTGAACTCGGTGTCCAGATAACACGTAAAGATAACAGACTAGGCCGGATTCCTAGTAAATGTAAATAACATTTTGCATAAAAATGATAGAAGGATTTTGAACCACTCGTTTTCCACATGCCCTAGAAGACGAGACAGCATTACATGACATTTTACCAGTATTTGTATAGTAGCTAAGAGCATGGGAGAAGGGAAAGAAAAATGACAGCTGCATTGGCAAAAGGCTAGCAATTGACTTATTCCATAACTGATTAAATACAGATTTGGGAAAAAAAAGACCCCTCTTGAGAACATAAGCTACAAGGAGTATTTACTGATGTTGTTGAAGGTATCTTGCCATAGTTTCTGGCACAGAAACCACACTATTTTTCTCGTGCAGGCAAGATCTAGGCACCTTTCTTGGGGAGAGTAGGCAAGAGATCCCAAGAGTACCTGTAGGGCGTTCTTCTAATGCTGCAGTGTCCTGGGCCACACAGCACCAAAAGGCACTGTTGGTAAAAGATGGTATCAGCAAGTGTTTCTGTTTCTGGGGCTGACATTGTTGTGGCTGGGACTAGCTCTGCAGCCAGCCCTTCCTCCACAGACGGTGTTAGCCAGGGGCTGGCAGGGTGAACGCTTTTTGTTCACCCCAGGAATTTACTCTTCTACTTCAGAATGAAAGAAAAATAGCTTTTACGCCTCCACGGGACTCTGTAGATGTACCATGAGGTAACGTGATCTCAAACAAAATATGTCATTTCATTCTTTCTGGCAGCGCTGGAATCCAGTCGGCGGCTTTTGTGAGAAATTACTGCCCAGTGACCGCTGGCAGTGGAGCGATGTGAGCGGGCTGAAACACCAGCAGCTCGATAGTTTCACACTGCCTTCACCACACTGGGAGTGGGAGTCTGACTGGTATGTGGATGAAAATATTGGAGGGGAACCAACAGAGAAAGGGGTAGGTGAACAATACCAAAAAGAGATCTCTTCTGGGAATCCTTAGTCTGTAAATTAAAAGGCACTTTTACAGAAGTGTAAAAGGTGTGTGAAAATAAAAGGCACTTAACTGCCCATAGCTACTTCTTTCTGGGAAACAGCCTAACTGTAATACAGCACAAGGATGGATCTTGTCTGAAGGCTGTGGAAGTCTATAGGAGCTTCTATAGAAGCTTTTTCTCTTTTGATTGGGCCACAAAATGCTGGCAACTGAATGTCATTAAAGATCTTTACTGTGAAGAAAGTAAAATGCTTTGCTGTGTCTTGTTTGTTCTGTGCATATCATCCAGAGGAATTTGCACATGGTTCATCAACCATTCATGGAATTAGCTGATCTGTTAATTGGGGCTGTTGAGCCATGCACAGTAACTTGTATTGTATTTGGAGGGGCGACTCTTGTGCAGAATTCCTCTGAGTTGTGATTTCCAGCTGTCCCTTGGTTCTGATTTTTCACAAAAGAAAACTTCTGTTCACAGGGCTGGACTTACGCCATAGACTTCCCCAGCACCTACACAAAGGATAAGAAATGGAATTCTTGTGTCAGACGCAGGAGGTGGATCAGATACAGGAGATACAAAGCACGGGACGTTTGGGCAAAGGTTCTAGATATCTTTTAAATACCGAATAAATTGATTTTCTGAAATAATCGACTCTAGGTGCAGGGAAATTAATTTTTTATCACTGCTCTGGAGGCTGGACGTGGATTTCTTGACTTCCAACTTGCAATTCGTGCAAGTGTAAATGGAAAGCTGGGATTTTTTGTAGAAACCTGTGCTAATAAGGTGCAAAATCTCCTGGTAATGCAGGATAACTGAGACAGCTGCCCTGCTCCTATGCAGATGTCAAACCAACTCTTTAACTTCCTTTGGTGGTTTGACAGAGCACTCTCAAGGTGGCAGCTGTCTAGCATGATTCACCAGCTCTATCCTTTGTCTGTATGCATAACTGTTCTTTAACCTTTGTTCCATTCTAAGAATGCACAGAAATTGTAATTTGGGACATTGCAGCTTTCCAGTTCAAAGAATGTCTGTGTGCACAGTTCTGTGAGTAAAAGTTTCCTTTAGTTAGGGGATGAAACACAGACTCGTTCGTGCTGCTTTGGCAGCGTTTCCCCTCTCCCTGCTTTTAGCAGCCTGGAACCAGAGGAAGAATCTCCACACTCAGCCACTATAGTAAGCGACACACAGACCAATCTGCAAGAAACAAGTCAGGCCACCAGCCAGGTCACCTTTCTGTTCACCGTGTCTCTTCTCTTCCCAACCATCCTTCTCTTTGGTCCAGATTGTGTCCCAGAATGAGCCAGGGCAGCTGCTAGACCCTTTCAATGACATCTCCATCGGAGGATGGGAAATCACCGATGAGCCCCCGGGCCGTTTGTCAGTGTGGGCAGTGTCTTTACAAGGAAGGGTAAGTGCATGTTTCCTAATGTAAAGCTTTCTAAGCCTCCTAGTATAATTTACTACTGTGAAGGAGCTAAATGTCTGTAAAACAGGGCAGGTTTGTTAGAATCGTGTTGGTAAGGAAAGATGCTGTTTATATATCTGGCAGAGGATACAGCAGAAGCTGTTTGTGATTACGTTATAATAACTTGTGTTGAAAGTGGAAAAGCTTAGTATCTCACAGGGTTGCTGTTGTATGGAAGCCTTAAACCTCTATTAATCAGGTGAATCTTAAAAACTTGGGCTGAGTAGAGTCTTATATCCTGAAAAAATGCCCAGAATGCAGTCTGTGGTACTGGCAACAAAGAGAAGGAGCCTTAAAACATGAAGAAGAAGATAATACTTTTAACAGGTAGCCTAAAATTCCAGTCACTCTTGGCACTGCCTGGAGAGGCAAGCAATCTTGGTTAAATTGTTTAAAATTAGATTCCCTATGCCTCATACTTCCCAGTGCTACTGCTATTGTAAAGTGCTTTCATTTCCCAAATAAAAGTCCCTAGAGAAATACAGTCTTTCTAAATATGAGGATTTAGGACTGGGCAGACACGTTTTGGAGCACTTCTCCAACCATGGCAGGATGCTTTCTGTGTTTGACCTTCCTCTTTTGGCTGTGGTCTGTAGGAAAGTGCACAGACAGTAGGACCAAGGCTGGCAAATGGACTGGGCGTCACTGCAGGCTGCGCAGAGACTGGAGCTTTTTACCCATATTGTAACAAGCTCTGTTCAGTGAGAGTGGGGGCAGGCTATCAGCTCACAGTAATGTTTCTGTGTTAGATATTTGTTCATTCTCAGCTTTTATAGCATGCCCTGAAATACACTGAAGTGTTTTTTTTAAATGTTGAAATATACACAGAACTTGCAGCAATAGGTCACTGTACCCGATCCAGATTCACTTTCATGATAAAAGCTGGTCTGTAGAAAAGCCTCCTCCTTTAGTATATAAGGAAATAGTGTTCAGCTGCATAATCAACATCAAAAACATACCTCTAAAGGTCAGAGAGTGTACTGTGCATTAAAAAATCCTGTTGCTAAAGGAAGACTGTTCTTTCCTGTTTGCCTTTATGCTTGTCTCAATAGTTTTATTGCTGCAGTGATAATTTTCTGTTTGTTGTTGTTTGTTTTTTTTTAAACTTGTCTAGTTATGGTACAGAGAAAATGTCTGCCATCACAATCCAGAAGGTTCCATGTGGTCTGTAATTGCTACTCCGGGTGAAGTCGTTCAGATCAGCTGTGGACCCTATGACCTCCTGTGGGCAACTCTTTGGGAAGGGCAAGCTATTGTGAGAGAAGGAATTGATAGGAATAACCCTCAAGGTAAAGTTCATTAAATTTGCTGGGAGCCCCTTTGATTTGTATCATGTTGGATAAGAAAGTACCCTACAATGCCCTTCTGGGTTTTGTCTCGTGCAGGAACTTCCTGGAGCATCGTGGAGTCTCCAAGCTCCGAGAATGGGATTATGCACGTCTCCGTGGGTGTTGATGTTGTGTGGTGTGTTACAAAAGACAGAAAAGTAAGAAATGTCATGCTCTGCTTCTGGGTTGTTTTTTTTTTCTCTCCCCTTTTGTATCTGCTTTTTTCAAACAAGCCTGGTATTTTCCTAGGAAACATTGGTGATTTGGGTGCACTATCCCCATGGCTTGGGCAATTCCAGTCCCCCTTGCTGTTCTGGGAGTACTCTGTGGTTTATGATTTACGAAGTTACATTTAATTTTAGGGAGACTTTCTGCTTTTCTTGTGGAAGGAATTGTCTCAACCCAAGTCAGAGGTGGGTGGGGATGCAATAAGGGCTCTACTTGTAAGGGATACTGAGCATCGAAATCAAAGGGACTCGTAGCTGCTCACTTGTTTCCACGTGGTACAAAGGTTACAGCAAATCTGCAAGGGGAATATTTTCATATACGCTTTTCCATGTGATCCTGTTTTTTATCTTCCTACTGTAATTGTTCCCTGTTCTTCAGCCATTTAACATAGTATTTTTTGTATTTATTAATCAACATATCTGTTATTTGTATACGTGATTACTTTCTTACTGGGGTTTTAACTTAGAATTGTAGAAATACCTGAAACTGGAAGGGACCCATAAGGGTCATGAAGTTGCAAGGACTCTTAAAGTCTTGAAGAATGTACTAGAGTGCTCTGGTGCTGGTAGGAATCAAATCCCTTCAGCCTGAATTCAGAAACGTAGATGGATTCTCTGCATGTGTGGCAGTTACTGAGTAACTGAGTTACTCTGGTTTAATGAGTTACTACTTGTCAGCTGGATCATGGTAACAGACTGTGTCCAGCCAGCTCCATCTGCCAAACAAAGCCACTCTAATAAAAGTAGATAAGCTAGTATGGTTTTCTTCAGATCTGCCACCAAATACTCAAGTACACTGTCTGTTACTGATTCAACCAACAACTTCCAAAGTATCTGCTTGCCACTTGCTGAATACAGATGGAAGTGTTTTCAGGTACTCAGCCCACAGGCACTTTCCAATTGGTAAGAATTAATCTAAGGGGAGACAATTTAAAGAGCTGTGTCACTGAAAAGATCCCTCTGACAGTTCCCTCCATCAGCACCACTTCCAGGGTCTGAGCACAAGAACACTATTTAGAAGTCTATTCAGAGTAACCAAAAACAGCCTATAGTTGACATGTAATAGAAGGTATTTTTCCAGTGGCAGAGAAACAAACTTTGTCACAGAAAGTCATAACAAAGTCTCCTTGTGAGCTGTTCTGGCTGTAGTTGGTGACAAGGACACACAGCCTGGGTACTATTAAGAGAATTATTTTATCTTTACCTGATAAAGAAAAGAACCAAGGGGGTAAAGTGACTTCTTAAGCAATGTGGCAAATCAGTATTGGAGATAAAGGCTAATCCATGAAAAAACCCTAAATTCCAGCTCTCTGCCTGCTAATGCCGAAGCAGCAAAATTAGACTTTCTGTTGTTGTTCTTCTAGGTGTGGTTTAGAAGAGGAGTGAACTCACATAATCCTTGTGGGACAAGCTGGATTGAAATGGTTGGAGAAATGATGATGGTTGCTGTAGGCTTAAACAACCAGGTAAGAGAGCTGTACAGCAGCGGTGAGGGACTTGTGTGCCTGCTGTGCGGGCAGTAGTCACGCCTGGCTGGGAGATGGGAGGTGCCTCCAGCTGCTCAGAAGGAATGCCTGGCTGAATCTTTCTCCAGGAGAAAGCAGTCACTGTGTCTCGTGTGGCCTATTCAGGTGCAAACAGGTTTTTCCTGATGGTCTAAAATTTTATAGTGTTTCTCATAGCCCTCATGGCCAAGAAGGCCAAGGGCATCCTGGGGTGTATTAGAAGCGGGGTGGTCAGTAGGTCACGAGAGGTTCTCCTCCCCTTCTACTCTACCCTGGTGAGACCCCATCTGGAATATTGTGTCCAGTTCTGGGCCCCTCAGTTCNGCAGGGGGATTGGACTGGATGAGCTTTCATGGTCCCTTCCCGTCCCTGAGATTCTGTGATTCTACAGTACCAGCACTAAGGAAGAACTCAAAGGGAAAATGCTGTGTCCAGCAGATTTTTGTGCTGAATTTTCCACCTCTGCCCCTTTTTTGTAGCTGGTATCTACCTGCCTTCCATGCCATTTCCTTCACCAAGCCCTTTCCTTCCCTAGGTCTGGGGAATCAGCAGTGATGACAGAGCAATTTATTTTCGGCAAGGTGTCACGCCAAGCGAGCTCAGTGGGAAGACCTGGAAGGCAATTGTGTCTGGCCGAGAGAGTGACAGGTCTCAGACCGGAAGCTCAACAAGTCTGCTCAGGTACCTAGTAAAACTCCTGCTCGAGGCTCTGTACTCCCAAGTGTTTCCATGTTGGAGATACTTCTTTACATTCAAGTGGTGCAGACTGGGAGGAGTGGGAAAGGCATCTCTAACCATTATCTATTCCAAAAAAACATTTGCGTTTTTTGCCGTTAAAATTAACAATAAGCAGCAGTTTCTGGGAGTAAAAACTGAAGCTCCCACGTTGGGGTTCACTGCAAGCTCTCGGTAAAGCATGTTTCTCTGGGCTTTGCTATTACTGTCTGGATAATAAGAGAAAATACTACCTGTGAAATATGAAGGAGTGTCAACTCCACTTAGGAATTATCCTTCTCCTGAGCATCACTGTACATTCCCTTTCCTAGAGAGATTAAATCAGTTTGATTGCTGGCCTCTTGGCTGGCAGTGTTGCAGGAGCTGCATGTTTGAGTCAGAGTGTGCTCTGAGCAAAAGCCCTCTCTAGCTGTAACAAAAATCACAAAGTTAATAAGGGGCTTTAAAAAATCCCATTTGTTATTTCATATCCAGAAAATGTGATGTTGCTTCAGAGAGTTTTAGGCAGCCAACACCACCAGTTGTTTGAAAGCGTCGATGAACACCTTTGTGTGTTTCAGACTCACTAGACTGCTTTGCCAGATTTGTGTTAGACTCTTTCCCTTGATGAGAGAGTTCTGCCTTCACAAAAGAAATCTGCTGTTTCTCTGCTAAAGCTGAAACCCTGGGTTGATTTCTGTATGTCTGTGCTCTCAGGCCTGTGCTGATTTATAACGCTTTGAATGACAATTAATTCAAGGTCTATTTGTCCTTCAGTGCTGGCTGTTTCTTTACTGATGATACGCAGAACCAAACAAACGCTGTCATTCAGGGTGATGCAGACACTTCCTCTGATACAGAGCTTCCCAGTGTACCCATGAACCCTGCCAGCGCTCCCCCGGCCGGCGCTGCAGCCAGCAGTGATAACGGCACCGAAATACCTGCACCTGCAACTCTGGATCCTCTGGACTCTGGTCACGCAGAAGCCGCTGGTGCTTCGACTAGTAATGAGAAAACTAATCTGGAAATGCACAAATCTACAAACCCAGGTCCTTCTGCAGAACTGCAGTGGACAAACATCGACTTGAAGGAGGCCCAAAAGCATCCAGTCCTGTCCGTCAGCAGCTTTGCAGAAACATCCAGCCTGTCCTCCCTGGGCATGTTCCCAGTGGGAGCCGAGGAGCCGTACGGCACCGACGAGCACCCGCTGTGGGCCTGGGTGTCCGGGGGAGGCTGCCTTGTGGATCTGCACAGCCCGCTGAAGTGGTTCACTGTTCCATCAGGTACTGTCCCCTCACCACCACAACAGACACTGATTCCCAGTGCTCTTCAAGAAAAATGGGGGCTTGGGGATTTTTTTGAACAAAACCATCGCGCAAAACTCCTGATAATCCATTTACTGCAGTTTGTTAATACGTGTCTGGGGGTAGTGCTGCATGCATGGAGCTGTAAAGCACTTTGGGACTGAGATATGTCAGTGTAAAATTTGCTCTGAGTCTCTGTAAGAATTTTGTAGAACGATCTGTGCTGGATCTGCATCTAGTTTCTAATTGCACTTCAACTGCAACTTCAGGCAACCCCATAATACTGCTGAATAGTGACTGAAAGGAGTGAAAAGGGGTCTCTTGAGAGATGCAGGTGCCACAAATAACAAGTAACTGCTTTGCTTCTATCATTCCTACCAAGATATAGGTGAGAGAGAAGTTACTTGGAGGCATTGATAGTTGGACTTGATGATCCCAAGGGTCTCTACCAACCTAAATGATTCTATGATTGTGACCGTGAGCCCAGCTGCTAACTGGGTGGGTTGGAATTTAGATCCTTGAAAGACAGTGGAATATAACCATATTTTCAAAATAAACCATGAACTGTGACAGTGGTCAGGCACTGGAATGGGCTGCCCGGGGAGGGGGTTGAGTCCCCATCCCTGAATGTGTTTAAGAGTAGATTAGATGTGGTGTTGAGGGATCTGGTGTAGGGGAGAACTTTGTAGAGTGGGGCTGATGGCTGGACTCGATGATCCCAAGGGTCTTTTCCAACCTGGATGATTCTATGGTTCTGTGATTCTGTGATCCCAGTACTTAACAGCAGTGTAACTCTTAATGCATTGTATTACCTAATTATCTTGCAGTTCAGTGATAAAACTCCCAGCAAAGGTTATAGCTTTGAAAGTTTCTATATAATCATCCAATGATCCCATTTCTATGCATCATTTACAAAATTTGGCTGTAATACCTTGATTCCAAAGAATAATGATGTTAGACTGGGCTGATTCTGTGCAGTGTTGATAGCAGCATCACATTTTACCTGTCACAGAAGTGTGTTCAAAGCTCACTGGAGTTTTTTGGTGTGGTTGTGTCCCAGGCTTGTCCTCCTCTGTGCAGTCCCTGTCCCTCTCCATCACCCCAGCACAGACAGCAGCGTGGCGGAAGCAGATCTTTCAGCAGCTCAGTGAGAGGACGAAGCGGGAGCTGGAGAATTTTAGGCACTACGAGCAGGCGATTGAGCAGGTGAGGACTCTTGTCTGGTGAACACACTTGTCAGAGGTGTGGGCATCAGTGATACACTTCTGGGGTGCTGATCTGAACTTACTGTCAGCTTTAGATTCTGCTCCTTTTTTCTGTCTGTGACAACTTCCCTGGATTATCAGTGTCAGAGCTCCCTGTGGGAGACGAGCAGCTTATCAGACAGGGAGCAGCAATCTTTAGCTACACAGATTAGCTGATGGTAATGCACAGGAGCAAACAAAGCCTTGGTCAGCATTATTTGAGTGCACTGAAACCTCAAATCCACAGAGAAATGTTTGCAACAGTGGAACATTGTAGGAAATATTCTACCACAAGATGAGGCTTCTCTCTATTGAAACAGTGGCTCGAGTAGGTGAACCTTCCCCTCCGTGACCACTGAGGGATGAATGTCACGGGCACGAATAACGTGCTGCTGCAGACATCAATAGCAGCTCTCGTTTGATGGCCCCTTCCCCCCTGACTCCTTGGCCCTTCTCAGACTAATTCATGGGTTTGGTCCCTTTTGTTGCTAATTGCCAAATGACATCTGGAATTCATTTGGTTAAAAACACACGGAACCCAGGGGTTTCATCACATTTAAAGAGATAACCCAATCAAAACCCATTAAAGTCTGAAGAGAAATGACATGATATCAAGGAGCACACTAGAGTCAGTTTGTGTCTGTGTGCTGTTGTACTCCTGCAGAGGTGAAACCGATGTACAGGTGGTGATGTGCACGTGCCTTTCTGCCCAGTTCTGTCAGTTTTCATTTTGTCTCCAGGTTCCTGAGCACTCTGGTACACTGTCAGGAGCAGCTGATACCATGCAGATTAACCTGCAGCAGAGATTTCCTCTGGTTGCAAAATATAGCATTTGGGAGAAAGAGTCATTGAACAGTTACCTTACCCCTGTAAATTTGTGTTTGCATTGCAGTCAGTTTGGGTTAAAACTGGGACCTTGCAGTGGTGGAGGAACTGGAAGCCTCATAAATGGATGGATGTTCGAGTTGCACTGGAGCAGTTCACTGGGAGCGACGGAATGCGCGACAGCATCCTCTTCATCTACTACATGTATCATGAGGAGAAAAAGGTGCATTCAGCTGGAGACCCTTGGGAGAGTTGCATTTGGCAAAGGAAAGCTCAAGGGGAACCAGTTTTATTAAGGGAGGCACATTATGGTATAGTAGTGTTGTGAGCTTTGGGAACCAATGCACAGCAAACTGCAAGCTTCTCTGAGCTGGAGCTGTGCGATGCTATGTCAGAAATCCCTGGTCAGCAACCACCCACACTGCTTGAACCGTCAGCTTTGCACCCAGGAGGAATTCTTTTGGAAGTTCAGAATGTTCTCAATTATGAAGAAAGAGCCAAGGTTGGCTGGCCAGAGTGTTCAACAATAGGGTTAATGCTGGTGGGCAGTTTGAACCAGAGGGAGTTCAGGACTGGAAACTGAGCCTGTTCCTTCTGCACCGAGAAGTGACTGTTTGCTGTCCTTGGCAGGAAGGTTCATAGTCCTGAAGTGCAAAAATGCTAGCAGTGATGAGGGGGGTATATCTGTATTTGCTGTAATGACATTTTTTTCCTCTTGTTTCAGTATATCCACGTGTTCCTGAATGAAGTCACTATTATAGTTGAAGTTCTGAATGAGGCCAAACACTCCTTTGCACTCTATACCCCCGAGAGGACGAAGCAGCGGTGGCCAATCCGTCTGGCGGCTGCCACAGAGCAAGAGATGCATGACTGGGTAATTCTGTGGATTTCCCATTTCAGACTGGCAATATATGAACTAAAACATACAAGCTGATCTCTAAGATCTCAGCATTACAGTTACAGTGTCTAAGCTGCTTATCTATTTTCATAGTTTAGGTATTTTAAAAGTCTGTTTAAACTTGCTTAGAGGCACCTGTGGCTCCCTGTCTCCTCTGGAGTGTGCACACTTGCTTATGCTGCAGTTATCTGCAGGAAAAGCAATAGTGGTTTCCCTTGCCTTTAGGCTACAAATGAATTAGGAGTATAATTCAGTTACTCTGCTCTTCTGCACTGGTAGAACTGTTACCTGCTGTCCAGCCTTAGGTATAGGCAGGCACGTACACACTGAAGCCATGGAAAACCTGAACAATTCTTCACAGTGCTCAGAGGCTGCAAACCACACTGGTTCCAGGGACTGGGTTAGTCATTTCTAAAACACTGAATTCCAGTGCCTTTGAGACAAAGCTGCTGATTGATTTTGCTGGTTTGCAAGAACCTGCAGTGGTAAAACTTTGTGATACTGAAATACCTAAGGAAATCTGCGTTCTCACTGTTCTGATCTCTGCTCCTTGTTCCGTAGCTGTCCCTGCTGAACATGTCCTGTTGCGAAAGCAGACGGATCCAGGGCCCCCCTTCTCACCATGCCATTTGGTCGGTGACTTGCAAAGGAGACATCTTTGTGAGCGAGCCACGTCCTGAGCTGGAGAGTGTGTCCCACCTGATGCCGTGTGATCAGATGTGAGAGGCTTCAGAAGCTGCTCCTGCTGTGCAGGGTCGCCTCAGCCAGGGCTCTCTTTATGGCATGGCTTTGGCTGTGGAGGACTGTTGGGGTATATGGTGCACTGTGGGTGTCAGTTGTGTTGGGGTGCATGGTGCACTGTGGGTGTCTCTTGGTGACACTAGGGTGCATGGTGCACTGTGGGTGTCTCTTGGTGGCACTAGGATGTACAGTGCACTGTGGGTGTCGTGTTGGGGTGCATGGTGCACTGTGGGTGTCTCTTGGTGACACTAGGGTGTACAGTGCACTGTGGATGTCAGTTGTGTTGGGGTGCATGGTGCACTGTGGGTGTCTCTTGGTGACACTAGGGTGTACAGTGCACTGTGGGTGCCAGTTGTGTTGGGGTGCATGGTGCACTGCAGGTGTGTCTTGGTGACACTAGGGTGTACAGTGCACTGTGGGTGTCATGTTGGGGTGCATGGTGCACTGTGGGTGTCTCTTGGTGACACTGGGGTGTACAGTGTACTGTGGGTGTCAGTTGTGGTGGAGTGCACTGTGGGTGTCGTGTTGGGGTGCATGGTGCACTGTGGGTGTCTCTTGGTGGCACTAGGGTGTACAGTGCACTGTGGATGTCAGTTGTGTTGGGGTGCATGGTGCACTGTGGGTGTCTCTTGGTGACACTAGGGTGTACAGTGCACTGTGGGTGCCAGTTGTGTTGGGGTGCATGGTGCACTGCAGGTGTGTCTTGGTGACACTAGGGTGTACAGTGCACTGTGGGTGTCATGTTGGGGTGCATGGTGCACTGTGGGTGTCTCTTGGTGACACTGGGGTGTACAGTGTACTGTGGGTGTCAGTTGTGTTGGGGTGCATGGTGCACTGCAGGTGTCTCTTGGTGACACTAGGGTGTACAGTGCACTGTGGGTGTCAGTTGTGTTGGGGTGCATGGTGCACTGTGGGTGTCTCTTGGTGACATCAGGATGTACCGTGCATACGTTCCTGACGGATGTGCTGTAGAGTAAATGTGAAATGCCCTTTTTCTGGCAGGTTTTGGCGTCAGGTTGGAGGTCATCTTCGGCTGATAGAGTGCAATAGCCGAGGCATCGTGTGGGGCATCGGCTACGATCACACCGCCTGGGTGTACACCGGCGGGTACGGCGGAGGCTTCATCCAAGGTAGGGACGGGGGATCTGCTGTGCTGCGCACGTTTCTCACTCATCTCCTCCTCCCAGCCAGTCCTTGGGCTGCTTCAGCTCCGCTTCCCTCAGCCTGAGGGACCAGTCGGGTTGTACAGCAAACCTGCATGCTTTAGGAAGGAGTCCCTGTTCCAGCTTTGTATTTATATTCTCAGCTTAAGAGTGAGAAACAGGATAATGGGCACTATTGCTGCGGCTATTGGAATTTAAATGGAGCATCCTTGAGGTCTGGCTTTACTACATTCCACACCATTCCTTTCTCACAGGCCTGGCCAGTAGTGCTGATAACATTTATACTCAGTCCGATGTGAAATGCGTTTACATCTATGAGAACCAGCGGTGGAACCCAGTCACTGGTTATAGCAGCAGGTTAGTTAATCCACTAGTGTTTATTTATTGCCATTAAGAGTAGATTGGATGTGGTGTTGAGGCATATGGTGTAGGGGAGAACTTGTAGAGTAGGGCTGATGGTTGGACTCCATGATCCCAAGGGTCTCTTCCAACCTAAATGATTTTATGATTCTATGATTTACTGCTGTCAAATGAAACCAGGGGTTTGTTCTAGCTTTTCAGAACAATTGCAGTTATTCTAGCTTCAGTCTCCTCCAGCACGTGTTGTTAACACGAGATGGAAGGAGCAGCTATTCTCCATTTTGTACATTTGTTATTATCCATTCAAAATGCATCTGTGGCAAAACATTACAGATGGGTGCTTCCTGAGTGCACAGAGTGTGCCTGCTGGCACCAGCTCTGGTTAGTAAGGCCACAGCAAGTTGTTCACAGGACCTGTATGTCCGCATACGTGCTGTGCCAAATGCACGGGGTCCTAGACTCGCGTGTTTGCACAGAGGTGTGGAAGAGGCAGTGGCACACCCGGGTGTCTATGCCAGAGGGACTCGGGATTCACCTCCAGGTTTAAGCAGTAGTGAGGAACACCACGCCACGGCCAGAAGTTTACATGTTCCTCAGGTTTGGTGTAACTGGGAGCAAACTGTACCCAGTCTGTCCCACTGTCCTCATCACACACGGCATTTCTAAACACAGACTGAGGGTGGAGGACTGTTTCTGTGTGAAAGTAGGCAGTGCTACAAATAGGCTTTTCTGCCCTGGCCTTTCCAACGCTCTGCTGAAGTGACCTTGTGTTCCTTGCCCGCTGTTCCGCCCCAGAGGCCTGCCCACCGACAGGTACATGTGGAGCGATGCATCGGGCCTGCAGGAATGTACAAAAGTCAACACCAAGCCTCCTTCTCCGCAGTGGACTTGGGTAAATTTTGGCTTAAAAGTCGTTTTTTTTTTGTAAGAAGGCAAGGCTTAGCAAGTGGGATACGTGACTTGGGCTCAAGTGACCCAGGTTTTCTTCCTGGATTTGTCGCAGTGTTTAGCCTGGGTTTCCCCACGTACACGAGAGCAGTAACTGCACGTGGTCAAAGGAGAGTCAGCACTGGGTGGGACTTTGTGTTTAGTGGGACTTGGACTTCTCTTCTGATCCTTTTCTCTTTAAAATAATTGAAATGGCTTGGGAACCTGAGTATGAACTGGTATTGCAAGTATTCCAAGGTTTCTGGCAGGTTTTTGCACTCCAAAAGCTGGAGGAGGTTATTTTTATCAGACAGGAGGTGCTGATTGTGCTTGTTACTGTCTCCTTGTGACAACAGGTCTCCGACTGGTACATTGACTTCAATACCTCGGGCGGGACCGACCGGGAAGGCTGGCAGTATGCAGCGGACTTCCCAGCGTAAGGATGTACCTTACTCTGCCTCAGTATCAGCAGGCAAATGCTGAACTTAAGCCCTCCTTTCTTCTGATTCCCTGTTTCCCACGGTAACTCTGCCTTAGCAGGGAAAGCTTTCTCCCCTCCTGGTTTCTCCCCTCCTGTGGGGACAGTAGCAGTGACGTTTGCTGGGAGGGTGGGCAGCACAGTGGACCTGACAAACTGCAGTGTCAGGCATGGGCAGTGTCAGGCCCCTGGGCAGGGCTCTGGGCTCATCAACACCTATTTTCATCTGTCTGTTAGGTCCTACCATGGCCACAAGACAATGAAAGACTTTGTCCGACGGAGGCGCTGGGCAAGGTGAGGAACTAAGATATAGTAGATGGAAACGTTTTGAGTGTTAGGTGTTCCCTAGAAATCGCCTGTAGCTGTGAGGGGAGGAGTCTCCTCTCCCAACCACAGCCCAGTGAAGAACCCTGCAGTGACTAACCCATCTGCAGGAGCGTGACGGCTTTAACGTGCAGGCAGGTGCCCTTTGGTTCTTGGGCACTGCAGGTACAGGGCAGCTACTTATTCTCTGCATCTGCTTTTCCTTAGGGTAAGCAATTAGGAACCCTGGGTGAACCAGTACAGACCAGGTCACCTGTAACAACTGGTAGTATGTTTTGTATATGAATAGTTTCATTGTTAATTCCACATGCTGCCTACCAGCCCCCAGACAATCCCAACCCCCTTTAAGTGGCAGAACACCGTATTCTGGTAGAACCTGGGACTAGCAGAGTGCCACTATATTCTGGTCTAGGAAGCAGGGAAGGTCTGTGCATTCAGTGTTTTTCCAGCTTTTCTATGCTTTCTGTGCTAGAGTATCTAATAGCTGGGCTAACAACTTGCTGTGAGCTTACAGTTCCTCTGTTCTGATTGCTACTGAGCTGCAAAGCCACTATTTTGGGCCTTGTACAAAAACCTTCAAGATAAGGTCCCAAAGCATCAAACTTGTTGTTCCAGGGTGTGCAACAAAACAAATGACATCCAGTCATCAAAATGGTGTCTTGAAACAAAATCAGCAACTTGAGAAATACCCTCAAGCCTAAACATTTCCTCTTGCTTTCACTGTCAGTTGGAAATTGAAAACAAACAGCTCAGGCCTGACCTTGGTTTTATAAAGTAATTTTTTTTAAAAACCAGAAACTTTGAGGAATCATTTTTTTTTTAAAACCTCAACTTTGAGGAATCTCTTTGAGGAGAGTGGTCAGTCAGTGGAATCAGCTGCCCAGGGAGGTGGTGGAGTCCCCATCCCTGACTGTGTTTCAGAGTAGATTGGATGTGGTGTTGAGGGATCTGGTGTAGGGGAGAACTTGTAGAGTGGGGCTGATGGTTGGACTTGATGATCCCAGGGGTCTCTTCCAACCTAAATGATTCTATGATTCTAAAATTGTATGATCATTAATTTGTGAAAATGGAAAGCCTGATGCAAACCATGACAGATGGCTGTAAACACCTTTCACATGAAACCAGTACTTCCTGTACCTGCTTCACAAAAAGATCTGAGGAGTGTTTGCACTGAAGTCACTATGGACTGGGAAACCAAGTCCAGTTGTAGAAAGTACGTACTTCTGATGGGCTTGGGCTCTTTTTTTGCTTCAGAAAATGTAGGATAGTCACCAATGGGCCGTGGCTGGAAGTGCCTCCTGTTGCGCTGTGGGACATCTCCATAATCCCCAGTTGGGCTGCAGCCGGTGAGGAAGCAGCGGCGCTGTGGGCCATCAGTGACAAGGGAGACGTGCTCTGCAGGCTCGGCGTGACACAGCAGCACCCAGCTGTAAGGTCCCTCCGGTTTTACCCCCTTGTTGATGGACTGGGTGTAATGGTGCACGTACAAACGCACCATTGAGCAGCACCTTCTCTTACAGCACCTTGTTTTTCCCTTCTGTGTCCCAGATTTGAAAGTCCCTGCCCACCAGCCCTAGCCCAGTTTGCTGCCCACCGTTCTTAAACTGGCACAATCCCCCTTGGCTTGTGCTGCTGCTCCCACGGGAGCCTCTCCCAGCCCCTCTGCATCCACTCCTGAAGCGTTTTACTTTGGCTTTCTACACTGATGGCTTATTTCCACCTTGTAGTTTTCCTTTTCTATTTATAAGTTCTTGATAATATGGGTATCCCCTTTGACTCCCCTGCCCAGGCACAGAATTTCTCTGCATGGTCCCAAGCCAATGCCTGCTAATATCCCAGGAGTTTGTCCTTTGCCTTTTCTGGGCCTGGAAATGACTCTGCTGATGTAAAAGATGGGTGGGTCTGGAGGTACCTACAGATTTGAACTGGGTACAGATATGAACTGGGACAGATTTAATGAGGGAACATCCACTGAAGTATGCAGAAAGGACTAAATGCTCCCAGTAACTTCAGCAGCGATAGACAGGTGCTGAAACACCGTATTAGGGTTGATATGCACTAATTTTAAAGCATCTTTATAACAGGGGAAAAACCCCACTATTGATATACTTTAATGAAATTTGGAGAAAAACTGCAAGAGATTGAAAATGTATAGGAATCTCTCTTTCTCCCTGTTCAGCCAGTTCCAGTGGGTACAGCAGCGCAGCAGCAAGGGCTGGTGTGTGTGGCTGGAGTCTGAAACCTCCTACCAGGCAGTTTTTATGAGACTGTTGTTCTGTGTAATCAAGAAAGGGGTTATTAAAAACCCCACCAACAACCAGACCCTGTTGGTGGAGCTCAGCTCTCCAGAGCTGTGGAGGGCCTGAATTCCAGCAGTTTCAACAGCAAAGCCCTGTTAAGAGTCCAGCTGTTCCACAGATGTTGGCTTCGAGCAGTTAAGCAGCCGTGAGGCTCAGCGACCTCGGTTCTGGCTCAAGCAGGGCACAGGAGTTAGTCCTTCAGAGTGTTTTTCAGTGTGTAGAGCTTTTCCCACGGGCCAATAATCGCTGATCCTTTTGCTGTGGAGTTTTGAACCATTTGTCGTGGCTTCCTAAGTCGTCTTCTGTGGTTTGTCAGGGAACATCCTGGCTTCACGTGGGCACGGATCAGCCCTTCATCTCCGTCTCCATCGGGGCGTTTTACCAAGTGTGGGCCATTGCCAGAGACGGCTCCGCCTTCTATCGGGGCTCGGTGTCGCCGCAGAAGCCGGCGGGTGAGTGCTTGTACTTAGGGCACAGTCTCACCTCACACGGCGCTGCCGCCTCCGGGAGCGACGGGGCGGTTTGGCAGAGAGGCCTTGCCTTTCCCCAGCTGTGCAAAACACCGCTCGTGAATAATACTCCTGAGAACCCCAGCAGCTGATTTGCTCATCACTTGGGTGATTTACAGTGTTATTTCTGAAAACAAGCCAGTAAAAATACACCGGGTGCGGTGTCGCTCAGCTGGCTTGTGAAGCAGCTGCGGTGGTTCAACGCAGAGACTTCTGCACAGGGCTGTTTTCTCCACGTTTTACTCAAGTATTTCTGACTTTTAGGTGACTGTTGGTACCATATTCCTTCGCCTCAGAAACAAAAGTTAAAGCAAGTCTCAGTAGGACGAACCTCCGTGTTTGTGCTGGATAAGAACGGTAAGGATTCTTAAAAATGATTTACCAGTGCTCCCAAAAAGAACCACGTGCACCTGAGTCACGTGGAAAGGAGAGGCCCAGTCACAGCTCCTGCCTGGAGAGACGATGGTGGTTGCTCCAAGAGGGGGGTGTTTCACCCTGCGAGGGGTGGGGTGGGGTGGGCAGCCCTGGGAGACTCGGTGCTCCTGGAACCCGAGGGTGCCCCAGGCAGCAGCAGCCCCGCAGCTGTGGGTTCCTGGGGCAGAGATGAATCCCAGGATTTTGTCTGAAACCCCAGAGGAAGATCTTCCTGTTGCAGAACCTAGAAAGAGGCCGTCATTGCAGGGTGAATGAGGACACGGCCGTTTGTGAAAGAGCTGAGCCTGTAACACCAGTCTCCCCAGGAGCCCCTCGTGGCGTTTGCTCCGATTCCCCAGTACACGGGTCTTTGTGCCAGCGCTTTTCCCCGGGCAATTGTACAAGAGTATTTGCTGTTTTCCAGCAAAGTTACAAAGAATGACTACAGAAATACAAGCTCCAAAGCAGGAGCCTCACTGTCCTCACTGTAACGTTAGTCAAACCCTGATGCCTTTCCAGAGAAGGCAAAGTGGTCGCTTTGGGCTGTTTGGCTGTTTGCCAGCCCCTCACCCAGCGCCGCCCCCCCCGGGCCCTGACGGGCTGTTTGTTTGCAGGGAACCTCTGGTACCGGCAGGGCATCACTCCCAGTTACCCCCAGGGAGCCACCTGGGACCACGTGTCAAACAACATCCGCAAAATGTCCGTGGGGCCCCTGGACCAGGTGTGTATCCAGCTTCCTTCTCACGAGTTTATCTAAACCTGTGCTTAATGTACCTCTGTAATTAACCCCCGTGCTCTTCAGAATGATTGGTGGTGGACTCGAGCCCGTAAGGTGGTTGAAGGCTGGAATCCTGATAGCAAGACAGAAACGGTGCCCGTGAACCAGGGACACGGCCAGCCCTTTGCTGTAAAGAGCCTCGCTAATCGTTAGTCTTTAACAAGGCTCTTTTATATAGTTGTCTTTTTCCTGCCAAGTTTCGCTGCCTGGCAGTGTTTTCATGACACTGGTGTCCGGGTGGGGGGGTCTGACTACCTTAGAGCACTCAAGCTCCAGACTAACTTCTGGAGGTGGTCAAACACACGGATGTTTTTGAGTCGCAGGAAGAGCAGGTTTTATGTCCCGTCCCCGCTTTCCTCAGGTCTGGGTGATCGCTGACAAGGTGCAAGGGAGCCACAGCCTGAGCTGCGGGACCGTCTGCCACCGGACTGGGGTTCAGCCCATGGAGCCCAAAGGCCTCTCCTGGGACTACGGTATCGGGGTGAGTGAGTGCTGCGGGGACAAGACTTGTCCGGGTCCCCAGTCACCACCGAGCTGGGAGTCGGGTCCCCAACACCACGGAGCCGGGTGTCCCGGCACCTCGGGGTGCGCCTGGCCGGGAGCGTGTCCCCCTGCCCCAGCCAAGCAGACCTGCACCTGCCTGTGGGAAACAGACCTTTCTTCTTCAGGCTTAGGTTCCTTTTTCAGGTTCATGGCACGTGTGTGGGTAGAGCTGGGAACCCATTTATTTGTACTTGAGCAGTATTCACTTGAAATGGGGCATTTAACAGCTATAATGGAAAAAATAGAAAAGGAGGTACCACTTTTTAAAAGAATTGATTCCTCTGAGTCTGCAGGGATTGTTCCTGGGTGGTGTTGCCTGTTTTACCTTCAGTGTTTAGAGAAAGGCTATTTCAAGGCTCTGGGTCCTTCTGAGTTGCTGGAGAACCTGCCACAGGTCTGTTGCAGACGCCTGACCCACCTCATCTCCATCCCCGGTCATAAAAACACTCCCTGAGTGCCCTCCCCTCGGGGAGGCGTGTTCTGTTGGGTTTTACAGGGAGCCTTTTATCTGCCTGAGCCCAGAGCACGGTTCCCTTCCTCGTGAGCCAGCAGCACACAGCTCCTGGTGCCCACAAAGCACCAGTTCCGCAGCTGTAAGTGCAGGGGGTGGCTCTCCCCTCATGTTCCTTTCCAAACCCTCTCCAGGGCGGATGGGAGCACATCACCGTCAGAGGAAACGCAACGGAGGCATCAAGGGCTGCACCCGAGGAACACCCTGTGGGACCAGAGGAGCTGGAAGATGAGGGGAGTAAAGGGAACCCCGAGAGCTCAAAAACCCCTCTGATGGTCAGTGAAAGTCAGGAATTGGACAGAAATGCTGTGAGTTGTTAAGGTGTCACCACCTACGTGTAGCAGGCAAGCAGTAGAGGTATTTAAGCAGAAACTAAACATCTATTGCCTGGGGAGAAAAACGTGACCTTTTTTGTGCTACTAATGTATTTTACTGAACTGGAACTCGCAATGGGGTATTTAAATACTGATTTTGTCCAGTACATTGTGCAAAACGTGACCTGCTGGAGCAGCTAATGGTTTTGTCAAGGCAGGCACGCCTTGTAGCCCCAGCGAATTCCTGGCCCAGTACCGCAGCTGCTGCACAGCCACAGCAGCCAGGGGAGCACTAATGCCACTGCTGGGCCCCTCCCTGCCTGTCTCTCCCCTTCACACACCTCGCACAGGCACATTTGAGTAGAGCTGGAGAAATTAGAGGCAGGTCCAGTGCTGGGGTCCCCACTGTAGAGGAGTGGTACCTGCGCAGGCCCCTGCTTGGCTGATGGCACACTCAGCTGGGTCATGCTGGTCTCCAGTTACTGGTGCACCATCACCAAAATGAAACGCTCTACAACTTGGCTTGGGGCACAGGTACCTCCCAGGGCCAATTTCTGCTGTCTTTGCTCACAGTAACAACTGAAGAAGTGGAACCAGTGGTTTCAGCGAGACTATTGGAGAGCACGGTCCTTTTCAGCCCAAGGGACAAAGTGTGTGTGTCTCTCTCTCTCTCTCCCCCGTTGTCAGTCCCAAGGGTGGTAAATCCTGGTTTGTCTCCATCTGAGCTGGAGCTGCAGTGGCAGAGGGATGTGGCTGCCCAGCTCCTGAGGCTGCAGGGCACTGGTGAGGAGCTGGCCTGAGAGCAGGTCATTGCAAACGCTGCTCCCATGGGTCTGAGATCAGTTTGGGGTCCCAGGGTACAGAAGGAACCCCCTCACTGATGGCAGTGGCCTTTGCCAACGTGGGTGTTGGGTTTAGTCAGTGATTGATTCATCCCTTTTCAACAAGAACCCACTTTCTGTTCTCAAAAGCAGATTTTTTGTTTTTCCCTGTCTCACCCTGGCCCGGCTGTGGTGTGAAAGGACTGGTTGAAGTCTGGTCCCCGGGAAGCGCTGGAGCCTCCCTGGGAGCTGAGGCAGACCTGCCTGTTCCCCGGGCAGCGCTCTACACTCGGGTTCCCCGCTGTGACTGTAGCTGGAGTTCCCGTCCTGCCCCGCCCAGGGCGCTGCGGGCTCAGGCCTGTACTTGTAAAACTTACTTTGCACGTAAAGAATGTGTTTGGAATGTAGGTGCCCAGGAAAGCACTGCTTCCAAATCCAAATGTGAATGAAGAGTCCGTGCTTTCCTGTTTAAAAACGTGAGAGTGTGTGTGTGTGTGTGTGTGTGTGTGTGTGTGTGTGTGTGTGTGTGTGTGTGTTGTGGGAGCACAGGAAGAACGGTTGCATTAATTACTGTAATAGGTTTTGCAGAACTTGCACAGTATCTTGGCCAGACACGTAACTGTATGTATTTTTAGGGATTTATTAGGAGTGTATTTTCTCTGCATCGTAACAGGAATATGTTTGTTTACTAGTCAGTGTTTACACATCCAGCAGTCACCCCCAGTTCATGCACTAACCTTTAGAAGGTACCTGCCTTTTCCCTGCATTGCCAAGTTCCTCTTCACTGTAAAAAGCTGGGTTTAAGTCAACAAAAGCTAAATTATAAATTGTTCTTGTTTGGTTGAGTACTAAATATTTCCTTCTGAAGCTATTCTTTAGAAAATGATTGAATTGTAAAATAAACTGTCAGTGCTGTGGCTGGTTAAACTAAGGAAAAGTTACTTTTAATTGAAACAACCTTGGAAAAAAATAAAAGTAATTTATCCCTTTTGCTGTGTCCACTGAAGCACCACGGAGTAGCAAAACAGCAGTTCTCCTTGCCCGAAACACCGCTCTCCAGCCTCTGCCTGCCCAGCAGTGCTCACAGCCCCCGCCTTGCACCCTCCAGGGAGGGGGCAGCCACAGCTTCTCGGGGCAGCCAGGCTCCCACCACCCTCACAGCAGAGAGCTTCTTCCCCACATCCCAGCTCGCCCTCCCCTTTCAGCTTAACCCCCTTCCTACCCACTCACTACCCAAACACCAACCCCTCAGTCTTACTGACTTCCCCGGGACAGGCAAATAGACTGGATGGATGGGCCAATGTTAATGGCATGGCCTTCAACGAGGCCAAGTGCCAGGTCCTGCCCTTGGGCCACAACAACCCCATGGATGGCTACAGGCTTGGGGCAGTGTGGCTGGAGCTGCCTGGCAGAAAAGGACCTGGGGGTGCTGGTC
>VZTM01042414.1:644402-685843 GCA_013400555.1 Jacana jacana
AAATGATTTTATGATTCTATGAAATGACACCCAAATACATCAAGGGCTTTATGGGTGAGGAGCTGCTGCTGAGCGAAGACACGGCACCGCCCACCAGTCAAACCTCTGCAGGAGCAGGAAATAAATACCTTCACTAACATTTGGGTACTAGAAGCGCTGATCACAACTATTTTAAGCATGAAAACAGAAAATCCCAAGTTGCAGGAGGATGCAAATCATTCCTCTCACCACAAGGCAACCAGCCAAGCCGTTCCCTTGGCCTCTCCTACCTGCAGACGGCTCTGGTGGAGGGTGACCCACATCCCACAGCCTCCCTGAAGCCTCACCCCCAGCCCTGGGGGACAAACCACCCCTGGGCACCAGAGCCCTCCCCCATGGACCCAAACCCTTCCTGGGACTCTGCTCCTCCTCAGCGCTGGCTGCTCTTCAGGCATGAGAATTGGGGAGGCAATGAGAGATCCTCTATGACACAACCCTTTTCCCAGCAAGATGGAGGGAAACCAGCTCATTTGAACAGTTCCTGGGTTTTATTGTGTTTGGTAAAACTAGAATCTAGCACTAACCCAGAAGGAACCCTCATCACATTCCAGGCCCCATTAGCAAGTGATTTGGAAGCGCATGGATCATCGTCTAACTTACCACTACCCTGAAGCATTTTTATCCCAGTTCTGGCAAAAAATAAGCCCTTTGTCCCTAGTGTTACACCAGCACCCAGAGCTGCTGGAGCAAAGCTCTGCCCTTACCCCAGAGAGCTCACAGGCAGAGCCAGCGCTGCAGGGGGTCACTTTGCAAGGTCCAAAGCCCTCACGGCAGATCCAAGGCGCTCTGAAGGAAAGAGTTGGCAGCAGGAACCGGAGGTGTTTTGGCCGAAGCCATGAACCTACGTGGAGTATTTCTGAAGCTGTTCCTCGTGATCATCCTCCCCGAGTTGCTGTGGGTAATGGTAGAGTTTGGGCCCCCGGGCTCCCCCCATCCCCTCTGCCGGTGGAAAGTGCCCGTTGGACATATTGAGTATAATGGAGGTCAAGGATTTAATGTAGTTTTTGGCCAGCGTGAGAGTCTCTATTTTGGAGAGCTTATTCTCAGCTCTGACGTGAGGGATCACCTCCCGCAGGGCCTGGAACGCGTTGTTGAGCTTGTGCATCCTCTGCCTCTCCCGCTCGTTGCTCTCCAGCCTCCTCAGCCGCCGCTCCTTGCTGCTCCACGGGTGCTTGGCTCCGGCCGCAGAGACCTTGCTGCGATCCTTCTCCCCCCCGCTCCGCCCCTCCTTGCGACGCAGAGGTTTCACCAGCTCTTTCTTTCTCATTGCTGACTCCTCAGGGAACGCTTCTCTCTCACCCGCTCGCCTTGGCTTCTTCCCTTTGCTTTTAGTCTTCATCTCGCGGCAGACGCACCGTCTTAGGCATCGAGGTGCTGCACAAACACAGCACCGGTACCTCCAGCTGCCGCCCGGTCCCGGCAGAGCGATGACCCGGTGCAGGCTGGTGTGGTCGCTTCTTCCCTAGGGGAAAACTACCATCCGATCCCTCAATTCACCAACGTCCGATTTAGAAGTCGGGAATGTTGTCAGTCAGGACGATCTGCACAGACCAACAGAGAAGAAAATCCCTTTTTAGAGGACAACAGACCCTCCTTCAGCTGGAGGAAGGGGAGACGGAGGGAGCAGAGGCCACGTGAAGGCAGTGAACACCCCCCACCCCGCTCTGGAGTCCACACCCCTGGGAAGCCAAGTGAAAAGCAGACCCCTCCCCACTGCTGGTAAGCCGGCTCCGGCTGGGGAGATTCCTCCTCTCACAGCACACGAGACAACGGTCTCCCAGCTGATCCAGCCCTCCCAGGGGAAGGGTGAACCACAACCCAAAACCAGGGGTGCCATGGTCAACTGGCTTTGCCAAGACATTCCCTCTGGTTTTCTCTCCCACACGTCTGCCTCCTCCTGGCTCGTTACCACAAGACAGAACCCTGCACCCCCTGAGTGTACGCTCACAGGCTGGAGGGTATCAACAGAGCCCCCAGCTCTCACCCAAAGCATTTTCTCCTCAAGCTCAGGGCAGTTCTTTCTGCAGGAAGGGGTTTGCACTGCAAGCAGTGCACCAGAGGGGATCCTGACTCGCTGCCTGGGCAGGGGCACAGCAACTCCAGCATTCCCCTCTTCCAGCAGCAACCACCTGTGGGGCTTCATGGGGGTCTCTGCCCTGGTTCAGGAGCAGCAGAGCAGGATTTACTGCCCAGGGTGCACGAGGACAGAGCAACGTTCCCCACTCACCCCTCAGGTCTTATCCCCTGCCCACACCCTGTGCCACAGCACAGCTGAAACCAGGGGTGTCACAGCACCCCTGCTCTGACACCCACCCTCAGCATTACTGACACCGTCCCCAAAATGCTTCCTTCCACCCCTCCAGCCCACAGCTTGGTCTAGGTGGCAATGGGCGACAGACACTGAGAACAACAGCACCCGCTGCTTGGGCTGTGGAGACACGTGGGGTTCTCAAGCAAGAGAAGAGGAACTACCGAGTCTGTTCTGGACTCGGTCTCACTCACGGGGCAGAAAGGACAGGAAAGTAAAGGCGGGCACAAAGGAGACCCATCACCTTCCCCCTCCAGCACAACCAGCGCCGTGGGGGGAGCAGAGCAGCTGTGTCTGGGCAGGAAAGAGACACAGGACTACGTGAAGGGGAGAAAAGCTGGGAGAAGAGTCCAAGCGTAAGGAAGCCTCAGCAAACAGTGGGAGCAGAGAAACCACAGGCTAGGGGAGAGCCAAGGGGATGACGTGGGACAAGAGGGTGCTGAGCTGGCTGAGGTTTGCTTTCAGACCCTCACACGCCCCTGTACCCCCCCAGAAACCACCTCCTGGAGCCACAGCCAGGCTGTCGGCAACCCCAGGGAGAAATGGAGAGGGGACTGGGAGAGCGTGCTGGTCGGGAGGACCAGAGCGAGCTGCCAAACGCCAGCAGTTCCCACCCTCTGGTGCCCATCCACCGGGGCTGGCGTCCCTCCTCCGTGACTTACCGCTGCCACCAGCCGCGGAGAGGGCGCCTGTGGCCCGGGAGACACATGGGAGCGCTGCGGGCACCGCCTGCCCCGGGGCCAGCCGCAGGAGCTGCAAGGGACCGGCCACGTCGCCTTTAGCGGTGGAGGCGGTCCCGGAGGGCGGGCGGGGGCTCAGCCCCGGCGGGACGGGCACCTGGAGCAGCGCAAGGAGCAGGGGGCCGGCTGCNGTGCTGTCCCCAGAGAGGGATGTCACCCATGTCACCACAGGAGGGGTCAGGCCGGCACTTACTGCGGGGAGGGGGGGGGAGGAGGAGGAGGAAGGACTGAGCTCTGGCGGGCCAAGTGCTGCGCAGGTGTTACCATCCCATCTGCTGGGAAAATCCCCCCCCAGAACCGCCGCTGTGGCCAGAGAGGGTGGGTGCTCACTCTTTGACCCGGGGTTCCAGCTCGGCAGCAGCTCTCCCACCTGCTCGCAAACGACACCCTCTCACACACGTTTGGGCCCTGTAGTTCTATTTTACACCCTGATGTTCAGTCATCTGGGTATCAGTTCCTCATTGCCAGGGCACCCCCACCAGCTGCAGCACCATGTGGGGCTTCCACAGCAGCTCTGTCCATGGGGACATCACCACGTGTGTCACCACGGCCCTGACCTGACCAGGCTGAGGAGGAGCAGCACCCAGCTCCTGCCCACCGAGGGCCCGGGCTCAAACTGCCTCCCTCCAGAGGGACAGGAACACAGGGACACTGCTGTCACCTGGGGATCAGTGTCACACAAGGGTTGGGCAGGAAGCAACCGTTAAAGACCACCCTGTCCTGGGCAAGGACCCCTCTCAGACCAGGTCACATTCAAAGTGCCATCCAGCCTGGCCCTCAATACCCCCATCAGCTCCTGTTCAGCACCCACACTTAGATTTAAGGGGGATAAAAAACCACAAAACTATTCTAGAAATAAATTCAATAAATAGTGAGCAAACAAACCATTAACCTGTTTCCCAAAGGGTACTTACAAATGTTGAAATCTCCTCCTTCCTCCAGATGCTCAACTGGAGGATTCAAAGCAATATTCCAGTTTTAGAATTACCTGCATTCTAAGCCTTGCTTGGCCACTGACCACACACACGTTGCCTGAAGCTCACACACGGGTGACATTAGAAGAACTTAGAGGTGACTACACTGAACAGTGTGGCCTCATCTGCTGGGGCTGCAGCTTTGAGCTTTTGGTACTTTCTCAACCTCTGGACACTACCAAACCTCTTAGAGCAGAGCTACACTGGGGACCTGATCCACTGCTGGCATCTGTTTAAGAATGAACACACACAGACACAGAGATTATAAATATATAACTGTGTTTTATTTTTAATATTAAATATTTTTAAATTACAAGCAGTTTCTTGAATCACACTATGCATGATAATCAATATACAGTAGAAATTACAATTTAAAAATGTACACAATTTAAAGACATTTTGACCTGAAATTTCATTAACTATGATATATTGCCATAAACCTCATACCTGTATTAAATTACAATAGGAAAACCTCATACCTATGATTTTGTTACATGGTTTCTCATTTACAAATAGAATTAAACATTATATACACACACACATCAGTACCATTTATCGCTTAAGTTACACCTACCTCTGTGCAAGTTCAAACAATTTCATAAACAAAACTCTAAGTCATATATTCAAGTTTCTGAAAAACAGGCTGCTGGTATTACAAACACTTATTTTCAAGAAGTTTATATGATGTTTGAGTCCCCTCTAGATTTTCTCCAGTCTCGTACTAAAACCGTTAGCATACGAGGATATTTCTGTATGACTTAAAGCTGAAGTAATTTTGTGTACTCCACTCTTATTTAAGGCTATTTCTTATAAGGCTAATGTACTTGGATTCCACCTTTTGCCAGCTCCCACAAAAATAGCCATGTCGCTACCACCCGGCACCGCCAGCGCTGAATCGTAGCAGGGGGGAAAAAAAGCCTTCCTACCAACCAGCCTCCTCGTGAAAAAGACTGAGTATACACCAAAATTGCTCAAAATACTGACAAAAAGAATGAGGCTTGAATGGCTTCCGTTAGTGCACCAAGGAGGGTTCGAGCAGAGGACTGCTGGGCTGTGAGGAGGGGGCTCTAGGCAGCAGGGTGCCTGCCCCACCACCCGCGGCCCCTCGCTCTCCAGCACGCCTCCACGGGGGGAAAAGCAGATCTCAGCCAACTCCGGTGGCCAGACTGAGACAAAGCCTTCGTTGTTCAAATAATCGAGGTCTTCTACCAGAGAAGGGGTTAAAATGGAACCAGTGCTCATCAGAAACCACTGAAAACAGACACGTGTACTTCTGGAACGGAAACCGTGCTCGAGTAGTTAGTGATGGGGTCACCTGTCAGTTAACGAACCCCCTCACCGTGACGTACCACGCTGGAGCTCCTGATTCACCTCCATCCTGCCACTGACTGCCTGGCAGAGAGTTCAATATTGCTAGTAGCTGATCAGACTTTTAACTGATTTTTTTTTCCAAAAAAGACCTTTAATGTTATTGCAAGCCAGCCTACTGGATTACTGACGTTAAAATTCACTGCTGAAGTGAGGCGAGTCAACTCGAACCATTTCTTTCTCCCCAGTGTACAGCCAGAAGGACATGACCCTGCTCAGTACCATCCAGCCCGGCTCACGCTGGAGAACGCGCTCCTTTGGCAATTCAGTAGCAACCAGTCCGTTTGGACAAAGGAGTCACCGTCTCTTCCCATGTAAGGTTTGCTCTAAACCCACCTAGAGAGTGAAGATCTGAGAGTCCCATCGAGCAAAGGAGACTCCTCATGTGCAAGACAAGCGTCATGTTCCAGAATTGGGAGAAACAAAACGCACAACCAAACCGCAACGTTCTGGAGCAGCAGCTTTTATTTAGCCTGAGGCTGTATTTTAAATCCAATGATTAAAAATTAAGGCTGAACTCCAGCTGTGAGCCAGCAGCCTGTTCACCCCCCGAGGCAGGGCAGCCCCCTGCTCTGTGCAGACTGTTGGGAGTTAGAGGAGACGGGTGAGATACCTCACCTCCCTCTCTGGGGGAGTTTAGCACTGGAATCGTGGAACCTCTAAGCAGTATTTAGTGTACAAAGTCTCCTACCTATATTTTAAAATACTGAAGAGTAGCATACAGCTACCTTCTACAGCACATACTGTAACCTGGATTACCAACTATTTGGCTTTGCCTCTTAAATCATGTTTTGGGGGAAAGTCTACAAAAAATTCAGTTCCTCACTTCATACTGAAGAACGGTTTGACCAACTCCCAACCCGAGGGCCCCCTCAGAAACTCACCTCAACAGCACATTGGCAACTAAGTGACACAAACACCAACTCCTTCCCTTTTATCGGTATGGAAACCATTCTGGTTAAGGGCTACATAATATCAGAAAAAAAAAAATATTAACATATTCCTGTAATTTTAAAACATACTTGAAAAAAAAATAATCAAAATGCATATAGAGGTATACAAAAATAAACTTCTAACATCTGAAAATACCTAGCCCTCCCATACTTCATGTGATGCAAATTCTCTGGTGATTGGATGGGACCACTGAGCACTGGGACCACTGTTATACTGAGGCCCTGCCACAACAGCCACCGAAATACAAAGTCCTTCTTGTTCCAGTGCGTTTGTACCTTAGCACACCAAAATACAGAGCTGAGTAAACTGTTCCTGTCAGCATCTCCTGCAGATCCATGGCTGCATAAGGCATTCCAAGAGTCAGGGATTTGTTTCTGGACAGAATCACTTTGGAGTGATAATTAAGGATTATTTTTTCCCAAGCAGTGTATGGGTTAAATGAGCCAAATGTGTGGAGGAGTGAGAAGGTTAAACACCCCCCACCCTCCACACTGTACCCCCTTCCCCACAGAAGTTCCACAGCATCTCTCAGTCAGTTGGCATTTCAGGAGGTACTGTGGAGCCTTGCAGGCATCTTACAGTAGGCCCAGCCCTGTAAAGGGTGCAAAACTGGGTATTCACCATGAATCTCATTTTCTATTGCCTTAACGTCACCGCGAGGTAGATTTACCCCAGGCCTCTGACCGGCAGCCCCCACCTGCAGCCAGCACGAGAGTCTGCTTCAGAATCCACAGAACAGACAACCAAAGGGCCAAGTGCCCAGATCCACTCTATGGAAATTAGTCTTTTTGTAAGGTTCACAAATTCCAGTTTTTGTACAGCCAATTTTTCCTCTTCTTCCTCCAAGGCAGAAATTGTAGTATAAAGTGGAAGGCCCTTAATCATGATATAGTCAGATGCTATTACAGTTTAAGCAGTCAGTAGGATCATATTCAGGAATTTAGAGACACTATCTCTGTCATCTAAAAATTCCAGAATACGTCATATATTCTTTTCCAGTTTCCTATAAAACATGAACACTAACAATCAATCTACAATAATTATCATTTACAAATGGTACTGAATATAAGATTTCAGCGAGTCTAACGTAACACTCAGAAATTATGTACGTTTTACAAGTACCGTGCATAGCAAAGGCTACAAAAAGGACAAATTAAACTGGGTAACTGGGCCAATTCAACTTGTCTTTTCCTCAGCAGATTTGATTTCGATTCTGTACATCATCGGAAATAAAGGAAGAGTAATCCATAGTGCAATTGTAATAAGCAAAGTAATATGTAGTGGTATCTTTCAGAATAAATATGGCTCACTACTCATCAACTACCATTCGTACAGCGTCAGCAACACGGCCACCGGCTGCACAGCACAGCTCTACACACTCTATGACAGGGGCATGTTCAACAGTAAGGAGCTACATGGGAAAATATAAAAAGAATATCATACAATCTCATACATAAACCAGACTGTAGTGTAATTGCTTTACTTGTTTAAGTTATCTGAAAAATACTTCAAGTACTTGAAAACAGCGGCAGAACCATCTTTCAATGAAAAGCAAAATTGCACTGATTTAAAAATACATTACAAAGTTAAATACACATTCAAATTAATGTCCTGATTTAACATTGCTTTCCGTGTTTCCTCTCATTTCTTAGGACTCCTTGATTACCTGTGTTACCCCGGCAGGATCCAGAGTTTAGATAAAGACATTTCAGACAAAGTCTGTATGTTTTGTGTGTGTAGTCCAAGGAAGTTTTAATTCATTTAATCTTTCTCTCCGTCTTCACTGCTCCCTGTTAGAGAGGAAAGGTTAGAAAACAGAGTGAGATTCTTCTGCACAGGCCTCCCCAGCCCTAGGACTTAGCCCCTGTTCCTCACTTCCAGGCCTGAGTTAATCTTTCCCTGGAGCTTTCAGCCACAGCAAATATTTGGTACATTTATACACAGACACCTGCTTAAGTCACACAGCTCAATGTCACATCTTGGGACAGGCACGGCGATGCAGGATCTCAGTAATCTCTCTTATCTGCAAGTTACTAAGCAGCAAACACTATCTAATCAATAAGCAGCACACAGGAACAATGCCGCTCTCCATATAAACTCTGATTGACCATTAGCAAGGCTCTGCCATCACTAATATTTATTTTTAATACTATATCATTTAATCAAGATTAGTAATATGCTGAGATGGTTAAAGTCTGCTTAGTTTTGCTTCTCCTTAAGATTTGATAGTGTTTTTGAGGGTTAAAAAAAGCTTTTTGTTACAGAGAAGACAGGCTCTGTTAACAAGCCCTGCTAGTACAGGGCTTGTTATACTGCTGTTAACAAGCCCTACTAGCCCTGCTAGTACAGTCATGCCCAGCCCAACAGCCCCCCCAGCTCCAGGGCACGTGGCACGCTCTCCCACAAACACCCCCTGTAGGCACCCCATGAACAGGAGCTGACCTGCAGAGCCATCTTAGGCAACGCAAAAACACGATGTCCCTAGCATCCTCACCTCCCGCAGAGACAGGAGAGAACGGCCTTAGGACAGTGTAACAATGAGCTATTCGACTGCCAGAGCCCAGCAGCCACACAGAGGTGCTGAAGGACTACACAGATTTCATTTATGGAAATACAGCACCAGGTTTTTTTTGAACAGAAAAAATGTGAGCTTGTCCCACACGCGTTCTGTGGATCATCCAGCCACAGATGGGTAGCAGCTTGGATGCAAATAATCTCAAGACAAACAAAAAGCCAGGTCTTACCTGAAGTACAAGACCAACATACATTTTATAGTGTTAAAAATGCATTTCTGAGTTAAGCATTTAAAATGCCATAACATTTGTCAGATCTATTACTTCTACCCTTGCATAAAGTTCTGAATTTGTAGTTTTAAAGTATCTAGTATCACTAAATCACTCACCTCCTTGCTCTATATCGGAGTCTGTAAGATGCGTAAGAGAAAAGCTTGCCATGTTTGCGGGAGAGATGGAGAACCGGGAATATGGGGAAGAATGGGACCAGTTCTGATCCAGAGGCCGGGAGGGTGGTGGGGGAGAGAAGTACTTGGATGGCTGAAGAGGTGCTTTAGAACCAAGAAGACTATTAGCTGCCTTTGACAGAAAGGATGGCTCTGGAGAAGAGAAGTCATCGTCCCATTCAAAACCCCCACCTTGAGGAAAAGAGAAGAAAACAAACGATTTACAGCAATGTAAAGCCACAGAGAGTTTTAAACAGGGATCTGTTGCCCACAGCTGGGTAGCCTCTCAGAACACATCAGTACAAACCCAACCAGCATGACACCACAGGCCTTGGTGGCCAGTAACACCAGCAGCTGAGCCTTGGCTGAAGGCTATGCTTAGGGTGCAAAACTGAAGCCAGTATGGTAGAGTGAGTTCACAAAACACATAGAATTTAAATGACATATCACCAAAAAGCATGTGTAAGAGCCTCAGGCTCTGCTATGTACAAATATACTCCAGTACCTTCTTCATCTGTTGAGCTTTCTGAATTTGCAAATCTGTTTAGGTAACTGAGACTGGAGGATGGAACAGGAGCACTGCGGGAGCCTTCGCCGTTCACCTCTGCTGCCCGGTTCCCCAGCTCCTTGGTTGGCATTTCCTAGGGCAAACAACGCACCTTTGTTAACTCACAGACATGGCTCCAGGCCTATAGATGCCTACAGACACCTACAGAGCCAACACTCCACAACTACTCCCCCAGCCCCACCACCAAGCCCCCTGTGGAACCGAATGGCCTGTGAGCTCCTCAGTTACTGCCACACAACACGGCTGGGAGTTAGACATGAAGCATGTGCACGTACTTCTATTCCTAAAGAAAGTGGTATCAAACCTATGCTAAAATACATGCAGGAAACTACTTCTTAAATATTATTTGTGATATGAAAAGGTTTCATATTTCTAGGAACAAAGCTAAAACATCTTCCAATTGAAAACGGTTCCCTTATCAGCCTGACACAGGTAGGGGCTGTTTTCTATTTAATAAAGCCTTATCCCATTTCCAAACATTTTTTTTTTCTTTTTTTACCCCTTAATCATGCTCCAGGACAAAACCAGACTTTGTAGGACCGGTATTTGAAGCAGCCAACATTTTATCAGTTACTGCAATAATAAGTAACAAGTTCAACAATAAGAGCAGTTTAAACACAGCTAACTTTTTCCTTCCCCTCTGACAAAAGAATCACTATTCTACAGACTGCCTGAACACAAATATCTCACCTGTTTTCTATTCCAAAACACAATTATCTCCAATATTTATGTACGTCATCATAAGCAACATTTCCAACGCCTGACAATGTGACCCTTCTTTGAAACTGACTGTACAAGTTCAGTTGCCATCAGGTTAACACACCAATCCCCCCTGTATCAAGTTACAGAAGTGCAGAACTGAGAAAGCAGAGAGGGAAACAAAGGCAACCTTGAGTTTTATGAGCAGATCAGCATTTCCATGCACTTGAATCACACTGGATTACTAAAAAGGAGCATTACCATCTAAATACCACTCTCATCTTCGCTTATAGAATCATAGAATCATTTAGGTTGGAAGAGACCCCTGGGATCATCAAGTCCAACCAACAGCCCTACTCTACAAGTTCTCCCCTACACCAGATCCCTCCACACCACATCTAATCTGCTCTTAAACACAGTCAGGGATGGGGACTCCACCACCTCCCTGGGCAGCTGATTCCACTCACTGACCACTCTCTCTGTGAAAAATTTTTCCCTAATGTCCAGCCTAACCCTAGGCTTATGGTCTAAGTTAACTTATGGTCTAAGTTAAATCTACCTTCAAGGCAACTAATGCAAGATGCAGAGTTAGGCTGTGGTTTGGGCAGGTGTGTGTGTGTGTTTGGGGTTTCAGTGGGGTTTTCTTACTATTTCCTTTCTGTAAAGGCATTTGAACTTAAAATCTAAGTTCTCAACCTCATTCAACAGGTAAACCACCTTTATAAGAGTTACAACACCATTCTAGCAAAATAAATTAAACAAGTCTGGCCCATAACGATGTTGTCTTCTATGTTCAAATTAAATACAGTTTATAAACATCAGAAAGACATCACTAAACCCACATTTCATTCAGTGGGTGCAGTCAAGGGTCCAAAACCAATGGAGACTGAGGATGTGGCAGCCCAAAGCAAACCCTCCTTCACTTCAGATGGCGCTGCTGTTCTACCAGCAGCAAACCTCCACACCGGGCCAAGGAAAACTGACCCAACATCACAAACTACATCCCACCTCCTGAGGCAAGAAAGGCCGCCTTGTAACAACCTGTCCACAGATATTACTAAGCCATTCTACCAGATCCTGTTTAAAAAATTCCTAACAAAACCTTTTAATTAGCAATGAAATAAAAGGATACCTGATCAAACAAATAGACTGTCACATCATCAAAGAACGTTACAGCCTTTTTCTCGTTTTTCCAGCGCTCCTGTTGCCTTTCATCCAGAGGCTTTGAAAGTTTCAACAAGCTCCTCAGGTGTTTTCCATCATCCTTGTCAGTAAGTATCTCAGGCACCTGATGAACAGTATCATCTTCACTGTCAGAACTCAGACTATGCATATGGAAAGTCCTCATGTCATCCTCAGAATCACTGTTCTCATCTTCCTCATCTGCGTCATCGCCGTCTTCCAAATCAAGCATTCCAGAAACATCGAGTTTGCCGAGGTATTTCCCTTCAATATCTGGCTCTTTCAGCTTTTGTCCTTCAACATGATAGAAGGACTTCTCACTGCTGCTCAGGTCCTGAGGGCTGTGTACATTATGCACAGACTGTAAGTCTCTGTGTGACAGAAGCTCTGAAGTATTAGTGCCAACACAAGAGACGCTTTTATGGGAAGTCTCGGACACTTCTATTCCATCCCTTGCCATTGCTATTTCCAGGGAATTCAGAGCTGCCTCAGCCCACTCATCAGGACACCCCGGTGTCCTAACATCCACCTCTTGCATGTTCAAGTTGTGATTGAGTTCCAGTTTTGCATTTTGATTATTAATATCCTGGAAACTCTTTACATCACATTTCTGCTGTCTCTCTTCAAAACTGGAACCCTCTTCAGCATTAGTCTCTATTCTATTTGAAGAAACACCAGACACAGGCTCACTTGACAGATTTACAGTCTCCTCTGTTTTTTTATCTGGCTCAGAGTCATTGTCAGAGAAATAGGCAGAGTCTCTATATGAGTTCTGACTCCCACCCAGAAAAACCTTTGGGGTTACCTCAAAATTGCTGTTTGCTGCATCTAAGCAAGCTGCTGCTTCTGAAACAACAATGACTGGATTCGAAGGTGAAGCACTGCTGTTGCTCTCGCTGACCACACTGAGAGCAGTGTCCACACTAGAAGCATCCTCAGCAGTGACATGGGAAGTCCATTCCGGAGATTCCAGGTTCTCTGTCTCGTAGCCGCTGTCAGCGGGTTTATCAGGTGGCAAAAGTTTCTGAGGACTTTGAGCCTGTAAAGATTCTAAAACCTCATTTACATCTAAAGAATCCAAAGAATCAGGTGTCTCTAAGGCTTCTTCTACAGTCTGTATAGGGGATGGGCTGTCTTCCAGAAGACTGTCCTGACTTGTACAATCTGAAGTAGCAACAGAAATTAAGGTCACTTCTTCTGGAACATCCTTAAAGTTCTCAAAATGATTTGATGTTTCTTGGTTTTCCTCCAATAAACATTTATCTTTTTTGAATATGGGAGACTTATCTTGCAAGTTTCTTTTCACATCTTCCTGACCATGACATTCTCCTCTGTTAAAGGTTATTTCCTCAGACTTGAAAAGCGTCCCTGGTTTCTCCTGTGCATCACACTCAGCTGCTCCAACAGCGACGCCGTAACACGGGCTGTTTCTAACATTATTGGTTTTGGCATTATTGGAGAGCTCTTCTTGACAGAGTGTATCAACGTCACAGGACACAACTTCATTGACCTCTGCACTTAAAACTTCTCCCTCGTCCTTCAAGTAACGAACATTTGCACGTTGATCACATGACTTATGTGCTGCAGATGGACTAGAGGACACCTGCATCTCTACAGTGCTCTGAGACTCAGAACCCAGATCTTTATTTATCATCACTGGGTTGAAATTTTCATCTTTCACTGTTCTAAGACTTTCGTGGATTAAGGACAAGACCTGTGTGCTTTCAGCCAACACAGGCTCAGGCTCTACAGAGTTTCTATTTGAGGTTTCTAATATACTTTTCAGAACATCTTCTGGGTTTTGCCCCAGATCACTGCTGATTTTGTTAGACAACAATCCTGTTAATAAGTTTTTCTCTTGAAGAAATAAAAAGTTATCAGAAAGTTCTTCTAAAGTTACCAGGTCTGACTGGTTTGAAATATTTTCACATAAAGAAACTGTTTCGTTTTCAGAAGCATGACTACCATGCTCCTTCTCAAAAAGGCCTACAGCCTCTCCAGCATCTGTGTGTGAGGTTAAAACAACTGGTTTAAAGTCTTTAGGAATATCATTTGTTTCAGCAAAACCAAGCATTTTTCTGTTCAATTCTTCTGATCTGTCAATGTCATTAAAGATACTCTGGAAAGGACTTTCTGGACTACTAGCAGCAGGCAATAATTCCTCTTTAGGATCTGTATTGTAGTGGAAGAAGTTCCCATCAGTGCTAGATTCTTCAACATCAAGATCCCTGAGAACTGTGAAATGAGAACTTTTTTCTTGTACAGCTTCCTGATGATCAACTTCTGTGGTTAGTACCACTGACTGGTTATCAAAATTCACGCTGCAGCCACTTCCTTTCTCCTCTAACTGGATGTAGTAGTCATTTCCAACAGAAAGCTTGCGTGCGTCAAACACAGGTAACACCCCAGGGACAGCAAGTGATGCTTCTTGACCACTTCCATCCTGTGCTCCCGACCCCTGCTCTGACAGTGACCTCTCAAAAACCTCCACTGGAAAGAAAATACTCGTGTACGCCATTGCTTCGTCAGGATTCACGTGAGCGCACTCATCAAAATGGCCGTGTTTAGCTGCCTCCCAGATGTATTCAAAGCTGAGACCCTGGCTTGTTTCAGTTACAGTAAGAACTTCCTCCATCTCATGGCCAAGTCTATCTCCTGCAAAGTGATCTAAGATCGGAAATGCAGAATTGCTTGTTTCTCTATTTGAGGTGTTTGGTTTAAGAGCATTCCATTGCTGCTCAAAATCAATCTCCGAGTCCCTTTGGCTTTGCATGCGAAGGTAAGTTAAGAGCCTGTGCACTTCTTCTGCTGTTGGTCTCTTCTCTGGAGGTAGCCAACAGAACTGCAGGACTTCATACCTGTAACAAATGACAGGCATGTTTCAATGAGCTTCACACCGAAAAGGGATTTAGAAAATTTGGGTATCTAACAAGCTAAGGAGTAACAATTAATGTCACTGGCAGGAATTTCTGTATGTAGCAACTCCTTCCACTTTTATCTAGGGTTTCTTTGTCAGGAGCATGACTCCACGTAGGGATTTCAACGTATTGAAGAGAACTGAGTAACACAGGACACTTCTTCAGCAGCTTTAAGAATAAATAACAACATGTAAAGTTTACCATCTGTCTGAGTACGGCTGCTCCAGCCGTGGTTTGAAGAGTTTAACTTGCTTCTCCTTTACGACGTGGGTCAGCACTTCCCTGTCAGAGAAGTCCGAGTAAGGCCGAGCAGCGTTCTCAAACAGCTCCCACAGCGTGACACCCAGGGACCTGAGAGAGAGCAGCAAATGACTCTGTGTTCCCAGAACTAAAGCTGCTTTTCTAAGAAAGAAAGGATTATGCAAAGCATAACTGGCAAGAAGAAACAAATATCGCTCTCCCGTTGGCTCCATAAAAACCTCAGAACCTGACAACTCATTTTATCTGACAGAACAAGAGAAGCAGGAATTTAACTACAATGCTTCCAGAAATGCTAGCCTAAGCCCCAGTTTCCATTACCCAAACTTCTTAGGACTTGAGAACTGAAGTGGAGCGTGGTGATTCCAAAAAAGTTCACCTTCAGGATTTTCACAGGCCTTTGTCCAGGAGCTCCTCGACAGCCGAGATGGGCAACTGTGGCCCCCAGACCCTGCCCCAGGAAACGAAGGTGCTACTGTTCTACCAAGGGAACTTAATTGGGCTCAACGGGATCAACTTTTCCTGTCATCCACAGCTATTGTATCACTGGAAAACATTTCCTTAATTTATAACCATTTGAAAGCATTTGGCAAATACACAGTAATTGCTTTTGTAAGTATTCTCATGGCTGGGGCCTCAAACCAGGCCAAGTCTAAACACCTAAACATCTTTTCTTAATCTAACTGGTCTCTCAACAGGTTTCTAAGCATCTTTTCAAAGCAAGGTATAGTTTCAGATTTGTAGAGATTAACCTACCGGACACCTGATGAAATAAAACAGCAGTGCATCAGGCCAACATTCAATCTAACTGTAAACATTTGCTCCCTTGTGTAACACTTGAGAATACCTTCAGAGATCCCTCATAAAGATTATTTTAAAGCCTAGTACATACCATATGTTACTGTATTTATTCTGCTCTGCTGATAACAGTCTGTCTTGAAAACTTGTTACTAACTCGGGTGCAGTCCATCGGAGAGGAATAAGTTTCTTCTCATCTGTCTCAATGTAATCTTCCTAAATTATTAATAAAAACAGCAGAAAGAAACCAAATAAACGTTGGATCAACTTCCACAAGTTGACAGACCTTTCCTTGAGATGGCTCTATGTGATCCCCATGCAAAAAATTAGAATTCAAAATTTTCCCCAAGTAGCAGACAATACCAACCACTCTAGAGGAGGGGTGTTCTCTGCAGAGCAGAAAACCTGAATGCCTGAAAACTGAACTTTGGTACTCAAAAAACATTTTTAATTAATGCTTTGAATTTTTCATTTCCTTGATATATTTAAATACTTTGAACACTTTAATGAAGAAATTTCCTTTAATTTTTCCTTCCTTACAACATTACAACTAATTTGTGCTTATTTTAGGACTACTGCAAATAGCACCTAAAGAAGACAGATTCAGCCAGAAGCTCCTTCTGCAGACATAAACTCCACTCAGCTCAAGAAAGACCTATTCTCTTGCAGGTATTTGCCAGTTATACTTTGAAAGTCTGCTATTCCAGTAAAGGACAATCTAGTGTCAGTTTATAACCTCTAAAGTATGCTTGTTATAACCTTAGGCCCCAAATCCTTTTTAAAAAGTGGCATATGACCAGATGGCCTTACCTTGTATCTGCTGAATCCTATGCCATAGTCTCCCACTTTGACATTTAAATCAGACGTAAGAAAGCAGTTCCGTAGGGCCAGGTCACTGAAACAGCAAAGAAACATAATGAGACCAAACCAAGGAACTGCACAAACCCCAATGTCTGCAAGTGTAATGACGCTGCCTGGTCCCTAGAGCACAGCCACCGGGACAGCAGAGAGCTCTGCACCACGTGCTGCAACGGTTTGCCCCTCAGTTTCCCAAAAGTGCCTCGGGACGGTAAGTGCAGGGGGAGAAACTGCCAGCGCTCCTGCCTGGCTGCAGCACAGACGGGCTCAAAGCCACCCAGTGTCCCTACTTCAGAGGGGGAAGACAACGTCCCCCTTTCCAGTCATCGGACTACACGGGTCAGAAACACATCCGGATCTCACAGCTAAGCCCCAAAGATTTCCAACTCGTTTTACACTATTTAAATAAACATCCTGGAAGAGAAATAAAATTTTGGCTGCTCGAATTTACCTCTAACAACAAAATCACTGATGCTGGAGCTTTACCACTCACTCTGACAGCATCAGGATAGTGTTGCTAGAAGTAAACATTTACAGTGAGAATCCTGCACATCCACAGAATAATTATTTATCAAGTTTAACTGTATTTCACTGAAAACATACTGTTAAATTTAAAAGCTACAGAGCCAGGTTGCTGCAACACAAGAAGCAGCCATCACCCAGTTTGACAGGTACAACTGGTACCACCTTGAGGTCATCTGTAACCGTTAAACCGGTCAAGAACAATGCTCTGCCTGCAGCCACCAGCCCAGCCCAGGCCTGGGGTCCTCAGGGCTCTGCTGCTGGCTCACACCTTTGGAGACCTCCTTTCCCTTCTCCCCGAACACCAGGTCTCTGCTTTCTCTGAGCAGCAGGACACACCTCCATAAGCTCCAGCACAAGCTCCCAACTTGCTGAAAAGGGTAACGATGCAAGAGCTGTTCCTACAGCAAAGGACAGACTGGCCCAGCATGAAGCCAAAGTAAACTATCTTGTGATAGCCAAGGCTTCATCGGGTAATGCCACGTTTGGGAGCCAGTACTCAAATATTTCAGTCCTTATGAGTCTAAGGTTAATGTCTTCCACCTCATTAACTTCTCATTCACAGTAAAAAAAATTTAAAAAAATTGGCATATTTGTGAGCAATGAGTTTTGCAAATACATTGTTTTGCCCAGCATTTTGCCATTGCCATTCTTTCAGTATTGGCTGCATTAACTTTAATTGAAATAAGGAAATCCAGCAGTTCCTCCCCCAGTTAAAACCAAATTGTTCTCCCATTACGATTTCTTCTAAACCTGGCTGCCTCCACTGCTGAGGATTAAAGGTCACGTGAACGATAAGGCAGTGCCAGAGCATCTGCTTCATTCTGATTTTTCATCTAAAGTCAGCTTCTCCCTCACTGCATTAGAAAGGCAGCACTTTTAGGTGGGGTTTTTCCCTCTTTTTAGTAACATGGGTAACAGCTTATCAAACAGAAGTTCTAAATTGCTATAATCTATTAAAAATAGATTCATCCTAACAGCCTAGGTTTAGGCTGGACATTAGGAAAAAATTTTTCCCAGAGAGAGTGGTCAGTCAGTGGAATCAGCTGCCCAGGGAGGTGGTGGAGTCCCCATCCCTGACTGTGTTTCAGAGTAGATTGGATGTGGTGTTGAGGGATCTGGTGTAGGGGAGAACTTGTAGAGTAGGGCTGATGGTTGGACTTGATAATCCCAGGGGTCTCTTCCAACCTAAATGATTCTATGATTCTATGATCCTTCCCCTCCACAAACAAAACACATTTAACTGGGCTGAGAATTAACAGAACCACCTCCTCTTCTGGGCTGGCTTAGCAGCATCCTGTGCCCCAGGGGCTGCAAACCCACCAGTTCCCAGCCAGGCAGATGTGCCCCCACCCCAGCCAAACGGGGCTCTGCATAAGCATCACACCTGCACAGCCCAGCATACGCAGGTTAGACAAGTCCATTAATACACCTGCATTCTAATGGAGACATCTACTTGTGTTTGAGCACGTGACAACCCAAAGCTGTTCTCTGGAGGGCGCACCTATGCACGAAGTTGTGTTTGTGCATCACAGCAAGCCCAGCAGCGATCTCGCAGGCCATCCTCTGCAGCAGCATTATTTGTGAATCTCCTTTAACGTGCTCCTGCTCATTGCAGATATACGTTTTTAGGTCACCCTGCAAAAGAAGTTGAAAATACTTATCAGCATGGTTGAATGTGCAGACTATTGAATGAAGAACCCACAGTACTTGTTAACCACCTCTGCGCCCACTGAAACATCTCCCTAAGTTTCTGGTCTCCCTAAGGATTCTTAGAGAAGTTGGCCAAGGCATATGGTATCGTCCTTTTAGGGGGCTGCAATCCATTCATTAATGAACATTCCAGATCATACCGCCACATAAAGCCTAACTGTCATTCAATAATGCTTTCCATTAAAATCCAGAGTTTGATGAGCTGCTGTTCTCAAATGAGGTGAGTTTCCAGGTGCTCCAGCTCAGCAGAGTGACCGTCTGGAACTTGCCAGGAGACGGGAGGGAGAGCGCAGAGGAAGGGTTTCAGACACTGCCAGCCCCCAGAGCTTTCCACAGAGACAGTGCCGTAACAAACCCGCCACCCAAAGCGGTTCCACCGAACCTCAGCACTGCTGAGCACCAGACACTGAACCGATGAACTCACAGAAGCACTCCATGAATTACTGAAGAGAATAGCTTTGAAATGGAGGGAAAAATAACTGAAAGTTGTCAATCAATCAGGAAAAGCAAGGCCACAGTAAGTGAAGTGAGTACTTTTTCCACAGGAATCAGTTCTGCAGTAGGCACAAGCAGCTATTCTGTCTCCATCTGCTTTATCCACAGCAGTTGCCCTGCAAGGAGCTGAGCTGCCTCGCGAGAAAGGCTGGGTAACTGCTCACACTGCTTGATGCTGTACGAGCCCTCGCTACGCTCGCTTCACCCCGCTCTTAGCTACTGATTAGGGAACAGCCAGATCTGCATCCCACATAATTCATTTGTAAAAGAATGTTGCCCAAAAGATTCTTCTGACTTACAATTAGAGCTTTAGTAGAATACTGGCTCGGGTAGATACCCAAACCTTTTATATAAATACCCCCCCCTTTCTCCCTCTCCAGAGCAGATTTATTAGAGTGTGTTCTAAAGAACTAGGAAACCAAGGGTCGGTAAGGGACAGGTTCCAGCTGTGCAGCCAGATGAGTCCAAGTACAGAACACCCAGCTCAACTGACTCTAGGTGGCAGCAAGTGCCTGAAGAAAGTCAAACTCCCCCAAATTGTCATTCATTAAAACAGCAACTGGCACTTAGGGCTTGTCCCAGGTGGATTAAGTTTCTAGGATGCCTGAAATGCACCAAGGAATGACTTTTTAATTTCTAAATGCATCAGTAACAGCAGCACATCCTTTACTTACTAAATAATTTATGCAGGCACATGTTACTGTAGTAAATACGACTTTTACTAAACTCAGCACCTTGAAACATGCCGGTTCTATTTGCCCATTCTGTTCTGATTAAGGCTACAATCAAGGCTAAAAGCAGCACCCAGGGGCTTTTGCTACTGCTTCGAAAGGATGGTGCTTCTACCAAGGCAGGGGAACCAGTGAGTACACTCAGGTGCCAGTCGGCCATCCCGGGGTTCCTCATGGAACTCCAGCAGGACAAGGGCAGAGCCCTGCAGCCAGGAAGGAAAAGCCCCTTGTGGCACCGCAGCCTGAGGAGTGACCGGCTGGGCAGCGACTCTGCAGGAAGGGAGCTGGGGCCCTTGGCAGACAGCAGCCACACACCACTGACAGGGTCTGTACCAGTATGAGGCAAACAGTGGATATGAGTATCAAACAGATCTGCTCAACTCTTGGGGTAAGAAGTTCTCCTTGCAAAGATTCTTTATTGCTTTGAAGATAGTGTTTTCAAGTGGTAGTACTGACAGAAAGCCCCCACAAAAGAGACCCCCATTGCCAGCATCTCCCACTCCCAGCAACAGCCCCAGAGCAGCCAGAGGGCATTTTGGGCAAGTCCTGCATCCCGCAGGGTCAGCTGCTGCGGGCACTGCACTGCTCCAAGGATCTGATAGGCAAATCAGCCTCACTTTATACATGCCACTTCCACATTTGAATAACTTTCCTTTAATCATAAATTATGTCGATCCATTAGAGGATTTGCTGTGCTGACAAAATGCTGGCCACACGTGGCTGAGTAATATATTAAAGTTAATAAGGCAGCTACCACTATTTTTAACCTGGCATCGTCCTGCAGTGTTTAATGGTGAACAGTTAACTATTCATAGAAGACTGCACCACCAGACTAAGCAAACTACTGGAGGGGGATGGGTGTGTGCGCAGTTTAAAAACTTACTGAGCATTCCTTTTGATATTTATCATTCTTAACACAGGCAAAGGAAAAATAGGATTGAAAAGCTTTAAATCATTTATGTGCAACTGACCTTCTGCTTCTTGCCCAGCTCTGCAAAGCAAGGGACACAGAGCAATCTGGACTACATTAAAATGGGATAACCGCTAGCAAGTACAGTTACTGCCCACACAGCCTGCCAATCCCGAGGAACACACATCTGTGAGCAGTTCATATAGCCAGGAAAACAGGTAAGTCAGCCCGCAGGACACCCAGTGAGCTCCAGTATCTCTGCACTAGGGTTTCCAGTGCCTCTGATGAAGACCTCTCCGTGCCAAGGAGCTGGGGAACTGATAATCCCCAGGGCTGCCCACACAGCCAGGACAAGAAAGAGAAGCCCTAAATAGGCTATGAATGCCAGTTAAGAGCAGTCACAGGAGGGAACATGCTGTGATAGGCCACGAATGCGAAGGAGCGCAAAGACAACCCCCACTGTACCCTCTAGGCTGTGCTGGTCAGCAGAATAAGCTACATTCCCCATTATTTAATATACCAACCCTGCAAAATGCAAAAAGCACCTCCCTACACACCCATTCACCCAATTTCAGGAAAAAAAAAAAAGACACACAAAAGAAGCTACCAGCTTTTTGAGATCATTTACTAAAAGGCTGGAAAATCCAAGTACCTGCCGTCCCAGCCACAGATACAAAGCAGCTCCCAGAATATGAGCCCACTGGCACTCTGCTGAAAACCTGTCTATTAAGAAAGCTGTCTAGCCAGAGCTCCCATTCCAAACAGTGCTGCCTGGCTTCTTCCACAGCTCTCCCTTCTTCACAGCTCTCCCTCACACTCCGCCATCGCCCCTGCCCACACTAGGCCCTGGGACCCCAACCAAGGACTAGTGACATGCAGGGACACTCCACTCATGGGAGTGTCTGCCCAACACGGCCCAGGGGAACACCGACACCTGCCTGCACAGCCAACAACCCCCTGTGGTGTCTAGGAGACACCCAGCTCTGCTGAGCCAGGGCTCTTCAAGACAGCCGGACTTCCAGCATGGAAGTCATGTTTAACTCACTATAATATATCATTTTCTAAATGCAAGGTTAGTTCACTCAGAACAGAAATCAGCACAGACATTTGTTTCCCAAAGACATTACCTAACTACATTTGAATTGATAAAACTCCCACTTTGGCTGTCAAGCTTACTGCCCCCACTCCAAGTGAAAAATCTATTTTATCCCCTTAAGTAAAATCCTTTCCAGATTACTCTGTGGGATCATGACAATTTCTGGCATTAATCATCGGGCATCAAACAAGGATTTTTATTTTTTTTTCTGGAATACTTAAAGTAGGGCAATTTTGAAAAGTTACTCCATCTTCAAAGTTGGATTAAATAGCCCAACTGTTTAAAAACATGGCAGCAATTGAACCTGTTAGGTATTTGAATGTGTATCTGCTAAACTGCAATTCTCTTTCAAAGGGCCTTTAAAGAACTTCCAATTTGAGCAGCAGATTTAAAATCTCTTAGAAATACTCCATTTCTACATGTTGAAAAACTATAAATCCATTATCTGGTTAACCTTAGGTACCTACACTCTAAATCTTAGCAAAACCGGAACTTTTCACTTTGATCATAAACTTTAAAAGTTCAGGCATTTCTTGCATTTAGAAGAGAATGGTTTTATCAGCACTTCTCATTAATTTACCACAGCTAATAAATTTGACCAAAAGAGCAGTAACGAAAAACACAGCTATTTAAGGTCAGCGATTAACTGGTGTTTCTCAAGGAAACTCAAAAGCTCATGTTAACTCTTAAATTGCTTGAGGCAACTGATGCAAGGAAAGCTATTTGTGCACCCGAGTTTTAAAGGAAATTCTGCAGAAGTAAAGCTGATAAAAAGGACCTTGCTGAACTTTATATATGCAAACTATCTGCCTTCTGAAAGACTTCTTCCCTAATAACATATACACATGCTTCTGAGTTCATTTTTCAACAAACTCTGCTTAATAAAACTGGTGCTTAATGGAATTAAATCCAGCTGGCGGCCAGTCACAAGTGGTGTTCCTCAGGGCTCAGTACTGGTACCATTCCTGTTTAATATCTTTACTGATGATGTTGATAGGGATATAGAGAACACCACCAGTAAGTTTGCAGATGACACTAAGTTGGGTGGGAGTGTTGATCTGCTTGAGGGCAGGGAAGCTCTGCAGAGGGACCTGGACAGACTGGATAGATGGGCCAATGTTAATGGCATGGCCTTCAACGAGGCCAAGTGTCAGGTCCTGCACTTGGGCCACACCAACCCCATGGATGGCTACAGGCTTGGGGCAGTGTGGCTGGAGCTGCCTGGCAGAAAAGGACCTGGGGGTGCTGGTCGACAGGAGGCTGAACATGAGCCAGCAGTGTGCCCAGGTGGCCAAGAAGGCCAATGGCATCCTGGCTTGCATAAAAAAATAGTGTGACCAGCAGAAGCAGGGAGGTGACTCTCTCCCTGTACTCAGCACTGGTGAGACCACACCTTGAGTCTGGTGTCCAGTTCTGGGCACCTCAACAGAAGANGATATGGAGACACAAGCTCTCAAAGTGGCCACTGAGCGGGTGTTCAGACAGCTGCCGTCTGTACTTCTGGCTTGGGTTGGTTTTCAATAAGGTGTTGCACTCCAATAAAGCAAATTCAGGTCTTTGCAGGCACAGATCCATGGCCACACCAAACTGCAGTCCCTGAAAGCTGCATACACCAGACCCAGTTTAGAGCTTCTCTATGGCTGTACCGTCCCCTTCTCCCAGCACTCCCAGAACTCCCCCTCGCACCAGGAACGTGGGGGCTGAGCCAGGGGTGCGTGCAATCCCCATCCCCAGTGGCCCCGGTGGCACAGGCAGCAGAGAGCCCCGAGAACAGGCCACACTCTGCTCTTAGCACTTCTTGAGGTGTTCAGAGGTGGTGAGAATAGAAAGAAAAGAAGAACAAGAGTAGGGGAAAGGAAGTCCCAGAAAGGATCAGGAAGAGAACAGGATGATACTGAAAATTCTAGCTATTAGAACACACTCATTACCAATTCTGGAAGTGAGCCCATCACATTTTAGACCAGACAGCACAGCACGGGTAAAATTTGGGCATTCAGGAGAGCAGGGGGCAGAAGGGAGGAAATTCTTTGTTTCCTCAATTAACATCTTCATAGAAACAGAAATAAAAGCACATTAAGGCTGCAGAGACAGCAAACAGAATTTGGGATGCGACTGTGAGCACGTGCATGTGATACTGGGCTGCGATGAAAAGCTTCCTTCTGTGACCTCCTTTCCCCTCCAAGCTCCCTGTTACATGATGTAGGCAGACTGAAAGGGAGCAGCACTTCTGTTATTCAAGCCAGAACAGCTATTTTCTCTTCAGAACGTTCTACAAGCACCTAGAATTTACATGATGAACCGAAAAAGATTATAAACAAGAAATTACACTTGTCACTTTTCTCCAAACCAGAGAAGGCCTGTCTTCTGACACTCTGGCTATTCAGAGTATTTCCCAGAAAGAAAACAAATCACTTTGAAGGGCAGTGAATACACTATATAAAATCTACTCCAACGGAAAAACAACCACAGCCTTTTGTGTAAGTGCACTTACCAAGTCACAGAACTCAAAAACTAGGAGATAAGGAATGGCTTCCACGCATTGCCCGATACACTGGAGAACATTCGGATGCTGCAGAATGCTGGAGTGAAAAACAAACACAGTTCAAGCCAGAGAGATGACACAAGACGTTATTTACAGTAAAACACAACGTACTGAGATCCCTGCCAGAAGCTTCAACACGAAACACTGGTGGGGGGCACACAGACACAAGGTGCCAGTATCCAAGGACACAGACTCCACTTGCCCCTTGGCACTGCCTTCGCGCTGCCGCAGCACATCACAGACCAGTGAAACCCAGAGATCCCAAAGCCACAAAAGCAGCACTGCCACAAGGCAATCACACCCATGCTCCTGCCATCCCTCACACCAAAAATAAGCACAGGCAACTGGTTCATGAGCTACACCCAGACTCGATCTGGCTATGAGCTAAACCTTTATTTAGCCAGGTTAGTTCCCAGCCAGATCAGTTACTTTTTCTAGATCACTTCAAGAACATTTGTGTAAATGCAGCAGAAGGCATGAGATTGCTGCCTCTGACAAGTGCCAACAGCTTAACCCTAACTCCAACTCTACCCAGGGCACTGGGAAGCAGCGAGAGCAGAGAGCTCCCTGTGACCACTCACTTGTGGCACATGCAGGCCAAGCCCTCTGTGAGCTGTCTGGGGAACAGCTCTCTCTCCCACTCACCTACACAAGCCATTACCTCCTGGCCAGCAGTTCTTCAGAGAACTCTCACTACTCACAAAATAACACACCCTTTAATATACCAAATACCTTTCCACCGTACAAAGGCTCAGCCCCCAGAAACAAGCATCCTCCAAGCACAACACAGGAGGAAACAAACACCAAATAATCCCGTTTTATCGGTGTTTCCAGACAGATCAACCATTTCTCAGTTGCATAGAGCTGCTAGACTGAAGGTAGTGCACAAACCTCCATGGAAACTACCTGAGCAAAATTAGTTTTTATCACTATGTTGTATTTAATTAGCTGAACAAGGGAACTTTAAAGAAATGTGTATCTGATCACAGACAAAGTGTTGCCCATTCCCCTGCTTCTAACAGGAAAGCCAAGTACAGGAGTTAAGCATCACTCCCCAGAGGCAAGAAGTTAGCCATCAAGTTAGTTTGCAGCATGGGGAGTTTGTTCCAAACAGCTACAGAAGAAAATCTGATAAACCAAACCAATTGTTTTCCAGTCATGAAAAATAACTACCAAACACATTTAAGCAAAGGGATCATTTTTATTTCTAAGCAAACTCAGCTGTTGCTCACATTGGACTGTTTCCCTCTGTAAAGCCATGCACTGCAGTTAGAAGGGAGGGCAAGCAGAGACAGTAACTGTGGCCAGGAGAACTGCCCCCAGCTCCCATGCAGTGGTATAAAGTGTAGAAGTTAACCCCGCTGTGAAACGTTACTTACTAATACGGTTCACCATTTCTTAAAAACTGTTCTTGCTCCTTGGGACTTGCACTCGCCTTCAGCTCCTTCACTATCACCCTTGCAACACTAGTGCCTGTGTAGATCTCCCCAAGTAGAACCTGGAAGATAGAACCATTGTGTCTTTAGGCAGAGGGAAACAAATTTTGGCCTCTCCCTGCAAAGAAAAGTGCTGAAAACACACTGTAAGAAAGCTTTTCTGGCTTGCAGAGCTTTGAGACTCAACACCCATACTTAGTGCAACTTGACAACCCACCTACATGTCAGCTTTTCTAATGAAGACCACTGTCTAGGAAAGAATCTTAAGTAAGAACTGATACTAACAGGAATGTATTCATTCAAATCCACAGCAGTAAAACGTGTACCTGGTCAGTGACTCTGGTAAGAAACTACAAGTGAATTAGAGCAGCAGCAACTAGTGCAGTGACAGCACTCAGACACGTGTGCAAGCAAACACATGATCTCAAACACAGTTTTACTTACACTGTTAATTTTTTTTTAAAAGTACTACTTTGAAGGAATTACAGTAGCCAAGTTAGAGATAAAACTCAAACTACAGTACAATATTGAAAAACAACCAACCCCCAAAACCAAAAGACAAAACTTCTCACCTTTCCAAACCAGCCATTTCCAATTTCCTGGATGTAGTTCAGACTCTGACGTGCAACTTGAGACTTGGATCCATCTGTCACACACAACAAAACAAACGTACCAGGTATCAAACCGCTCAGATGGCCAAAGTTATCAACTGCAAGCCCCTCCAAGAGCTATTCCCCATTACATCCACACATTCAGACTAAGCAGCAAAGCCTAGTCAGAAAAACATAAAATGAAGGAACATTGTGACAGTAGCACTCAAGTGAAACTTTTGTCAGCCCCAACTTCTAACCCCTACTAGAACACACCCCCTACAAACACAAGGGGATTCTCCCCAGAACACGTCACCTTGTAATCTTTTAATGCATTCAAGTAAGGCAGAAAGGTTGAGCTGGAATTCCAACACAGAAGTGCATCATACCCTCTAGCTGGGTAAGGCAAATCATAGAATCATTTGGTTTGGGAAAGACCTCTAAGATTATCAAGTCCAACTGTCAGTCCAGCACTGCCAAGGTACCTCTGACCCATGTCCCTCAGCACTAGGTCTACACAAATTTTAAACGCCTCCAGGGATGGTGACTCCACCACTTCCCTGGGAAGCCCATTCTAATGCTTGATAGACCCCTCAGTACAGAATTTTCTCCTGATTCCATCCTAATCTTCCCCTGGCACAACTTGAGGCCGTTTCCTCTTGTCCTACAGCCTACTTCTTGGGAGAAGAGACCAAGGAGTTGCTGAGACCAAGGTGGTCTCCCCTCATCCTCCTCTTCTCCAGGCTGAACACCCTCAGCTCCCTCAGCCGTTCCTCACAAGACTTGTGCTCCAGACCCCTCACCAGTTTACAATTTAAATAATTTCCTCACAAACATTTCCTGTGTAAACAAAAGCAGAAAAGGCAAGACAACGCTACATCTTAACATTTCTAGTTACTCAGAGAATTACCACTGTAAGAGAGAGAGTCTGACTGCTTTAGTCTTCAGCCCAACTGCCCTACTTAGTCTGGAAGGAGGACATCTTCTGACTAAAAATACCTAATGGGAAGAGTGCAGAGGGGGACAAGGTAGAAGAACCCAGATCGGGGCAGAGGGGGAACAGTAACAGTGGCAGGCTATATCTCAGCCAGCAGATCCAGTGGGCTTACCCCTCTGCTGCCTGACTGCTTAGGAACAACAGATGTACACAGAAACTTCCCATCACTACAACTTGTCTGACAGAATTCTAGACCACGTTTTTATTTCCATAAGCCACGTTTACACCAGTATTACTTTACTGGAACAGCTGTAGCTGTGCAATATACTCTCAAGGGGCTACCAAGCACAGAGAATGCTGTATCAGTACAACCCCATTTCACCAGTACATCTCACTCAAGTACACTGCCTGCTCCTGGCAAAATAACTTCCACTGACAGGAAGGATGGTTTTGACAATTTCATCAGTGTAGAAGCACCGAGATAAAATAAAATCATTCACAGATAATTTTCCCCTCACTCATTAAAAGACTGAGGAGTAACATTTCTTTTGTACTGAAGGCACGCTGACAGTTTCTTGGAATTTGTAGGTACAGAATTTCCACTAGAAGCTTCCCTAATGATTAAGCAACACAAGCAATGTATGTAAAAGCTATGTGTGAAGCAGTGTATGAGAACAACTACTTTATGTTACACTATACTTGCAATATTTAATATGCTTCCAGTTTCCTTTTACAAAAATTGCATTTCAAGGAACACATTCCAAAAAACCTTCCACAGGGCAGCAGAACACTGTCCCACCAACACCCCGTTCCCAGCAGGGAAGCCCACGGTGCGGAGGGCAGCACCCGACTCCCTCTGCCTTCCACCGAAGGGCAAGGCCAAGAGCCCAGCGACCGCCTCGCCGAGGAGAAAACCAGCAAAGAGCAGAAGTCACCAACATCCCAGAGAACTTCAACCCTTCCTGAACAGAGAGCTGTAATTAGTAACCTCAAGAGGTTTACTTCAGCCAGTTCCATTCTATTTAGCTACCTGACACGGCACCCTGCCGCGAGTTAACATTTCTGAAGTAGTATTTCACATTTTACTCTACACTTCAGTATACTACATATCCTACACTATACTTAAGCAGTTCCTTCAAAATGTATTTACTTTATGTAAGTTTGTAACAATTAACTTGTTACTGTGAAGTTAAGCACAGTCAGCTACACTCCACTTCTGACACTGAAATTGCCTGCTTTTAGTTTTTCAGTAAAAAAAGTGGTTTACCTGTACGAGATGGAAACTGGGAGGGAGTTGGTACAGTAATATTGGGAACTGAGAGAGTAAAGACTTCTGCTGGAGACTGGACAGATGGAGTATCTTCCGCTGGAGGTGTAAAATCTATCTCATCATCAAAGTTATCTTCAAATTCCTGCATAAAAAGATCTTAGTAAACAAGCTGATCTTTGTCATAAGGTTAGCACTCATACAATTCTCTCAGTTTGAGTGAGCAATGCTAAAGGAGGCTTAACTTTTTTCCAGGGACAGTTACAGATTTTTAGTTTTTCTATTCCATATTTTCAATTTACTACCGATTTAAAGAGAATCATAGAATCATAGAANCTCCATATTTTCATTTTACTACCGATTTAAAGAGGCTACAGTATCCAGTATTGGTTTTAACAAAAACCAGGGTGGGCAGAAGGGAGGTAGTGGTGCTTTGGGTGTTTTCTTTTTGTTTTTTTGTTTTGCTTTAACTACTATTCCTGGCTTTGAATGAACTACCATGAACTGCTTAGACCAAATATTCTCCATTTATAAATGGGAGCGAAACTCAGTTTTAGGAACAGCAATAACCAATACTCCAGAAGTAACTGTTCCCTGATAATAACCATTTCTCCTCAAGACTTGCTATAGTGGATCAGTGTCTTCAGTATTCTTATTCAACAGGAGCATCTTAAACCCTGTCAGCAGACTAAGAAAAACAAATTAAAAGAATACATAGAAAAAGGATAAAAAGGCTCCTTAACAGTGAAATTGTCTCAAGGGTATATTTCTGCTACTGATCCTGACAGCATGGACCAAGTACTGAAGATAAATGGTTGCAACAAGATTTCCCAGCACATAGAAATGGAGCTGTCAGCTGCTTCAGAGAGACACACGGTGACTGAGGGCCAGTGACTGCCGGGGATCAGCACGGACAATCGAGCAAGCTGAGTTCCGATACCCAGAACACCAGGAATACCACTTGCACATATAATTGCACTTCAGGTGCTTACCTTGAAATCTATCTCAGGGTCTTTACAGCAGGAGACGCAGTTGGCCAGCAGTACCACCAGTACCACCAGAGTACTGAGAGACAGAATCACAAAAGAGGAGGGAACTTCGGCTGTAGCTCCTTCTCCTGGAAATAAACCCATATGTAGTATTACACAATGCACCTCGCATTTTAAGAGGTTCCTTCAACCTGTATTATTCATCTGCATTTAAAGATGGGAGTTTGAACATTTAACTTTGGATAGGATCAAGAATAGGAGGAAACCGAACGGAAAGGACACACTGGTAAATTCTGTCTACGCTCTGCCCCCTGCCCACCCCGTTCTGGACCTCCCTGATCCCAGCTATAAGGCCACAGCCACCATGATTAACCAAAGTAGGTGATGAGCAGTGACAGCCCCAAACCTCAGGATTCTGTTTAAATCAACAATTTTATACAGGTACAGGTAACACACACTGATATCATAAATCTGGACTTTTTGAAGACATCTCCCATGAGCCAAAACAGCTGCCCTGAGATAAAAGGCAGCTGGAAAAATCCTCTTAAACTTCAAACTGCAAACAAATTCAAAATATATTAGCAGATGACAGTACTGTCTGCAGTCATGACAGGCTGTCAAACAGACAAGTTGCTTTAGTAGGTGCAGTGGATCTAACTGGATCACCCCAATTTCCATTTCTCGTGACGCGTTAGGTTATTTGTCTCCATTTCAAGAATTTTAGACACAATCTCTAACCGCTCTGCAAGCCCACCTCCAAATAATTTCCCAAAATTTTATACAGAAATATTCTACAACACATTTTCTCTGATTAAGACAGGTTATTATTACTCACACAGGATCAAAGGCTTTAAATGGCATTTATAAAAATCTTTAGTCTTTGCCAGGGGAATTAAACCTATTTTCAGCCCTGTTCTCATCCGAAGTGGAGAACAAAGATATGCAGTTCCCTAGGAGACCACAGCGCACATCCTGCGGGCTTGTTGTTTCCTTTTAAACAGGTACTGCCACAGGGACTGGAAGAGTAGCTGGATCCTAACCAAGTAAACATATCGAGGTGTGACATCAGCGTTAAAGAATGTCAGGTGACTGAGAGCAACCAGATTTTGGGGGAACATTTGAGTATCAATGGGAGTGTCTGGCAACAGAATACAGCACAAAGGAAGCCTCAGAAATAAATAAAAAAAGAAGTGTATCAGAAGCTGATCACCAGTCAAGAGACAAGCAAACTTGTCCACATACCTGTTATCCCTTCAAAAAACTACAAAGAATTTAAAACTTTCCAAAGAACGCTATAGCTTTCCATAACGTTCCACAGAATAATTATTTTAATTACACATAAGGAGTGAACTGGCATAAGGAAAATCCTGCTCTAAAAAGGGTTTGCATACTTTCAGAAAATCACATTTTCTCTAGTATAAATTAGGAATGTCATCCATACAATAAAAATTAACAAAAAAAAAAAGGAAGGTTTTCAAACAAGTGACAGTTTCTGGTTTCCCCAACAGCTCTGGCATGCTAACCTCATTAAGAGAGGGCAAACACTCCAGGTGTAGTTAGAGAATCTGGATTGGCCCAACAGATCAACCACCAGGTGAGGCCACTCAGCACCTTTTAGTCAGAATTCTGAAGAGAAAGGAATCTGTGACAAGGGCTCAATAGAGCCATTTATTTTAACTTAAAACAAGTCCTCTACAGAATACCCATGTATTTTTCCATTTGTAAGCACCAGCATGAGAAAGAAGGAAAGGTAATAGCTGGTGTATGTTTACTTCCTTCAGATGTTCACCAACCTTACTACACAGACTGAAAGTTATCTAAACCACAAATATAAGTGGTTTATGCAATCATTAGCTAAATTACTGTAACAAAGCTATATCACCTCTTTGTGTGTTTATGTAAAATAGAAGAGATTCCTTTGAACATCTAACGCAAACCAAATACTGCAAGGTAGTTTTACCAGGTACAACTAATTAAAAATTCTTTTTAAACTCATTTTCCCCAAACCCCCTCACCTGATCTCCAAACAGCTTCCCTGAAGTGAGAAGACAACTGCCTGCAGACTATCCACTGGACAGACACAGATTTTCCCTGGCTAAGAAACACCCGTGAACACAACTCCACAACTAAATAGATCTATTCCTCCCGGTAGGAGAGCAAGACTCCTGAACCCCCAGGATGTCTCAGCACCTCTGAAAACTGGCATCTCACAAGCAAGTTTCACACCAGTGTCTGAACTGGAGCACAGCACATCTGCAGTCAAACCCTGGACGTGGGCAAGTACGTGAACATGCTCACTGTAAAACAATAACTGACACTGGCACTCTCAGGATCAAGCACAGAATGAGAACATACACTTCAGTACACATTAACATTCTTCCACCCGTTGAAACATGTGATTTTCATACAAAGCATATTCCAAAGCAATTTTTATAGGTCAGGACTCCCTATACCTTCCCAAGCTTCTTTCAAGTCTACTTTCTTCAAAAGACAGTTCCCTGACTACCAAACCAACACCTAAGCAAACAGTTTGTTTCTTGCTAGACCTGGTTTCCTTCTCCACCCAGTTTCCCCAGTCTGCCCACAATGCTCCCAGACACCCCCACGTGTCACACACTCGTGGTCTCCTCTGCCCCGACTAACCAAAAGCAGGGCCTGGCCATGGCCAGCAGTGGCCATCGTGCAGAAGGACATGGGGCCAGATGTCTGTGTCCACAAGGGGTGGCAGGTCTGCCTTCCCGCTGCTGCCAGACAGCGAGAGCCCATAATGCTTGAACGCTGACACTCCTCAATTCGGTCCAGTGTGATTAATGTAATTAAGCTCTCAGCCTTCAGGTAATTTGGCTAAAAACTGCACACCACCACACAGTTCTAAGCTTGGGGAGAAAAAGTAAATGCACATGGCAGACATTACTGCTGACACTCCTGAAAGACAGGCAGTAGAGTGGTAAAGGCAGTGCAAGGCCCAGATGAATTAGGCATTATTAGGGCAGAGGGAACTTGAAGAGAGCATCTGATGCGGAGCGCTCGGCACAGCAGTTGCTATGCGACACCCGTCCCTCTGCACCAGCCAGAGCACTGTACACATGGCAGCTCTGCTCCAAGGGCTTCCAGCACAAACCCAGCGCTGCAGCAGGCACTCCAACTGCCTCTCAGACACCCTCAAATTACATGATCATGAACGTTACTCTGACATCAGGTAGGAACAGAGCAGCCTTTAAAACACTAATGAATAACCAAATCTAACTTTGCTCCTGAGCTGCTGCCAGACTATCTTTCATAAACTTGGTCAGTTTACTTACTCTGATTTTAACAGATAGAATAGAATCATAGAATCATAGAATCATTTAGGTTGGAAGAGACCCCTGGGATCATCAAGTCCAACCATCAGCCCTACTCTACAAGTTCTCCCCTACACTAGATCCCTCAACACCACATCTAATCTGCTCTTAAACACAGTCAGGGAGGGTGACTCCACCACCTCCCTGGGATAGATATTAACATAATGAGATTAAGAAGTGTGGTATCACTATATTTTTTTTTTAATATATAAATATTATTTTCAAATCTATCCCAACTTTCTGAAATAAAGCTGTAATTCTCTTCTATGCTAACAACTATGTGTGAAAGTGTTCTGGACTCCTACACAGCCCTTCACTCAGGTTCAGATCATTATCTTCTCCTCACAAAGGGTTCCTCCTGCATTTATTTACTCCCTGAAATCTCCAGAGGTTTGCCACTAACAGGCACAAAACCAATACGGCACAAGCAGGCCTATAGGTTCTGAAAGCCCTTGGGTAACAGGTACAGCACTAGAACAAATCCAAAGCAATTTCAGGCACATCTATTCTGGAACATCTGATCTGGATGACAAGGTAAGGCACAACATGCTTTGCCAACACATGCATTTCACAAAACAATAAAGTAAGTCCAGAGCACATTCTGCTAGCGACTGCATTCCCAGCTTCTCAGTTTTCTCCTGCTCTGCTCCATTTAACAACTGAGGTGAAGACCAGCAGGTTCTGAGAGAGCAAGTTCCAGCAGAAAGGCGAGCAGTACCATCGCTGAGTCCTGCCACGCTGTACAACAGGCGTGACAATGTATGGGAACTGCATTCAAACCACCATCAGCCTTCAACAAAGGCTCAACACAAGCAAAGAAAAACTTAACACAGGTTCTAAAGGAGTATTATTTGCACTTCAGACATTCTCAAAAGAAAAAAGAAAAGAATTTTTGCATGAGAGGCACTCCACATTCTAGTCACCCTCTGATGTCAGTGCCCATTACCAGTACAAGAGAGACAGTCCCCAGATAGAAGCCACCTTTCATTGACTTGATGTCCCCAACACAATGCCAGCACCTTCACGAACTCTAACTCTCCTTCCAAAGTACTCCCAGCAGAGACTGGACATGTCCCTTCATTGAGCAAATCCCTAAGCACAGGCGTAAATAACACTCCTTAATGGACTTTAATAAGGGTCTCCATTTATACCTGAACTTTTCAGCCTTCAGATTTTGGGTACGTATTGCCATTCAAAGAAAACACGAATGTTTGCAGTTTTAAAACAATCTGGAACAAACTATTAGAAAAATTTCGTAACTGCAGCAAGTTATTTCAAAAGCCTGTCCTCTCAGGACACTAGAACTACCCTTATACTGGATAATGCACTTTGCATAACTAACACAAGTAACTTTCAGTGTGGATAATACAAAAGCGTCTCTACGCAAAAGCACTTTAACACCTGACTTTATTTTCCCTACAACTACAGAAAGTTCTAATTTCTAGATGTAGTCACAAGAAAAAAACCTCTTAAGGACTTAAAATTACAGCTGTCCAAGTTACTTGTGCACACCTGTATTTAATCTTTCTGAATACGAAATGCAGTAATTACCAGTTTGCCAATAAAACTTTCCTGCCTAAATCTGATCTGTGTTACAACCTAAATCCCAGCCTCATGCTTAGAGAGATGAGAAAGATGAAAGATGACAAGACTTTCAGGGGTAGTGGAAGGAAAAAAAATAAATCAAACCCCCAAATCACAGACAGGTTACTCTGTCACTTGTTCTAGACAGAAATGGAAACAACTGAAACCCTTCTGCTGACCCTGTCCATTCCGATCCTTGTTTTACCCTAGAGCTCTGTTATTTCAGCCCCTCACAGGGAGGTGGGGGAGGATTAAAGGCCCATACACACGCACAGGCAATTGGTTTGAAGAACCACCACCTTTTCTTCTTTAGTACAAGAGTTAATCATCAGAAGCAAGGGTAATGAAGACAGCCAGTGGCAATTTCCTACTGAGTTTTTCCCCATGAAACAACAATAAAGCCTCTGCCACAGTTCGCCCACCCACCATGTTCTGGACATAGTTCCACAGTGACAAAAGCCAGTTTTGCAGTGAAATCTGACCCTGAAATCGCCACTGTCCTATGCAACAAGTTACAATACTTTCAAAAAGAAGTATTATGTATGTATCACAACTGGATGTGTAACCCTGTGCATTAACAATCCTTGGCAAATTATCCCAGTCCTCCCATTTGTCCTCCCAAAGAACACAAGTCCATCCTGCAACCTAAACCAACGCATCTTCATGCTATTTTGCTCCACGCTCCCCCAAAACACTTGTAGGGTGTGCTTCACGTGAGCTTCCCCAGCCACCAGAGTCCTCTTTGCAGCCAGGGTGGCACTGGGGCAGCTGGGGCAGGGCTGCATTCCCACCCACAGCCCCTGTCCCCCTTCTTCCTGAGCGCTTGTCCTGGCCCAAGCATTGGCTGGACAGTCAGTAACCTGTAAAAGCGTGAGCTGGGGTTAGTGTTATATTTCTGTCCTTATTCTATTACCCAACAAGTCTTCCCAGTAATGTCAAAGAATTACTCACACAAGAGCATACTGCTCAATTTTAATAAGCACTAAATATAGGCCAGTACTTCAAGTGTTTACAGAGTGAGAGCTGTTTGAAGTTTCACTGTTAGAATCTCATGTTTGCACAAAGGCATCTTAAGACAAGGTAAAAAATATACATGTTAAATAATTATGTATCCTGTGCCTTCATGGCAGCATTTCTGGAAAATGTGGGAGCAATATCATCTTGCAAAGGTACCATCTGATTCTTCATCTGTGCATACATACATATACAGAATTCTGCAGAGCACAGGATTCTATACTGCTGGATATTTGTTTTGAGAAATAATTCCTGTGTAAGTGCAGTATGTTTTCACCTGCTACACCACTTCTGCAGCAGCCAGGCAGGAGTGGTAGGTATTTATTTATTTTTTTAGACAGAGTGGACCACAAGCATGAGAAGATTGCACCACCATGGCATCTCAAACTACCAGAAGTACCTGCAGCACAGAAGCAAAACCATCAGTACCTCTTTCTCCCACCATTTGACAGGAATACAACCTATTAAGATGCAAGGGGTTTGAAGAGACTCATTTCTTTCTGTTCATGTGAAAGGAATCCATATCTGCAACCTTCATCTGATGGGATTTTCTAGAATCTTGATTTTTACAGTAGATGCATTTCCAACTCCAATGTACAACTGGGTTAAGAAATGTGGGAAAGAAAGCAAGCAGCAGCTTTTTGCCACAAGAGCTTATTCAGCTCTATTTCTCATCCCTACTCATAGCCAAAGGATCCCTCACAAGAACTGGCCATAGGACAAATGGCTGATTTTGGAGAACTGGATCTGGCCTATAGACTGAAAGCCTAAAAGCCAGTATCAAAAGCCTGCTGTTCCTATTCTCTACACCTCTTTTGTATCAAAGAAGAGTCAGGGTGCAAAGGTAATCCTGAGAACGTCACGTCACTGTTGAGTAACCGCAGTGACACTTCCTTACCATTAGGATGCTTTTATAAGCGCAGCAGTGTTGGACACAGGGCTACCTCCTACCAGCATTTTGTTCTGAAAAATCCCCCAGGAGACACTTCAATGACCTAACTTGGTCACACCACCACCCTGCCCAAGCTGGAGGTGACAACACTTTGCTACTGGTTGTGCCTGAACTATCCATGTAGACTGGGACAGCCACCCTAACACACTGTACCTTTCCGATTACAGAAGTGTCCACAGAACACTTCCACTATCACTGATGCCGCTCAAGACCTTTCATAACAGCAGCAGAGTGAACACAAAGAGCATACAGGCAGCCATAAAAGCACAGAAGCTGTTGCAAACCATATCCAGAGCCATATCTAGCCCCAGGTACTGGGTGCACACACCAAACAGAAAGGCAGGCCCAAAATAAAAGCCAAGGAAGGCTCTGGTACTCCATGTGCTGTCCTTCGGCTGTGGAACTGCAGCACTTGGACTGCTGAAGAGAACCGTGACTTCTGCAGCTTCTGTCACTGCCCTGAGGATGAGCACCTCTCCTGCACAGGCACCCACACATGGGCAGCAACCAAACCAGACTACAGCAAGTGTCCTGTGCTCAAATTTGCCCGAGAGCAACTCCATCTTCTGTGCTTTTCAAACAGAACGCTGGGTCTCTCTACTAATATATCTCCTTTCTTTATACAGGATCTAGGGCAAAACCAGCACTAATAGGTGCCTTGAAACCAATGACCTGCACCTGATGCCACGACAACGTACCTTTAGACTGTCTCCAATCAGTGCTATCTTAATAGGCTGAATGATACCTGAGAATTATCAAATACACCCAAGCATTCAAGATGTGAGAAACGACCTCAGAAAATTACCTCCTCCTATAAGGATGGCTTTAGTTATAGCAAAGTCCAGACACTCGGCAGACAGAGGTGGAGAGAGCAGAACAAGGCTGTGAACAAAGCCTCGCAGGGAACATCCCTGCAGCCAAGGAGCCAGGGCTGGCTTCTCACCTTGGTCACAAAATCACAGAGAGAAACAAAAGATGAAAGACAATTTCACAGCTCTAGCTCTACAATTATTAGGTGTCTGGGACCGATCCTAGAAAAATAAATACAGGGAGAAGTAAACAAGTTTAGTGCTTGAAAGGAAAGATAGACTACTCCTAATAAAAGCATATGCCACTAATTAAAATCCCTACTTTACAGGCAAGACTTTTCTTAAGTTGGAGTGATGCAAGCTGCTCACTTGGGTATGCTTAGAAAATTGCACACGATAAGAAAAGCATCTTTCCTGGACTGTGCACCACTGAGCTCATCAGCAAAGACTCACTGCCCTGACACTGAGCTGGCCCAGAAGGGGAGTCCCAGGACTGAGGTTCTCAGCACAACCCAAGGAAAGACATAGGCACCAGTTCTGCTGCTTCCATTCAACTGAACTAGGTAATTCATCACAAGGGTGAAACTGGACACACCTTGAAAAATGCTACCACCTGTGCAAGCTTTACAGGTACAGGTACAATACAAGTACTTCTGAGTCCCTGAGACTTTTGCAAAGACTTCATCTAACACAGAGATCACAGAAATACTTTGTCTGACCTCACACACAAACCCTCCATTCCGATTCCTGGCTTTCCTGAGGAGGCAGCTGAGTTAACACCAGGTGTAGAACCCCAAGTCAGAAGATCAGAGAACCTGAATGTAAAAGTAAAGCTTTAGCACGGTAAAGCAGATGCATCAGATTATAATGCACAATGTCTGGCTGCAAAATACTGCTGCTAAAGAGGAGTTCCCAGAGCCCTTACTTCAGCCACACAGTACTAAAAGTAGCAGTCATCTTAGCCCAATGCATTTGGGTAAAATCACTAATACTCCACAGCACTTCACTCTGTGAACTAGACCTGCCCCCAGCTCTCACCTCCAGTATAAAGTGAAACCTTCAATTCAGAACTATCACAGTATGTACCAGCATGCTCCTTTCCCATTCACAGAATAAATTAAATCTAAGCTGGTCAAAGTATTTTTAGCTATTAGCATCTTCAACGTCTTGGTTTTCCTACATTCTTCAATAATTGCTATGACCCCTGCCAGGGGAACAGTTAAAGCCTTATTTCATTTACCTCCTCTTCTTGTTGTTGAAAAGAAGAAAAAAAGTTAAATGAATTTAGAAATGTAACATCAAAAAGGCAAGATGAATATAGAACACATCATCAATGCAAACGCTCTGAAGCCAAACTTAAGAAGAGCGACATCCCTGTCTCGCTGGAGGCCCCGGGAAGCTGACAGCTCCCCAGCCAGGCAGGCTGACATACTTCCCTGCAGTTCCACAGAACCCCGTCCTCCTCAACAAGGAATCCCATCCAGTCTTGCTAGAACCTGCCCACCACCACTTCCTGCTTTCCAGCTTCCTCCCCAAGAGAGAAGTTAATTTGCTATGGGTATATTCTGTGAACTGTTCTGCAATGCTCAACACCCCAACTACAGACACCTTCCTCCTTTTTTCTGTGGATTCCCACCTTTCCTGTAACAAGCTCGGGGCAACACACAGGGCAACATTTCTGCATTGGCAAAGAAGCAGCTCTTCTTGCTACATGAAGAATTGTTGGATCCCAAAATGATTCTGAAAGCAGTTACTAACCATTTTATGAAAAGCTCATTAAATTCTTCACAGTTTACAACTCATACATATCAGGCTGAGCAGCAGGAACTGGGAAAACTGCTGAGGCCCAGAAGGGAGACCATCAGCAACCACCAGACCCAAGTGCAGGAAATCAAAGCAACCTGTCACGGGAAATATGAAAGAGAAATTCACAATACACCTGAAGGTGCTTTGAAACACAAGTTGTGATTCTTTAACCCAGCAAAATAAAGTCACAGTTTGCTCTTCTAGACAGGTTATAAAATTTGCCTAGTCCAACAGAGGTGGCTGGAGACAAAACAGTCTCCCTGTCATCCACTGGTAAACTATTTAAAGGAAGGGGGGAAAAAAGGCCCTTGTAGCTCTCTACCTGGTCACTGCTGTGATGATGATACAGGACACGTTGCAGACCAAGAATCTGCTGCACACAAACCCATGTGGGCACATGATTTCATTCAGGACAAGTCTTCCCAGCAAAAGTGGTGCCATTGAAACTGGAAAAGGTTCCTTTTGGGGCATTCAGGGTTTAAATACTAAATACCTGTCAATAACATACTCCAAATACATCTCTTCTTACTATATGGGAAAGATATAGTAGAAAGCAACAGCTTCGTTTCCTGGAGGTCACCGAGTTTTCCATTACAGGATTCGGCAGTTTGCTAAACTTAGATCACTTTGGGCTACAAAGTACAGAACCAAAGACAATGGATAAAGCCATGACACCTCGCTGATTGTGCGTTAGTCCAATGTTACAACAGGGTAAGTACTTCTCTCAGCACTACTGCATTTAAGACACCTGAGTCAGCCTTTAAAAAAAAAAACAACAATAGAAAAGAACACAAAACCCCTCAAAGTTAGCATTAAAATGGTGGGTTTCCCATCTCCTACATTTTGTCCAATCAACTTTTCCTTTTGAGTGAAGCTTTTTACCAGTGCCACAGAAGTTATGTTTTGATCTCTCACCTGTGTCAGGTACACAGCACAGTCCTGACAGCAAGAACAAAACAAAGAGACCACTGGATGCAGACACTCTGACATCTGCCTTGAAACAGAAAAACTCACCTTATTTCAGGAAAAGGCACAAGAGATCCCACCCCAGAACTGATTCTGCTGTCTTACCTTACATCTTCAAGAGAAGTTAATATTATTTGAACAAACTTCAAGTAATCCATAAATGAGAAAAACTGTCATTTAGTCCCAAAGGAAATGCAGATTTGACTGTTTTTTTCAGCAGTTTACTTGTATAGAGAAAGACCACAAAGCAAGCTGATGGAAACAGTGACTTATGAACCACCCAGAAATGTTACTGGGAAGAAAAATACTTGGGAAAGAGGCACAGGTCCAAAAAAAAAAAGGAACTATGGGTTCCACTCCCAGATTTGATACTTTCTGTGGAGCAGCAGCCAAATGGCCTAATCTCTGAGCTTCAGATCCCTCCTTCCCCACTGCTGCTCCTTCCTCCTCTCAGAACATACTGCCTATTTCTGCTGCTCGGCTCCCCACGGCTGGAAATGAGGCTCAGCAGACATTCAACCCAACCCTAACCACGTTCAGTCCCAACGCAATGTTATGTTTGCAAATCCCAAGGAAATACCAGAGAAACCTCCCATCAGAGATGGCTGCTCCCCATCAGCACTGACAAACCCCTAAGTCAGTAGCTCATACGATCGAGAGGAATTATTTTTCAGCTTGTGCTTTTAAGACAAACGGGAAAAGCAGCGAGGAAATGGAAGGAAGTTAGCATTACCTAACAGAAGAGGCAAATAAACGTGAAGTACATGACTATTTAGAGAGACCGGGCGGGGGGGCCGAGGGGGGGATCGGACTAATCTGCCCGGAAAGGAGGGACGCGCCGCCCGCCCTGCGGAGCCTCCACCCGGGAAGGGGAAAACCGGGGATTCACGGCGGAAATAAGGAAAATTAAAAGCACGCCGAGGTCTGCACCGGCTCGAACGGACCGGCTTGAACGGTGGCCGCTACGGCAAGAACGAACGTGGGTAAATGCAGAGGGAGAGCAGGGGCGCAGCTCCACACAGAGCGGGGGTACGCTGCATGCCGCAGGCCCGGGCTGTGCCCCGGAGGCCGGGCGGGGCCGCAGCCCACCCCGCCGGGGCGACCAGCTGCCCGCCGGG
>VZTM01042414.1:686082-696965 GCA_013400555.1 Jacana jacana
TGGATGGGTGGGCGTGATGACCGGTGATTGATAGCCTTTGTAGCCAATCGCTCGCGGCCGGCGTCGGCCCTCCCCCCCCCTCACCCTTTCCCCGCGGGGGCTCCGGGCGGGACGGGAGGGACCGGAGGCAGCGCCGCGCCCGCGGAGGCCCGTGTGCTCCGGGCTGAGGGAACCCCAGGAACCCTCTTCCTCCCTTGGCGACACTCGTTGTGCTACCAAATTACCCTTTTTTTTTTACTGGGGGGAGGGGGGTGAATGTTCTAATGGGATTTTTCTTCCCTATTTTCTTCTCTTCCATGTCTGACTCAAGGAGAGGGAAGAGACGCTGCCGTCTCAGCGAGCTGTTCCTCGCGCCACGCACCCCGCTTATTTTGAGGTTTAGTTGGTTGGTTGGTTGTATTTTTAAAGCCACATAAAACCAACAAACAGTCCCGAGTACTCCTTTCGGATTCTGTTCTTATAAGCCACATAAACCCCATGTACTGCCCAGAACGTTCCCCGTCTGCCCAGTTGTAGGCTCTATGGACCGGGGAGGCCAATTAAGGTTCGTTCCCCACTAGGGTCGGTGGTGTGCGATAGCCGCTGTGGAACACACCATTGGTTTTTTCCATTACAAAGAGCCACCCTCTCAATTTAAACGCCTCCATACCCACGTGCGAGCGCCCAGCCGGTTCTCGCCCTGTGTAGACTATACACGGCGGAATTCATGGCTATTCCGTCATTCCTTGTGGTATCCCACCTCCTTCCCCAGGCATGGACACCAGCCCTGGTGCCCCTGGGTGTGCATGGTCTCCTTCCAGTTGCCATTAAAGCCACAGTGTTTAACCACGTCTTTTGGGCCGCCGCTGGGGTATAGCTACACAGGGAGATCCAGCGCCCAGGGCTCTGTCAGATCCACCACTGACTCCATGCAAATTCCGCTTGGAAATAACTCTGAGATTCACAGCAACTACAGATGTCCAGTTTGGAATGTCATCTGTACCCACCAGCAGGTTCACCATGAAAGGTGCTCTGGTTTCAACAGTGAAAACCATTCCAGATTGCTGCATTCCCCAGCCCAGCTCATCGTAATTGAATGGCAGGCCCTTGATGCAATTTCCTGATAAAACACCTTGTTGTGACATCAGCGGGAAGCGATGGCAGCGTGTCATTAGCAGGACTTGTCAGAGCACTGATCCGTAATGACGAGACACCTCAGGTTAGCAGGGAATTAGTCACTGGTGGAAGCTGGAGAACCAAACTGTCCACCCCTTTGTTCAGTCACAGTGACTCCCTGTCTGCAAACACACCAGGAACAACACCAAAAACCACGGTGGGAAACCTCACCCACTCCCTGCCGTCACCAGGCACGGCACCATTGGAACGGGCTACCCAGGGAAGCAGCTGAGGCACCGTCCCTGGAGGCATTCAAAAGATGGGCCCTTCCAACCCTGACAATTCTATGGTTTGCCCACCCGCCATTTCTGCCATTAAACGTCTGCAGTAACAACATGAGACTAATGGGATGAGCAACCTAATACCAAGTAACCCAAAAGGTACTTAAAAGACAATGTATTTACTTCAACACAACTCTTCCTGTACACAGACGGGCTGTATTGCCACCTACCGCAGCCTCCTGTCCTGATTATGTGCTGTTATGGTTGCCAAATTACTGAAGCTGCTGTTCTGCGTGGGAGGTGTTAAAACCCTTTTTATAGAGACAGATAATTGGATCAATTACAGGATGTTGATGGTTTTATTTTTGGTTGGTTTTCTTCAATATTTTTGATAAGATCATTGGTGTGGAAGGAACATTGTCTAGCAGACCCAGCAAGTTGCCAGAGGGGTGTTTCAGGTCTCCAGTGGAACTGTGAACAAAGCCCAGAAGAGTCACAACTGGCTTACTACAAACCCGAGTCCATCTCTCTCCATTGTTAATAACTTTACATAGAGCTCCTGAGGAAAACTGGCTAAAGAAAGCCAGGTTTAAAACTATCAGTAAAGGAAATTTGCCTATTTGAGTCAAATGTTTCCCTTTAGTATCTGTCTGTCACTCTAAAATGAGCTTGGAACAGAACTCTCTGATTTCTTCCTGCAAATGCTGAAGCTTGCACATAGGGAAACGAATCCTTGAAAAATGTGGCAGGGCGTATTTTGAACCGCTGGTGGAAAACTCAGTTTACATTCATTCCAAAATGTGTTAAAGAAAGATCCAGCAGCTCTCATGAATCCATTCCTTGTAAATCCATTAAGGAATCACATTCTTCTTGGGAAATGTTTTCTGTTTGGATTTGCATCTGCCACTAATGTCCTGGAAAATGCAGTACAACTTCCATTTCTGTTGACTCGGGAATAGCTACTGCACTTTGATGGGCCTGACCTGGGAGGGCACTACCTACTCTGGCTTCAAACAGGAGGATCTGGAAGAGGTTTTAACATTAATGTTAATTAATAGATGAAGATGGATCATAATTGTAAATGTATCTTACTTAATTAATTTAAATTTACTTCATTTGCTTTATTAAAGCAAGTTAATTTCATGTTAGCCCACTGAACCAGCCCGTGGAATCAATGGAGTTAATCAAGAGAATGAATTTTTGCAAAAGACCATTTAAGTACTCCCTCAAAAAGGCGTAAGAAGAGCCAACATCAGCATAAATTTCTTCTCCCCAGGCTTCCCTCCTGGCTTACAGGAAATACAGTCTGAGCGGGCAAACTTCTCTCCCCACGTATGAGGGATGACGTTGCCAGCCAAAATGCTGTTTTTGAAACTGGTTTTAATGCTGCTGACAACTGTCTAATGCTGGACTAAAAGACCCCCCTGTGGTGACAGATCTGTACCTTAAAGCTTCCGACAGAACCTTTCACCAGAATCTGAAGAGAAAAATTCTGCCTATTCTCCCCAAAGCTGTAGGGATTTAATAAGTAATTTCCATTTACACAAAAGGAATTGCAAAATGACTTTTGTGTGAAGATGCTGTTGTAAAATTTTCATAGCTACATTAGCAATTCCTTGCCACCCTCTCCTATTTATTTTTAGCAAATGCTAAACTGTGTGCTCTATTAAATTTTGCTCCAGATGCAGCAAAGCAGTGCTGGATATAGCGAGACACCATTTAACCAGATGAATGTCTAATGCGGTACCGGTCTAAATATACATTATATCTGTGTCAAGGGAAACAAAAGTGAACCAGAGAGAACATTCTCACCAACAGACCAGGTCAGACACAGCAGATCACACAACGAGGTCTCCATCAGCCTCTCCCCACACTCTCTCTCCACCAAGGCAGCAGCCGCGGGAGCTGCTCTGAGCTCCCAAACCTCCTCCTGCCCGAGGCTGCTCCCACAATTGCTGTTAATGCCTGGGGCTGCCTGGGACCGTGTTCAGCTCCGCTCAGCACCTCCCCAGCCCAAGTGTGAGGCTTTAGTGAAACCATCTCTATGTTACAGCTCCAGCGCCCCTGAAAAGAGCCAGGCGGCAGCCAGCAGGGCTGCCACAAGCCTGTTTAACTAACTAACTAACTAACTAACTAACTAACTAACTAACTAGTAACTAGCTTGCAGGTGTAAACTCTGCTCACCCAAGCCTGCCAGAACAGCACTTGTCTGGTTTGGGACCTCCAGATCAGCACGAATCTCTTAATCCCAAATCCTTTCTAAAAAGGAAGGCACAGATATGAGCAGAAGATAAAATGGGATTTCCACCTCTCCCTACAAAAGTAATTCTAACAGTAACTTTTGATAAATATTATACATCACCGCTTGAATGTGTCACCTGTTGAAAGAGAGACATCGTTTTTGTCCTATCAAACAGGGCACTCCTGATCAACCTGCCCATCAATGTAACACTTCCCGTTTCCGTACCACTTGATACCTAACTTTATAAAGAAAATAAAAAAAAAACCTCATCCAAGAACTAGTTCTCATTAACACTGAGCAAGCTGAAGCTCGGGGAAGATTAAAGGATGATTAAAGCTCACCTCTCATTTTAAATCCTAAGGAACTGCTCCAAAGTTGAACCAGAAATTACCTTATACCACTTGTATTCCCCTTCAGCAGCCGCCCACTGCCTTAGTGTTGGTGAAAGCAGAGGCAAAGACTTCAGGCTCAGGACCACGCTACGTTTTGGGGGAAGCCTGTCACAATTCAGAAATAATTTGCAGTACTGCAAAATGGCATTTTTAAAAGAAACCCTTGGATCTAGAGGCCAGATCCAGAAAGGGCTCCAAAAGCGGAGTAAGCTGGTAACAGACAACTGGAGATGTTGATGCTCCCAGCCAAAGGGCACAGCTGGAAGAAACCCACAAGGACTGAAGGTTCGGAGGGAGGCGCAGGTCACTGATGCTCTGTAAGGGAAGGAAGGACCCACCTTGCACTGAAAGGCTGATGCTTTGCCATCTTACTAATTCTTCTTATGTTAATTAATGTTGCCTTCCAGAGCTCTGGAATTTCAACAGGACAATCAGAGAGAGAAGAATCGAGGCGAATCACGAGAAATTAAGCAGGATCAGGAAGAATCTTGCCAACCGAGCAAGAAGCACAAACCAATACATGCAGCGCACATACACTGGAAAATTTCTGACACTTTCTGATACTTCCATTGATTTTTAATAGTTATGGGCTCAAAAGCCTAAATTCAGAACGAGTAATTGGACATACATTTCTGTACTGTTTGGTAATTGGAACAGAAAGAGGTATAAAATACCTCAGTGAAAACCTATTGCAGAGAAAGCGATGAAAGGCAATGAGCAAAGCTTATGCCACACACAAGGACCAGCTCACTAAAACCAAATTGCACAAGCATTTGAAAAAACCTTGGCACTATAAGGCCAGTGTCTTATTTTAAAAGTTTACTTATTAATTTTAACTGGTTACCTAGGGAAAACAAACAGACCTGAAATATGCAGCTTATTTTCCTTACCCTTGCAGTCTGGGAGTCTAAAGATCACCCAAGCATCAAACACCTCCTATCTGCCACAAGCCCTTCCTCGTCTTTCCAAGGAACTAACCCAACAGAAACAGGCCGGGCTGTTTCAGTGCTGTAAGCTCCGTGGGGTACAGCGGCTGTGGCTGTGAACTGAGAAGAAACATCGCAGGAGATTAAAGTAGATGAGAAACGGTTAACAGCACCTTTGCCAGGGTTTCAATTCCTCTGCACGTGCACGCTGCCAGTGCCAGCTAATTTTGCCCCATCCACATGTTTTAACAACACAGTAGCTGACACACCTACTCCAAACCATCAGAAAACGTGAAAATCACGTCTACTTGAAACTTCCTTTTAATGCAGAAGCAGACTGGGACTTTTAAAGATAAGGAGAAAGGCCCAACGCTATGCCACAGCGCACCATGGAAGCACCGTGCAGGATTGCTGGCTGTGCTGCGAGCCAGGTGCCATGGGCACAGGCTGGAAGGGCCTGCCCAGCCCACAGCTCCCGCAGGAGCCTCGCGCGAAGGCGGCTCCCGTTGCCTCTTTGAAGCCAGACCCAGGTGCTGCCCACATGGGACACTCAGCATCAGCAGAAATGACCATTCCCGTTTCCCAGGGGCCATGGCTTGAACATGGCTCACACCTGCCCCCTTTACTGCTGAGCTGGCAAAAGCGAGATTAGCGCTTTCACCCTCTCACTGGTTAAATTCTGCAGCTTAACCATCCACCGCAGTATGGATCACTTGCCAATTTGAACCGAATGTAATCTTCATCCCACACACCTCTACACACATTTATTTTCATCAAAGACCTGCCACAAAAATGCTGAATCACTGAATGTAGATAACAGAAGATGTTATTTTTACCAAGCAAATTAACACAACTGTTATTACATTCCTACACACATTAAATACTCCTGTGGAACATGCAAATCTGCTGCTGCTCTCTGTGCACAAGCAGAAACATCAGGGATCGTGCCTTATTTTCCCTCTGCCCAGTATTTGGAAATAGTGGGAACAAGTACCATTTATAGGTGTGTTTACTGACAGCACTCCCGGAGCGGGTCTGACTGTCTTCCCCACGGCCAGCGTGCAGCGGTCTCGGTGTCAGACACAGCCCAGTGGGTTTGGCAGAGAACAGGCATCCCCATTTCTCTGCCTGCTGCTCCGGTACTGCCGTGCTTCTGCCTTTCGCTTCACGTTACGACGTTCGGCAAAAGCGCTCAGGCTCCTGCCCAATCTCAAAAAACCCAAGAATTTCCCAGGAAGGATGGAAAAGGAGTTCCACAGACAGACCTGCAGGTGACAGGCGTAGGTAAGAATGCGCACAGAATGCCAAGGAAGCAGCATCTACATCTACAAGTGCTACACATTCTGTAAGCCTTTAAGCTGCCAGCAGAACACCGCCCTGATCTGCACTTTTAACTGCTGCAGACCTCAAAAGCAGCTCCGGCCGTTCAGAGGGAAGGGTCAGCCCCAAGAGACCAGTAAGGTACTGCAGAGATGACTAGAAAGGAAGAAATACACCCACTTAGGGCTTACTTTCCTAAAAAAGGACGTGCTAGGAAGAAAACAGTGTCTTCCCAAATGGAAGCGCAGGAAGCAGAAATGAGGGATCTGCCTCGTCCTGTGGCTGTCTTTAGAAGCACAGTATGACCCGGTTTGTGCAAGGCCTCAACTCAGATTAGCCGAGGAGACACCCATTCCCAAACCAAGGAAGAGAAGGCGTAACCTGCATTCACTTCAGACTCCTTTCAGACTTGCTCAGCACTCGTTATACAGTTTTGCAGATGCTGAAACCCGAGCTCCTAGCTGAGAAATTCAAAAGGAAACACATAAACGCAGAATGGGAATGAGATGAGACCCTAAGGAAAATCTCGTATCGCATTTCCCAGAAGCGAGCCGCTGTCAGAAGGATGTGGTGAGTGCACTGAGGAGCCCCCTGGTTACTCCCAGCAACGTGACTTCCTACAGCCTTTGATACACACGATGACAACTTTGCAGTATTAAAGCTTAATTTGCTGTGAGTAGGATTCTTCCTTGATTTTTCTCTCCGCTGACTCCGATGCAATTAATTCCCCTGACACTGCTGCTTATAAAACCAGATAAGTCAAGTTAAAGCAGTTAATAACAAATACATATGGATGCCATGCTTTTCCCCTGCCTGCAATCTCCTGTGCATATCTTTATGTAGAAACAATGACTCTTCTTGAAAATAGAATATAGTTCATGTGAGACGGGGCTGGAATTCATGATCATTACATACATAGATATTAATGATCTTAAGAAGAAAATTGCTGCAAGTCAGAACTTTATGTAGCTTTCAGAAGTGAGAATTGGATCTAGGTCACAACTGAGGCTTTAAATAAATAGGGGAATTTGAGGTCTAGACTTGCAGCTTTGGTTCTGTAAACAGGAGAGATTATTGTGCATTTTCACTGGCACATAACTCATATTACAGTACAGTTTTGAACAAATAAAACATTTTTCCTAACTGCTAATGGATCTGTGGTAAAACAATACAACAGGCTAGGATGTGGATCTTCCATTCTCTTCAGCCCTCCAGCAAGCACCCCTGGAAGCTCACCTTATCTGTTTTCAGATTATAGAACAAGCCGTGAGAGGTTGCACAGGGCTCCTCTGCCCCACAACTCAGCTGAGACTTTGCACTTTGATTCTGCAGTCAGAAGAACCTCAACTACACGGGCCTCAGCGTTGAGTCGTGCATCTCACAGCACCACAGTGCTGCTGTGGCGACACTGCCTGACAGTGCTCAATCCAGACTGGCAGTCCCCACTGCAAAGGCCTTTGCTTCCCCCCAGGCTCCAGCTACGCCTGCTGCCCCCAGTATCATCTAACACACCAATGCACAGTATTTACTGGCCAGAAAGAGTTGCTCCTGACCCTGTGATGGCAATTCCTCCTTGTGCAAACACCTGAAAAATGCCTCGCGTCCCCCAGCCCTAGGACTTCAGTATAGCAAATATAATATATATATGCTAAAAAGTATTTTTTACAGTATTGATATCTATTCTAAAATGTATTTTTAAAGGCAGGATAATGCTAAGTCTTAGAACAAATTTTGAAAGAAAAAAAACAATTAATTGTAGGGAGGCAAAGAGAATGTGAGAAAAAATGCATGGTTTACTAAAGCACAGGATGTCAAACCCAGCTAGTATATTTTGAGTAAGGTAATTGCCTTTTTTGGACCTGAATAATGCAGTGCACTCAGTCTGCTGGAGCTGGAACAGATGATCTGACACCGTGCTCCACGGGAAATCATTACTGCAAGCGGAGATGACAGGGATTAATACAAAAGCGATGTGAAGGAGGAGCAACAGGTTATAATAAAAAAGGAGTTATAAGAACGGTGCAAATTCCCCATGGCATTCCTCAGGGACCGGTCTTTGGAGCAGAGCCATTTAACGTGTGTTTCCATCAACCGGGAATGACCAGGCCCAGCCTCCAAAAATGCGTGCTACACAGCGCCGGGAGGGATCGCCCTGCCGAGGAGGGCCAGATCACCACCCTGGAATTAGATGACCTTCTTGCCTGCAGTGACAGAAATTTAATAATGTGAACTGCAAAGTCATGTTCTTGGGACTCATCAGCTGGAAGCGACAGAGAAGGAAAAAGATCCGAGTGTTCTGAGAGACTGCCCGCGTGCTGGAGCTGCCAGCAGGGCATGGCTCTGGGAACAGAGCCGTGGTCAGAGGGGTTAGCCCGGATTTTTAGCAGGGAAGGAAATATTGGGACTTTTAGACAAGGCACTGGTAAGATTTGGTGTGAAATACCTACACAATTCCAGTCAACAGTGTTGAAAAAGGCCAGCTTAAACTGGAATGAGTGCAGACTGGGTATTAGGATGATCACAGAAATACCAGCCTTAGGGAGAGATAAAAAGAGCATTGTTTGTTCAGTGTGACAGTGAGACAATATGAAGTCCTTTATAAAAAGCTTTGGAGATAAATAGCATGGAAAGAGAACTAAGTTAAAGGTTAATGTGACTGTGAGATCAAATGTTTATAATCTGATCAGCAGCATGTTTAGAGTGAAGACTAAAGAAAGCATTTCTAGCTGTCCAAGGAGATCACACAGTGCCATGATCTCTCAAAGACAGCGCCGAGGGCCAGGAACCTAAATAGCCTTTAGTGGCGCTCCATACGCCCGCGCAAGGGTTGTGTCACTCAGTAAGAAAACGAACCTGTGGTCAGTAAACGCTCTGGGCACCCCTAAAAAGGTGTGAAATGGGACTAGGGCTCTCTTATGCTCGGTATTTATTGTGTGTGGATCCCATGCTTCACAGAGCTTTCCGATTGCCAAGAGGTTCCACCAGCCGGGAACTGGGGGTTCTCCCAGCACACCCGCACTGATCACCTTCTGAGGGCTTTCACGCTTCTCAGAAGCACCGGGGCTTTGCCAATTGCTTGGTTTCATCTCCAAGAGAAGACATCTGCCTGGGCATGGCATGTTGGGCTGGGTGGGACACAGCTACATGATCCACCTCCCATCCCAGCCAGCTGTGAGCGGTTCTGACCATGCTGGTGCGTGGAGGGACACACAGGAGAGGACCTCGCTGGACCAGCTCCTCCTCTCCAGCCCTGTCTGCTGCACTGGCTCCCCCTTTTCAAACCAAAGGAGCTCTCTCCCATCCCCTAAACACTGACATTTCATCCTCTACAACCTTACAGCTGAATTGTCGCTCCTAGAGTGCTTGCTTTTCCTATTCATACTTACCTTGGTGTACACCAGGAGGAACCCTGCTGTGGTAACTGAAATTGGACATGGGTTATTACAGAGGACTTGGGGAGCTTGGATTCCTTATTGTATTCTTTTCAAATGCCCTTTGCCTCCCAAGAACTCTGTGCAGCACCAGCTGTCCAGTCTATGCTCTGCTTTACAGACTCTCTTCTTCTGTCCAAGCACGGTATGTGATAAAGAACTTGTGCTGTGACACTACAGGAGTTCAAGGCCACCCCTTCTGTACCTGCCGAGGGTGACTCTAAACTACTGCAGGAGCTGAGTGTCTGTATACTATTCTTTACAGCTATCCCCTTTCCCCTCCCTAGTTTATGAGGAAAGAAAGCCAGAATAGTTACAGAAGATGTTCTCAACAGGAAGCAAAGTAATTGCCAATATTGTGTTTAGGGTCTTTGTTCCCATCTCAAACTGGAAAAGAGCTCCCATCCCACTGTGAGCTACCTGGCCAGATAGAATCCTCTCCTGCATGTCTGAGGAACACCTACGACACCCTGAACATCTGTGAGAATGCTACTAATAACAGCAACACCACCACATCTACCACCATCACGTTTGGTTTGAGCTCACTCTGTTGTGTTCCTTTCAAGCTCTTCCCCGACGGCACCACAGCCTGTCTCGAGCTCACACACTGCCCACCCAGGTTGTCCATCACAGGAAATCTTTTCACATTTTTCTGGACTTTTGAACATGTGGAATTGGTAAGAATAACTCCAATTTAATGACAAAATCCTCTGTAACTTGTAGCCTTGTCAGGATAAGCTGATTTATTCTCCTAGAATAAGCACACTTCCAGCAGGCTCTTACTGCACTCAGACGCTCCTGCGTCCCAATGGATGTAGCGCTGCAGGATACTTCAGATCCCAAAGGATGGCTCTGTTTGAAACTGGGTACTTTGGATCCACTTTCTGAGATTTCTAGCCAAGGAAGGCACCCCCATTCTGTTGCGTGTGGGTGGCAGCAGTGCCAGCAGCAGCTATTCCTGGATTGATGAGGGAATCCAAACTAGGGGGGAAAATCTTTCTGGAGAACTGAAGCTCCACATGGAGAAATGCAGGAAGGAAGACAAGGGTGGGATGAAGGCTCTGTACAAGATGTCCTGGCAGGATAAAGGGGATTCAGGTCATCCCAGTAGCTCCAAGCTACACAAACCAGAGGAGTCACGGGTGGGGGACACAAAACAACAGAGGAGCTGGAGGGGGCAGCCATGGCAACTCCCT
>VZTM01042414.1:701439-720290 GCA_013400555.1 Jacana jacana
CCGGCACTTGGCCTCATTGAAGGCCATGCCATTAACATTGGCCCATCTATCCAGTCTATCCAAGTCCCTCTGTAGAGCTTCCCTGTCCTCAAGCAGATCAACACTCCCACCCAACTTAGTGGGACTCTTCTTATAAAGCTACAAAGAACCATACTGAGAAGTCTGACCTAGCTGAGACACACGTACAGAGCCTGTCTTTCTGCGCACAGCGAGAAATCCTTCCCGAGTGCCACTGACCTCAAAAGATCATTTCTGTGGCAGTTGTTCTGTTGGGAGGATTTCAATGCAAACACCAAGTCAAGGTCACAATCCCAATGCTGAGAAACTCAAAAGTTACATAGGAATGAAGCCAAGAAAAATAATATCACTAGGAGCAGGTAATTAATGTCGGTGTTGTCATACTCACTAATGCAATACAAAAACTTCACCCGAGTCAATCGACTCGACAATCTCTATTCAATAAGTTGCCACTCACTCCTTCCCGCAGCTCTGCTTAGGAATTAGCCAAGACTCCCGTTCCCTATAACTTCACAGCTGTAGAATTTACAGTCCAGCTCACTCCTGATCAAACGTCACCCGCAGAAATGTCAGATGATACAAACTCAGAAAGATCTGGAAAGTGCTCAGCGTTCCCCAGAACAGAAATAGTCTTCCCCACCAGGGAAAGACTCCTGCCACCTATGATCCAAGGAAATGGACTTTCAAACACTAATTGCATATATTTAACAGTTGACACAATGCAGACATTTGTTTGGGAGTGGGCTTGATTGGCAGTGTTAAGAAGAGTCGCTTTGCCCCCACTGAGGGGAGTCTTGTCCCCACGGAGCAGGAGAGCCTGCTGGCTCTGCTGCAGAGGTGTTCTGTGGGCACCCTCAGAACCCCCTCCCCTCTCCTCTGCTTGTCAAACACTGCACTTCACCAGCTCGGAAATGCCATGCTGCATTTCTACCGACGCTGGGGAGAAAAGAGACCGAATCCTTGAGGGTTAAAAACTGGAGGCATTTAAATGTGGTATCTTCCAAGCGTTTACCTCAAAGCCATCCCTCTCCCCAGACAAGCACAACCTGACAAAATTCGAAAGCGGTATGTGGGATGGGATCAGTGGGAGAAGAGAGAATCTGGATCCCAGGGACTCTTCTGGGCAAAGAGGCAGAGTGTACTGCCCAAACACAGAACTTGGTGTTTTTGTTAAATATAGCCCTAAACTCTCGCTATGCCCAAAAGTATGTGTCAGCTTTATCTGCATTGACCAGGCTGTAACTTTACACCCTGTCAGGGATCCGTACAAACAGCCTGAACACGAAGCAGGTCTGTCCAGCTCACTCCGAGCCTGGCCCTGCAGAGAACCCTGGGGCTGGAGCAATAGCCATGGTGGTTTCCAAGGCTGTTGTGCTGCTTTTGCACCAGGAGCACCAGGAAGATGCCACCAGCCACACAGGCAGCAGCACAGGGCAGGGTCCTCACTGCAGTGTGACTCAGCTTTGCCCAGTATAAGCCCAGTGGGAGTGAGAGACGTGGTCCTTAGAGACCAGAGTTTTGAAAAAAAAAAAACATTTAAGGGCCCTAGAGAGATTTCTGCTTTCCACCTACAGTTTTGGTGGAGAGAATTTCTCACCAACAAGAGAATCCATCCAGCTTCTTTTATTTTCCACTTAATTCATTGTTATTAATGAAGTGCACTAAATAGCAGCAAAAAATAAGACTATTCAAGACAGCATCCTTTAATTTTATTTAATCCTGACTTTTCTAACATTGATGCCAGTATCTTTTAAAGTCAGTCCTCTGCTGTGATCAGGTAAACAAGTCTGTTAGTCACTAAGTCTGCATGGTGCTCTGAAGAATGGTGCTAAAGCCATCATGGGGATTTTGGGTCAGCTGAGACACAGGATATCTGATCCAGCAGATCCAAACTGGAATTTCCTTAGTAGCTGAAACAGTAGAGGACAAGCTGAATTACCAAATTCATCAGACAACTTTAAATGGTCTTAAATGAAGCGGTGGAGTTAAACAAACTGATTTGCTTTTCCTTTGCTTTTCCCCTGGAGTGCAGGGAAACAAAGACCATTTTGGAAAGCACTCTTTGAGTCAAATTAATTTGATTCTAAATGGAGTTAACAATCATTTCTGTATGTTAAACCTTTTTCACCCTAACACCCTTCAAAATAATCAGGAAAGAGACACGCACAGAAAGGTCCCGTTTGTCTCTAATCGTGAACATTTCTCGTCTACAATTCTACGGTTCTGTGATCTCTCCCATCTGCTGTGCACGTGTTCAGCCCTCCCTGGAGACAGAGCTCTGAGGAGCTGTATTAGCTCAGCCCTGGATTTCTCCCCCCAAGCCCGTGGGATCAGAAGCGAGGAGTTGGGTGCTTTACAGGGGAGCAGGTCTGTGGGATCCCCGCAGCCCCGTGCTTGTGCTGTGAAGGACGTGGGGCAAGAGCACTGTGAGGAAACACCACTGCTCTGCTGCAGTGGGGCTTACCCAGATTATGTCCTATAAACAAAAAGCTCCAACTCTCCTCAGTTACAGAATGAGTCAGTACCTCAAAACGGAGTTTGCTCGTCTGAGAAAGCTGGATTTCAGGCTGTTTGCCTTCCTCGAGGCACACTACAGAGGCCAGCTGGGCTGTGCAGTGATGGCTTTGGTGCTCTCCACCAGCTGCCGAGGGCTCTAACTGGGCATACTGGAGATGCTGAGGTAATGGGGGCAAAGCGCCATGACCTCGTCCCAGAGCCAGCATTCTCCAGGCCCAGCTCCCAGCCACTGTCCCGACACAGGGGACACTCTGGAGTGCAGTCCCCAGGAGGTCTGTGGATGCTTCCCTCAGTCGAATAGCATACAAACAAGTGTGGAAAGGGAGTTAGGGCATTTTAACCTCTGAAGACTGCACTTTTATTTTCCATTCTACTGACTGGATTTGTTTCTTTAAGAGCTGTCGCTATTTTTGCCACTGTTGCTGCTTACACAGGTTTCCTTGGAAAACTCCAGGGGCTTACTGAAGAACTGGCAGAATTAGGACACCACAATTCCATGAAAGTGATGCCTGATGATCAGATCATGTTTTTCATACTTCTAGTTTTAAAACTGGGTGAAATTCAATTCCACTCACCCAAAGGAAATCCTCCTTTTGGAAGGCGACCTGCTGGCCCTATCAGCAGAAGATGAGCTCCCTTTGTTCTGTTACTAACACTTAGCTCAATGCTGTCTGTATTCCCAGGCACTAAACAGCAGTGTGTTCTGCCTGTGACGGTGACGGTGACGACAGAAATGCCCTGGACCAGCAGGCCACCCCCCGGAGGAAGTCACTCTCCCCCAGGTCCACCAGAGTCACCGCTCTGGAGCTCATCAGGAAGCTCCCAGACCGGCTCCATCGAAGTGAACAGACTGACAAAGACGAAGCTGATCATTTCAGCTGCCTGCACCCATAAAGGCACGGCCATAACTACTTCCAGATATTTTAATTTAGCAGTGGTGGCCTTGTATACCGACTTCAGGAAGGCTTAGAACAACTCCCAACCATCATTCAGTGCATGCTTCTCTATCCGATTTGTAATACCTACAAATTTAACAGGAAAATGGGCTGGGTTACCTGAATATTCATGAATGGTCAACCATGCCTAACTTTGTGCTTTTCTCCAAAGCACAACCTGAATTCTACTGCTTCCAATAACACATACACTTTAATTCTAGGCCAGAACATTCCATCATTCATAACCAGAAGCATTCATAATTTAAATGGCTGTCTCTGCTGCTGCTGACACCATCAATTATCAGGTTCTGTAATGGAGATCTGCACTGATTAGCACACATTTTTCAACACCACTGCTAAGCAGAGTTTTATAAAGCTGTAGCTTTCCAGAAGTAGCTGGGATTTGGTATTCTGGAATTACCTTGCCGTTGTATTCTGAGGTAACACCTTGGAGCACTGCTTAGTAAAGGCTTCAACATTTCATATGCTAATCAGATTTCAGTAACAACCCATTGTGCACAGAAGTAATTAACATTCCAGCAAAAATTTTAAGTGCAAATTTTGCCCAGAACTGCAGCCTGTCCAGCCCAGCTCAGCACTGTGTAGGACATACAATACATTTGCAAAATGCTCCTACTTTTCAAATTCAGCAGAGTACTTCAGCACATACTCTGTTTAACACCTGCTTCCATCCACCTCTGCTCAGAGAAGGACAAGGCACTAGGGAGAACTCTGCAATCAGCAGGATACCTTCTGCTCTCACCTGCTGTATTTTTAAATCTGGACGTTGCTATATAGTATATCCAGATGCAAAAAGTAAAAAGTAATGAGTCAATCCCTTTAAAAATTCTCAGATTGATCCAAGATCAGCACACAGGCTGGACCAGTCCCTGAGCTCAGCACACGAGCTGGACTGGGCTCAGCACACGGGCTGGACCAGTCCCCGAGCTGAGTACACGGGGGAGCGGGGAGGCTGTCACACCTCACCAGGCATCTATAAAGAGAGTGGGAATAGTGGGAATGGGCTTTGTGCACAGGAAAACATCTTATTTATTCTACAGGCTCTCTGACACTTGCTGTATCTCATTTTTAAACTATGGATAGACTCATCCAGAGGTTCAAGTATTTTCTCCATTTATGAATGACTGCATCAGATCTAATAGACCTGGGAATCTATCATTTCAGAAATCATTCTATGATGATTTCTGAATTCTATGATGATTTCTGATTTCTGATATGATTCTATGAAAGGACTTTCTTCAGAAAAAGTCCTTTATCTTTCTGCATCAATGCACGAACATTTTCAGAAACAGAAATGGAAGTGAAGCAGAATGTCTGCATTTGGAAACAATAATCTCAAGCTACAGCTTGAGAAATCACACAGATTTTCTATCTGGACCACATTTAGGAATCAGAATTGAAACTCTCTCTTGCAACTTCCAGATCTGCTGAATCAGAAATTGTCTGATTTATGTAAACAATACAATTGTCTTAAAACTACCCTTTACACACATAAGAAAAACACCACTGAAGAAATTTTGCGCATTGGCACTTGAAGTTGAAAAGCTACCTTGTAAATTTTTGGAATCTCTGAAAATCTACCCTAGAGGCTGGAGCCACTGGACACTAGAATGACAGCTGGTGAGAAATAAATAACTGAATTTGTGTGATTCATTCAAGCTTGCAACAATAAAACCCATGTTACTGGCAGATTTCCTTGCATGGCTTCCTCGCCTCATAGCAACTGTTGGGGTGTTTTTCAGTGCTTTGCTGGGGGATAGCTACGAGGTGTCTACAGATACTACATCACTTAATATAAACCTAAAACCATTCACAAATAGTTCCAGATCACTCCAAGAGTTACGTTCCTCAAATGACAGGCACACCATGCAGTAAACAGTTACACTAAATTACATCCAAACACACTCTATATTCCCAAAGCAAACTGCAAGCTGAATGAGTACCCCACTCTCCCTCTTCCCCTGTCATTTAACAATAGGTTACACACATGATAGATGGTGGTTTCTGCTCCAGGACTGCTGACTCTGGATATTCCCGTCACAAGCGTTCAGACACGAGGGCAGCAAAGCACACTTAAGCATCCACAACTGTTTAGGGCATTTGTGTTATTCTGCTGTACACAATTCGTGTCAGGACTGAAAGAAGAACGACAAGATTATATTCTAGAACAACCACAGAACTTATGATGACCTAAAATACGGCTTTATGACCTGGGGGATAACTCCAGGTGTTAGAAGAGCTAAAATGGAAACCCAGAGGAACAAAGCAGCAAGAGAGAAGCGTTCTGTTACAGAGCCCTCTGAGGGCAGAGACTCCGGCAGAGAATGGCTCGGTCCCAGGGTTCTACTCTGCTGTTAGTGGTCACCTGACAGCCTGAAAGAAAGGGGTATCTTCTCTTTGCCTTTTAATACTTCCCCGGTTCCTCGCCCTGACACGCTGGATGCCAGCTGGGAAGTTACTAACAGTATTTGATTTAAGAAAGTAACAATGACCAGACAGATGTTTTTGCGATCTCTAAGGAAGGGCTTGAAAATAAAAAGGTTGTAAATAGAGTTACATGATCCTGGTGCATTTCACCCTGCCAGTGCAAGTGCTCTGGATCTCTCTGCCTCCAACCTCACTGCCAAAGGGACTCCAAAATCTGCTGGAGTCTGAATGCAGCTCAACACACCAGAGCCATAAATCACTTGATGTTCAGGCTTTAGCCTTAAAATTTCAGAGAACAAAAGGAATCATCTTGCTGAAGCCTCTTAGAAAACAAAGCAGACTTTTAAAGGTTGCATCCTTATGTGATTCACACACAAAAGTTCAAACTAATGGCAACAGTCCACAGGCATTAAAGGAAATAACAGCAATCAATGCTATTTTTAAAGGGAAGAGTGGGGGCGAGGGGTTAACATATGTGGAATTAGCTCTGGGCAAAATGAGAAGCCACTGCATCTAAAATCAAATGCATTCTCTGAAATAGACACCAGAGCCCAAATTCCCCTGTAGACTCCTGCAGCCCAAGAGTTTCAGCAGAATTTGGCCTTCCCCTTAACTTAGCTTCATTAGGTCACATCACGCCATCAGCTTTTGTGCTGGACGCCCTACTTGCTTCGCATCAGTTGTTGGCACTATGTGGGCAATTTTCCGAATTGGAGAGGGAGAAAAGGCTGCTGCGTGCACAGGGGAGAGGAATTCTTTTCCCATTCAGAATAAAAGCAATTTCTTAGAGGAGTTTGAGGGGGGAAAGTGATATTTGTAACCCTTCTACCAGATGTCACCAGTGGCAACAAGAGCCAGTATTAAGTATCTATCCATCACATTCTTCTTGGAATTTTTCAGCGTCAGCTGGTCAACAACCCATTCAGAAAACTGGGGACGCTGACATCTTCCACAGCCATTCTTAACCCACGGCTCTTCCCTCACAAGAATCATCTGTCTCTGAAATGTTTGCAGGGAAAGCAGACGTGCAGAATTTGTAAAAAGACAAAACCTTGTAGCGATACTTTTTCTTAGGTTTATCTGCAGAAAGTGAGACCCCGCACACTCCACACGCAGTGGCTGTTGTTCCTCTGTCCCCAGCTGCTGTCCTGTTGGACATGCCGAGGTCTCACAGGTACCAACCGCCGCTCTCAGCTTGGCACTGGGGGTCACCACCCCTTGGCTTCTGTGCCTGGCTGGGCTTGCCTTCCATTGACAGGGGAATGCTTCTGAAAAAAGACAACATTAAGACAGTCTCTGCACTGTCACGTCAAGCTGTGACACCAGTTGCACTGTCACCCCCTCGCCATGCCCTGGCCATGATGCCATCCAAGTGACTTGACTCCCGCTGTTCTCTGCCTCAAGCCATAAGTGAGATCAAGGCTCCTCACCCACTCGGACTATGATGTTCGGGGAAGAAAACGGAGATCATCAAATTGTTTACATGCCTCAAGGGTTTTTTTTCTATTAAAAAAAGGAAGACAAAAAGGTAAGTAGCACAAAGGAACCCTTGGAAAAACCCCAAACCCCCGTAATGACTGATCTACAGGAGACCGGCAGGTTGGCTACAAAACTCCTCTGGCACAGTGCTCCCTGCAGTGATGCTGCCACCGAAACGTCTCTCTCTATTCTGAAAGCAAAGATCTCTCATGTGGGGCTCGGGGGCTTCTGTCTCAGAGACAGCTGGGCAGATCACAGCCCTCTGCTTCATGCACACGCGACTAAGCAGGATGTCAGAACCTTTCAGAATTTGAAGATTTTCTCTGGAAACATACCAGACGAAATGCCCTCCCCCAGCCAACTGTTCCAGGGATTGACATAATATTATTTTACCTCCTGTAGCAACAAATTCACTGTGTGGTGCTTTTTTCAAAACAACAACAGAGCAGACCTTCTGGGAGACAACTGAACTATCATTTTCCCTACATGGTCTGCCAAGCAAACACTATTTGAACAGGACGTTTTAATTGTTCTTTTAGTTTAGTGCTCTAGTGACCAGAGTCTATCACACACAGCGTCTACAGAGAAGAGAACAAGTTATTGTGTTTAAACATTCATTAAAGGCATCTCTTCAGAAGTTAGAAGTGCTTCATTTCATCTGACTCCTCGGATCAAGCACGTCCAAGAGTGGGGAGGGGGGCATTTCTGCCCCACATCATATGGGGAACTTGGTATTTTCTGCTTAAATCAGAAGAAATTCGATATGACTCTGTCCTTTTCGCCTATCTAGCCACTTATCTTGTTTCGTTTGCAAATATCAGATGTATTCTCTTGAGATAAAAATAGTGCAAGATGATTAGTTCGGCAAGTTCATTTGACACCATTCCCGCTCCGTGACGCTGAAATCTAAAATCTGTATATGGTATACAACTTAAAGTATATATATGCAAGCTCAGCTCTGGGGGAAGACACACGGCAAGTGCGTCCCTCCCAACCAGACCGCCTCCTTACCCAGCTGAGAAGACCACAAAGGTAAGCTCATTAGATCCTCTGCTTTCAGAAACAGAACCACAAAAGGAACCGCTCCCTAGCCGGAAAGCGCCTCTGCAATTAAAATCTCTCTTCTGTCAGCTCCCAGCGTGTCTGGTCCTTTTCACAAGCTGACTTAGAATAGAATCAGCATTGAGATCACGGGATGGAGCAAGACAGGAATGATGCTCTCTGTAAAAAATGAGACCATGCTGCAATTTTTAGGTTTTCCTTCGGCTCTCCCCCATTGTTAATGCTGTCAGCAGTGAGACTGAGGTGCGTGGCAGAGCTCCACATTACCTCGCCTGGTGCTGAGGGGGGGGAAGTTCTTTGCACAAGAAGCCACTGGGACAAAGTAAGTGCCAGCAAAGCAGAAGAACCTCCTCGGCCTTGGCCAGAGAAGTGCTCTGCCGCCAGTGGGAGCGTGTCCCCTTGTCCCCGAGACACTCAGAAGGGACTGAAAGAACCGTCAGGTTCCTCTGCTGTGAACAGCAGGCACGGAGGCAAACGCTTCCTGCTGGGGCCAGTTCCCACTTGTGTGGAGATCCCAGACCAGCACACAGGCTGGGAATGGTGATTCCTCTTCCTGGACGCTGCTTTCCCTGTGCAGCCAGGAGGGGTGATGCTGCTGAAGAGCAGGCAGAGATTCATGCGAAGACACGTCTCTTCTCTTGTGGCTTTCAAGAACAGCTTTTCTGTGCCTTCCTTCATTAACATGACGCTGCTTTACAGTATTGTCCCAAGCTTTAAAGTGCACTTACTTCATCAAACTGTAAATGCATCTGTGCTATGTGCACACTAAAAAATAGGCTAGAAATTCAGGCACCTACAGCATTTTCTGAGGTGATGCGTATTGCGTTGGCAAACTCTTGCAGCTGCTGGTGGCTGAATGGGACAGAGGGTCTTTTGTCAACTGCTGCTGTACCAGAACGAAGTGCCTCCTCCACTCCACTTGGAAGGAGTATTAAGTCTTTCAATACCTCTGTTCTAAGCACGTCAATATACTGAAATGCCGAAATTTGGAAAAAAATCTGACTTATTATCACTTATATGGAATGAAGAACCAAACCAAAACAACCTTCTCCCCAAAAAGTCCGCACAACAGATTTAAGAAAACCTTTTTATAAAGCTATCCTAAATGTAGCCTTTTAATGACGCAGCAGCCCAGCAAGCCAAGTGTAGTTGTATTTATTGATGCAACCTAACAGGAGGAACTCACTCTCCAAAGTTAGATTTCCTTCAAACAAGTAAAATTATTACTATTCATTTTTGTATTCATTCATGTACTGACAGTAGATTTTTAAAATCCCAATGACGTTTATTTCAGCTATAGCTCCAGGGAACATATTGAGTGTTACTGTTTATGTATGCTGTAAATATATGGTGATTTTAATTGAGTAATAATCCACCTCGGGGAAGCCATGAAGTTCTGTGGTGCCAGACACCTCCCTGGCAGCAGCACATGGGTCCCAGCCAGACCCCGCTGCCGGCAGAACCCCCCTCCTCACCCCACTGACCTGCCCTGACACCCCTCGCTTGCCATTAGATCAGTAATGTCTCCCCTGTCACACACTGTCACGGCAGCAACTCCAGAGCCGTGGAAGAGGCAGAGGAGTCATTTTAATGACTAAGTAGCTCACATTTAATGTATTTTACAGCTCAACAATGGCCATCACTGACATCCTCTCTGCTAAAGATATCGAGTCTGCTCTCTCCAGCTGCCAGGGTAAGGAATGGTCTCTCTGCAGCCAGAAGATGCATATCATTTTTATGTCTTAAGACCACATGCCTATCATTTTCCCTTAGATTCCTTCCCCGTGAGATCTCTTTCGAGCTACATTACAGTACAGCCCCCTGAATTCAGTCTCACAAGTGGTTATTTAGTGTAACATTCCCCGAAACTCATAGCAGCAATTAAAGGGCCAGAGATTAGGTTAGGGCTGGCTTAACTCTAAATTTTGACATTTTTTAAACCTGTTAAAGGCTTATATTTAAATAGTTAGCTTTTTCCTGCAACACACCAAGAAAATCCTCAGCTTGCAGAATCCCAGTGTCGTTTGTGAAGCCACGGCCAGTCTCGATTCTCTGAAGAGTTCCTCAGCCAGATCAAGCCAATTTTACAATTGCTCAAAGAGCTGGTTTAAGACTGTGAATTAATTACTTTTCCACCAAATTCTCCACCACAGAAAGGACAACGTGAAAAGGAAGTAAGAATTACAGGAGTTGGTCTGTGGCCACAGTAGGACCCTCTAAATATTTGTTATTAATTGCATGTGACAGAGTGCATAAATGCGGGTTCAACAGAATGTTGAGCAGAAAACTTCAAACTGGCTGAAGGGACAGATGAGCCCAGGCACGGAGTGATGGAGAAGGGAAAATACCCACCCAGTCTGTGCTGCTACACTGGGGAACAAGAGCTAGAGGAGCAGGCTGCTGCCTAAGAAAAGCCACACGCATTCCCAAGGAATACACCCAGCAGTAATAACTTCAAGGGAAAAATATTTAAACAACTTCTCTTTCTTCCAGCTGACGATTCCTTCAACTACAAGTCTTTCTTCTCCATGGTTGGTTTATCCAGCAAAACTCCTGATCAGATAAAGAAAGTTTTTGGAATCCTTGATCAGGACAAGAGTGGCTTCATTGAAGAGGAAGAGCTTCAGTAAGTATTTATTTAAACAATATAAACTTTGAACTCTCTTGGTGTCCTAGAAGAAACTTGCTGTTATTTTAACAGTAAGACACAATTCCTTGCCTTTCCTTGAATCTGTGTAGATCTCCTCAGCCAATCAGAGCAAGCATTACACTCAGGGTGTCACGGGCATTTCGGAGAATACAACTCAAGCACAGCTCTCTACCCTGTGCTCTTTCAGGCTGTTTCTGAAGAATTTCTCTTCGAGTGCCAGAGTCCTCACCTCTGCCGAGACCAAGGCTTTTCTGGCTGCAGGTGACACTGATGGTGATGGCAAAATCGGGGTGGAAGGTAAGGCTTTTGGAACCTTCCAAAAAATTGTGTTTTAAAATGCATGCATTTAGGGTTGCATTGCAACCGTGGGATGAAGAACACACCCAAGTCCTTTGGCTGGTGTGTTCTGCCACACTATCTACACTAGCGAACACTCCTTTACTTTCACAGCTTTACTCCCATCTGGTCTGTGTTGCAGCAAAAGGACACTTAGGCCCAATGTAGAGCCCGTTCTTCTAGTCGATAATGGCAGGTTTGGGGTTAATTCTGCTGTATGTCTGATCCACAGACTTGATGCACCAGATTTTTAAATCATCCACAACACCTATTCACTCTCTGAATTCCCATTCTGGCAATGGATGCTCAGCACTTCTGGCCATGACACTTTCATTTTTAAGCACACTTACACCTACATCAACTTGTTTCTTCATCTACCGCTGTCAAAGGTTGGCAGCTATTCCCCAGCAGTTCATTCAGCAATGCAGAATAAGGCTGGTGTTGTTTGTCAAGGCGAGAAGTGCTCAGCGCAGCACAGAATTTTGTGCTGGAGAATTTTCTGGTAAGGGCAAATGTCACTGGGCAGCCCTTCTAGGAGAAACCACACCAAAGTCCTACAGAAAGCCTCGCAGGGATGATGTGACTTGGCCAGGATATTTCTTTTAGAAACTGCAGCAAGGGAAAGTAGGCCATTATGCATCCTATATAAGAGCTGAAGTTAGTGAAAAGGGGCTGTCTGAGCCGAAGGGGGACAGGTGGCAATAACTCCAGCAGACACGGGGGCTAATCTTAGCCCCGGCCCGGGAGGAGCGGGAGATGCACTGCTAGAGGAATCTGCTTCAGCAGCAGCTTCTGCAGCTTCGGTTTATAAGCCCCAAATAGGGCGTTATCGCCCTTCACCATTGGATCTCCCAGGTGGAAATTACATCAGCACTGGTATTTCTCCTTTGGAACAACAAAACCAGAAAAGCCCTCATACTGAAACCTACAGACTCGACCAAGTCTGCTCTCGGCTTCCTTGGCTATCATCAGAGTTTGTAGCGGGTTAAAGATAGTTTAACTCAGGATTTCCCCCAAATCTGAATTCACAGACGCGTTCCTCCTCTCAGCACTTTCTCTTTTTAATGAGTGAAAAATCTGTTCCGCCCCCAGACTCTCAGTTTAGCAGTAGCTTGTGCAGTGTTACAAAAACGCTGGGAGCCCTCCATGACTAGGAGTTTAAGCCACTTTTATCTATTTTTTCTAAAGAAGTTTAAAATCACCTTCATCTAGATTTATTCCCCGCCTTTCTCATTTTCTTCCTTGACAGAATTCCAATCTCTGGTGAAGGCGTAGACAGCGTTAGACCAAAGGCAACCTCGGACTGACTCTTCCAATTACCTCGTCCAACAAGCACGTCACACTCAGCGTGTGTTTGTACATTTTTATATTGTTTCAGGCGTTAACAATTCCCCCTACATCGAGTCCAGGCTCCGGAGGAATCACTGCTGAGGAATCTCCCAATGTACAGCTGTTTTGGTCACACGGCAGAGTTACATCTCCATTGTAAAGGCACTTTCTGATTTTCCACCACTCATAATGTCAAAATTGTGGCTGGAAGAAGGGAGGAAAATTAAAAAAAACCAAGCAAACAAACAAAAAAAAAACCCCAACTTTAGGAAAAAACTGCTTTTCAAAATTTGTTTAGGTTTTCCATCCTCACACTTGGCCATGCTGACCCACCAGACCCAGTTTTGATGATCTGAAACAACACGACATCTTTTAAAGCTTAATTTCATTTCATTGAGTTTTATTTCTCCTTAATTCTCTGATCCTTGAGGAAAAGCGATGCTAACAAGACAGCTAAAAATAATTTATATTAAGTCCCAACCCTGAGAATATGAGCAAAAAAAACTAAGAAAAGTTGACACGTAACTCAAAGCATGGAGTAAGTTCGTGGATAATTTTGCAAAACGAAGCACTAGGCAACAGCACGTATCGTCAGAGTGTGTTTACAGCCTAAAATGTAACTCTCCCTTAAGAAGATTCATCGTTCATGAAATCTAAGGCAGCTGTGAGAGAGGAGAAGTCTAATCCCAACTCTGACACTGCCACAAGTCCCAGTCCCCTGACAACGTGGGCCATGGGCCTGCAGGTTTTGCTGTGAATCATGAACATGTTGCTATTTATCTCTTAATGTGTACAAAACAATAGTACTTTGCCACATCTGTGAATTTCTGTGTTTGTTTGCCACAGAGGAAACAACAGCCAGTCTTGCTGTCTGATTACCTTAGAGCTCTGTTATGTTGCTAAATAATGGCCATTACTCAATTCTTTCTTTTATTATACAAATAATCATGGGTATAAAATCAGCAGTTTTCTTAAGTCTGAAAACCACTAAGCACTAGTCTCTCCTTTGGTAAGTGTCTCACAGGACTTAGAGGTAGTTATAGCCTTTTCTTCATCAACAGACCATGTCAATCGTGTGCATGGTTAAATGCACAGCCTGAGGAGATGCCGGGAGCTCTGGCTGAGCGGGTTGGAAGTTCCCCACTGACACCTAGGTGTCTCTGTTCCACCACGCCATGGTCCCAGCTCACCAGCAGACGGGCACTGTAACACCCCCTGCTGAAACTGCATGATAATCCTAACATAATTTGGCAGCTGTTGCACAGAGAAGCAGAAACAGAGCTTTCTGGAGCTTCTACGTTCAGCGGTGGCATCTCCACGATGACTGTGTGAAGCTGGAGCCCCTCACTCGCACCAAGCGCGTCCGAGAGCTGGGGCAGAGCTCGGGTGGCTGATGCAAACGAGGAATTCTGGCAATCAGATTCACTGAAGCCTTGGCAGAATTATAATGAATTTAAACCCTAATTCTATCCTCACCGCCTTTGATGTTAAATCTGGGCTTAAATGATAGCTGCTGTTAATTGCAGCACTGAAATATTTGGCATAATGATGAGATTCTGTTGGTTCCTGTTATCTTACTCGTTTTTCTGTCTGCTGGGAGAAAAAAATCCAGAGCAACCCAGATCTGCAGCAACAGACAGAGGTGACACACACGTTAGCTCCTCACACCGCTAACCCCTCGCGTACCCTGTCGCCAGCCGAAAGGCAGCTGGCACACACAATACCCTCGGTGACAGACCCGCATGCCGGGCACATCTGAGGCTCCTGGGGAACGCGAGAAATGCAGGACTACATAGTGGCCTCTCCCGTGCTCCAGGGATGCTGAGCAACTGCACATCCCTGCCTTCTGCTGCCAGGGGGGAACTGGGCGCTTCGGAGGGTCAGGCAACTCTTGTCTGGGCTGCACCTTTACATAAAACTTTAGAGAATTTTGTTTATGAGGAAATCTCTTCATCCTAAACAGCAAATCCTGGCAAGAAGATGAGAGTTAAATCTTATTAAGATCATCCTGCCACTTCCTCAGTAGGGATTATAATAATTTCAAAAAAAGCCCATCGTCTCTTCAGCAAAACCAACACCTAGTCCCTACTAAGTCTTCTGCTGGCACCAGGATCCACATTCTTACAGCTAAACCAAAGTAGAGGAGAACATATTCCACCCAGAAGAAATAAATTCCACAAATGCAAAGTTTTCTTGGAAGGTTGATTTCAAAGAATTTAAGTTCAGCCAACGGCAGCCTTCAATTTTCATAGGGAATAGCGAGGAGCATTCTCTGAACTTGACAGTGTCACTGAGCTAGAGAAAACCCTTGACTGCAGGATGTCTATGTGGATGCCATCTGAAGTACTGACAAGACAAATGTGATGTGAGAATGCGACCACACTTAAGGTACAGACTCACAGAGTAATTCATGCTGGTAGGGATCTCTGGAGGTCTCCCCAGCCGCCTCCTCAGAAGGCCAGCCTAGGGCATGCTGCTCTCAGCTGAGTTTGAGTGTCTTCAAGGATGGAGGCTCTCTAACCTCTCTGGGCAATCTAGTGAGTGAGGATTAAATTCTCCACATCAAGCTTTTATGAACAAAGTACACAAATAAAACGCTGCTGAGTACACGGTTAAAAGCCAAAATTTTTAGAAATTGTTTATGCTACTTCAAATCAGAAAAGGTCTAACAACACTGTCTTATCACACTGGTAACCTGTTCTCAGGTGTAGAGTGAGACCATCACACCCACTGTCACAGTCAGTATAATACTGCTGCAGAACTCCCAGGATAAAGGAGATGTTGTTTCTATGGTTTACATTCACTTCAGACAATTAAAGAGCAACACAAAATGTTAGTGGCGGATCTGAGTTCCACTGGGCCCCAAACCAGTCAGTTCTCAGACACACCTTGGTCCCCTCATTTCCCTGTAGGAGCAGGTTAATCTCTAATCCTCCCACACTACTGCTGAAATAAAGACACACTATGATCTCCTTAAGTGGGAACTAAACGCATAGAAATCGACTGTCCTACACAAGCTCTTAGAAAAAGAGGGCCAGGGTGTTGAACCCAACATCCCAAGCCCACCCTAGTGCTCTAGCCTCTGAACCCACCATCTCTCTTAAATTCCATTTTGGGTTGCCCTGATAAAGGAGCAGAATCATGCACAACAAAATCTCCTGGTGTTTACTTGGCTGCCTCTTTGCTTCGTGTTCCTTTGGAAATCCCAACCTAGAGCCATTTGTAAAGCTGAGATTCGATTTCAGCTCCCCAACCGTTCGCAATCTCACAGCCTCTTCTAACGAGTAAGAGCACAGAAAGGGCAAGGGGACGTCAGAAGAGTCACTGCACACACACACTGGTAAAGTTTCTTCTTTGAGGTAGCAGCCAACCCATGTGGAAAATCTTTGCTGCAGCACCATCAGAGGCGCCTGGAGCTCTTCACACGAACAGTGTGGGCAGAGGGGGCCAAGGCTGGATTCATTTCCTGGAACGGGTTACTGAAATAGATGCAACTTGATTAAATCCCTCAACAGACGTGCACCAAACATTTTCATGCCTAATTGTTCATATACTTTAAAACTTTTTAGTATGTGGATGCTGTGGAATATGAACTAATTTGAAGAGTTCATGCTGTATGAAGCTTAATTTCCATGCTGCCTTTGCTTGCAAGCCCAGACAGACACCATGATGTTGTTAGGGACCTTGTGGGACACTTTCTGCACTGGAGGCCTGCAGAGCAAACGATCCAGCAGCTGGGGTACAGCTGCCCTGTAACTCTTTAGTTGCTCATCAGCACATCTTGCACTCATGAAAACAAGATAATCAGAGTGTTTGCATATCAAGCTCCAGAAAAGAAGACCAGAAGACCACACAGGTTACAACACGAAAGATGGTATGCCTAGACAATGCCTTCCTCTGCCGTTACACAGACACCACTGACCCCAAGTTCAAAGGGGAACTATGTCAACGTAGAATATGCAAATACTTGGCTCAAAGGGAATCACATCAGTTTCATCCCAACCAGATACTCATCAGTCCCAGCAGGACTCAACTTGTCTTTGGTGCCATCTATGGGCAAGCTCTGGTTTGCCACATAAACACTCAAAAACTCTCATCACCAATCAGTCAGCGTTTACCTTCCTCAGGCTGAGAGATCATTGATGGAAACATCTCATTAATCTGAAGCACTGAGGAAAATCAAAGGCTGGGGCTGGGGGTTTGTAGTGACTCTCACTGCACTGCTAAACAGCTTGCTGCCTTTGGATCAAAAAGCTAATTTATTTTTTTTTGTTCTAGATCTTTACTTTTCATCATCTCCCCCTGCTTATTTCAGCTGCTGATTCACTCGGTTACAGACCCTTTTTTGTCAAAGGGGGTCTCAACTCCAAGTCCAAAGATCAGCTCACCCAAGTCTTTGGAATTCTCGACCAGGACAGGAGTGGCTTTATTGAGGAAGATGAACTGAAGGAAGTAAATAAAAAATGAGTTACCAACAGGCTTGTGTTTTATTGTCTCAAGATGCAGGATAAGATCAGAGATACTCCCTTTCTTTGTGTCTCTTTGGATGAGAGACAGCTGTGTGTGTGTGAACACACGAGTGCTTGTGCTGAAGGAGCTGCAAGACACGTAACAAAGGAAAGGCTGGATGACAAGGAGAAAACACTCTGATAGCACCGAAACAACTTGTCTCATGTGGGGATAACTGACAGATGGAGAAGATAAAAATAGCGGTTCAGCTTGAGCTGCCTTCTTATTATTCCAAGATCTTTTACTAGACTGAATTCAAAGCACTATTTTTCTCTCATCTTTCTTTCTAGCACACAAAGATCATATTCATCTCACTTTGAAGTTACAGTAAGGTTAGAAAAATTCCTACCACTCTTAAGAGTCTACACCTTAGGAGAACAGGAAGATAACACGAAGCAGGATGAATCCTGCCACTACGGAGTCAGTTTTAATTTTGCCTTTTTTAATCCAATGAAACCAAACCACCATCAAGGATTTTCACATGTTGTGATGAAACACTCTTCCTTTCTCACCCTTATTCTCACTGAAGTTAGAGAAGAGTTTGCCATTCAATTAAAAATCATTTACAAAAAGCTTTTGATACAGTCTCAAGAGCTGAATCACGCTTGGAAATTTTCAACTGTTTCCAGTACTGAGCACATCTCACTCCTTTGTCCTCTTCCCTTTGAAGGCTTTTCCCACAGAATTCCTCAGCCAGGGCCAGTGCATTGACTGATGCTGAGACCAAGGCCTTCCTGGCAGCGGGTGACAGCGATGGAGATGGTAGAACTGGAGTGGATGGTACGAGTGACTGCCCTAAGCCCAGCAGTGTCTGCCACCGGGGCTTCACTACGGCTGCTCTAGGCAGCTGCCCTGCTCCACACACAGGGTGCTGTGGATGCAACTCAGCTGCTCAGACCTGCTGTACCGTAGAGGGGATTTAACACGGGAGCTGGTCAGTATGACTGTCTTGGCTACGGGCAGTCAGTCCCCTTTCTTCATCCCCAGAGATATTTTCAGGAACGGAACATAAATCCTGTATTTATAAAATTTCAATATATAATTCCACTACTTTTTACTATTGAACCGCTGTACAATGTGACATTCAAACACAACCCTTTCTTTGTCTTACGTATCTGCTATTATGAGTAGACAATGACTGTCAGAGGAGGTGTCATTAGTTTCCCACATTATACATGTTCTTGACTGCGCTACTACAAAATGTGATCCCATCTTTTATTTCTTTTTCAGAGTTTCAAGCCCAGGTCAAATCTTAACAAGCAGGCAAGATAAAGACCCAACATGTCTGTGCCATAAAGAATCTGTCCTGCTGCAAGCCTATTATTTACTTACACATTCTGTACCCTGGAAGAACAATTGCTGGCGAGTGATTTCATATTGCTGGAAACCATCTGAAGTAGTGCAAGTACCACTTAAACCACCTCCCTCCATGCTTTAAGCAGAAGGTCCTTATGCTACTGGGAGAGCAAGCTGGAATCTGCTCTGTTCATCTGAATTAGAATCATAGAATCATAGAATCATTTAGGTTGGAAGAGACCCCTGGGATCATCAAGTCCAACCATCAGCCC
>VZTM01042414.1:720307-736628 GCA_013400555.1 Jacana jacana
GCTCCAGCACCTTGATATTGTGGACATTAAAGATTCTAGTAAAAAATATTAAAAGAGAAATTACATACATCTCTGCAGGCCATTTAATTTTCAATATCTTCATAAATTGCTAGTTGTAAAAACGTACATTTCATAAAACATCTTGGTGTAAAATCCTGGTAACTGGTGGCAGTGGTATTTAATGGAGGTGTATTTAATGCTCCGTATGTCTTTATGTCATTCTTTACGCAACTGATTATGTTTCACACGCTAATTCAATGGCAGGAGCTAGCGTTAATTAAGCTGCCAATGTTAATATAAGATCAAGTGGATGCAAGATGTGGTCTGGACTGCTAAAATAGCAATACATTTCAAATTCTCCAAGGAATCACTGACCTTCCTGCCCACCTGATGGCACTGTTGTTCCACTGACAAGCAGTCACACCACTGCTCTGTCCGCAGCAATTCATTCCCGTTTCTCCACTTCTGTGGCCGACACGCTTTTGCCAGATTAAATACTTTCTTTTCTGAAGCAGGGGACCCTGTGCCTCGCACCCTGGGGCAGGCCGGAGGTCTCAGGAAAGGTCTGTGGGGCCAGTTTGCAGCTGGGGAACGAACACCTTTTGGTGTGTCTCCTGGCACACCCAACGGCTGCAGTGCCAAGCCCCAGGCGCAGGGCCAGCGAGCCAGCGGTACCTGGCAAGCTGCACACCCCAGCTCGGAGACCCCGAGAGGTGGGTGACCCCGAGAGGTGGGTGACCCCGAGAGGTGGGTGACCCCGCACCGGGCAGGAGGTGGGGGGGCCACAGCTCCCCTCTGTCCCTGGGCCACCCGAGGGGCTGCTCAGGGCGCCAGAACAGAGCCTCATCAGTCCGACCAACACGGGCTGTGCCCAAAGGAGCTCTCGCAACACCCATGTGAAGGGTACTCAGCCTGACCACAGCTCTAGGTTGTTTATTTTGCATGGAAGTCTAATTAGAGAAGATGTGCTTTTACATTTGTGCTCCTCACAAGTGCAACCAAGGGCAAATAGATGGAAAGGACGTTGAAAAATCAAATCCCTGGTGATCCGTTGCAGCAAACTGGGGCTTCTTGCCCCAAATCAATCCAAGTTTTGCCGCTTTTCCCTGTCTCAAAACTGAGGGTAACATAATGCCCACATCTCACAGGGTTGTAGAAATAAATGCATAGATGTTTGTGAGGAAAGCATAATAAAACAAATAGCTAGGAAATTACTCGTGTTTTCTTTACAGACAGACCACACTAGCAAGCCAGAACCACGGCCTGAGGAGGATGCAAAGTGCTGAGGGGCCGCTCACGAAGGGGGCTTGGGCACCGACTAAGTTTCGGTTCTGGTTAAAAAGCAAGAGTTTGCTGTCATTGCGAGTGTACTGTAATACAAGTATACACAGCCATCAAATTCATCTATAAAAATGAAATAACTGCCAACAGTACCGACCTAGACACTACGATGTATGGGGCTTTTAGGCTTACAGATGTGATAAAAGTAAAGAGATATCCAAACAGCCTGTTAAAAACTCTGGATGACTTTAACCGTCCCAAACACTAGGCTTCCCAGGATGGTTGCTCCTAAGTACTCCTTTTGGAAAATTCTGGACTGCTGAAAAGTCTGTTCTTGGGCATTACAAAAAAAGTATGACTGTCTTATACTGTATTTGCTGGAGGTATTTAAGAAGATGTTTCAGTATTTGCACATCAAAAGCCTTCATTTCAAAATGACCTGCTAATGCTATAGCGGTTCTGACGCAGAACACACGGTAACACGTTGTGGGGAAGGAAGGAAACTTCAATACCATGTTGGGGAAATCATCATATCACACAAAATTAAAGCAATCTACAGGACTTGAATCACAGAATCTCAGGGATTGGAAGGGACCTTGAAGATCATCTAGTCCAACCCCCCTGCTGGAGCAGGAACACCCAGAGCAGGTCACACAGGAACGCCTCCAGGCGGGTTTGGAATGTCTCCAGAGAAGGAGACTCCACGGTTACTCATTAATGTGTTCATGCCTTGTATGTCAGCCAAAAATATCCTTCCATTAACTTTAATGAATTAACCAGGCCCTAATACTGTCCCATTTTCCTTAAGAGTGAAAAAAGAATTATCCATCAAACGGATTCACATTTATGATTTCAATGACATCTCAAGAGAGCAATAAACAAAGGAAATTCTGGGGAATTAATAAGGCAGTCTGACTGCAGGGCTAAAAGCTATCATTATTGTCAGGAAATGCTACGTATCTCAGCTGACAGCATGGGGTTTTTATATTTTCACCACGTAATATGGGTCACCCAAAGATCTGCAAGCATCGTACCAATACTAATGGCTACCTGAGAGAGAAAGGCACAGCCAGCTCAGGTAACTCCTGAGTTAGCAGGCAGCTCCTTCATTTAACCACACTTACTTCCACACTGATTAGCTTGCTAGGTCTACAAATCTAAGACAATTTCACCACTTACCATTCCATTAAGAACAGTAAAAAATTAATGACAAGGTAAGTCTGATATCAGCTTCAGTGATCGCTCAAGAAAGTTAAGAAGAGCTTGTGACTAGAGACGTTTTTAGACTTCTCCTTCTTTCAGTATTGCCACAAAGCAGATCGGTGAAAATATGCTGTTTTCTGTCTACAGGAATACCATTCTTCCCTCCCTCCTTCCTTCCTTCCTTCCCTCCCTCCCTCCCTCCCTCCCTCCCTCCTTCCTTCCTTCCTTCCTTCCTTCCTTCCTTCCTTCCTTCCTTCCTTCCTTCCNCTCCCTCCCTCCCTCTATCTCTCACTCACAGGGGCTGCCAAGTACTGTCAAATTTCTGTAAGTTTATGAAGTTCTTTTAGAAAGCTCTTCAAACTGTGCCTGTAATGGCCATTCCTGGAAAGACTGCTGCATGACCACAAACATACATTCCCACAGCCGCCAGAAAGTGAAGAGCACTCTTCTGGAACCATGAATTCAGAGGTGTGAGCCATGGCCTGTATTGGGCAAACATTTCCATCCAACCCTTTACACCAGCGTCCCCAAATATGTGCCTGCCTTTTGTCAATGGAATCTTGTCACACGCTTTATGTGCGTGTTTTAAGCCTGTGCTCAAATGCTTTAACGCTGACAGCAGACAGAAACATCTTAGACAATCACATTTAGGCTCAGAGTTGGAAAATTGTGTTACTGAGTCACAGAAGCACTTGCAGGTGCATTTAAAGACAATCACACAGGATCTCAAAGGCTAGCAGCGATCTTCCAAGACAGCTTTTTAAGTGAAAAAGCATCCTGATCAGAACAACCTCTGTGAAATAGTTTCACTATTAATCATTTTATATTAGTCTATTCTGCTATCATTTTCAAAGAGAACTCAATCTTATTTACACAGTGTGATAAGGACATAATTTACACTGGGGAGAATTCACAAGACATTTCTCCTAGCACGACAGAAGTACCTGTCTTTGACTAGCTCTGGACCCAGAGTGCTGCAGGACACATCCTGTATCTCGGGTTCCACCGTCCAGCTCTCTGCTCGGTGCTGAGTGGTACCCTCTGTGTGCTGCAGGGAAAGAAAGCTCTGTCACTGAGCCTTCCAAGGCCTGGATTTCATCCTTCATTATAATGCTGTCCTGTACCAAAGAAGTCAAACACTAAACCATGCCCTAAAACCAGTTATGTTCAGTATTTCTCAGAACTACACCTTCAAGTTTAATTCTGGAAGTCTGAAAGCAAAAAATACAAAGGCTTTAATATTCCTGCATATACTGTGCATAAAGACACCTCAGGGGCACACAACAGAAGTAAAGTTATACTAGTACAGAATCTTCAGATGAACAACCCAATAGCACTTTCAGATGTCCCCAGTAGGGCAAAACACCAAACCCAAGTAAACCAACAAAAAATATATTAATATTATTGCTTGAACTTCATAGGAACAAGTGCTAACCACTCCTGGAAACTGTGCAATGCTCGGGCTGTGCCAGATTTCGCACTGCTGTTAACTGCCCTTGCAGCTGCTGTTCTGGCTGGATTATCAGGTATTTCCTTTTTGGCATTATATTGCTTGCATAGTATCTTTTAGAAAATCTCTTTCATAGATCTCAGGTTTTGAGCCCCTAAAGTGATTACAGTCACCTAAGTTACCACATATCCCAGAAGTAAGGAAAACAGGCAGATAATTTAGCTGTGAAATAGATTATCTAATTAAAAACATCCTTTTATATAATATACTCATCCCTGACTATTTCATTCTAAATGTTGAGGAGGGAACCCTGTACTTCAGGTGAAGTGTCATTAATAAATAAATAAAACCCAGTAACCTTAGATTCCCACCTGTATCAATATACAGTGACATCAACTTGATTCTGAAATTCAGCTCTTTTAGGCTTTTGTAAACCATCTTTCAGCCTGGACTAGCATCACTTTTGTTGTCAGTGTTGAATTTCAAACATTACAAGATCCCTTCATAAGCAATAGTCGTAAACTTACTCACTTTTACTTGAAATCGTATTTTAATAGAATACTAATTCTGGCTACTTTCCTACTGCTGAATACATGTAAAACCAGTTCAGTACCCTGAGCCACGGCAGAGAGTATGATGTAACCAGATGCAATTCTTGGAGCATTTGGTGCTTAATTTTAATACAACACCTGATTTAGTCACAGACACATTTTGAGCTTGAGGATTTTATGCTGACCTTGATCCCGTCATTTACTTCTACTTCATTTCAATTTCCTCATTCTCATTAGCTTTTAATATTTAGCGTTGCATGGCAAGTCAAACCCGTGAATAAAGGCGGCAGTGGAGTGAGCAGCGTGTAGCAGCAAGCAGAAACACAGGAAGCCTACTACAAAGTCACACCGATGGCACTATCACGCAGGTCTAAAAAACATCTTTCTCTAGAAACACCTTGGCAGTAAAAGTGTCAAGAGGAATCAGTAAAAAAACCCTTCTGCCAAAACTCCTCTCGAGATGATCATAAAGAAGAAAACTCCCAACCGCGTGCAGACGGGTACCCACGAGGATGGAGGCTGTTTTGGTGCGTCAGCCCCTGCCCGGTCCGACAGCCCTCAAGGCCACGCACACCTCAGACGGGAAGCAGCAGGAGCAAAGAAGATAAACAGCAACACCACCAAAAGACCTGAGATCAGATGGTCAGCTTGTACAGCTTTTCATGTTAATTATACCTTGTACTTCTCTCTCCAAACTCAGACGAACAGGAGCTATGGGACAATCGCTGTGCTTGGTACTCCTCTCGCTGTCGTTAAACCAACCAGGACTAAACCCACTGCAGTGCATTAACTTGCACCAAAGCTGAGATGTATTCATTACTCCTCTGCTCCACGGCACCATGTGGAACTTTTGCTACTATAAGAACTATTACTGGTTCATCACGCCATGAGATTCCCAGTCATTACTCATGCATTAGAAGAACGTTACTTTGGATACCATAACAGACACAATAAACTCAAACCAAATAGAGGTGGTTTTTATAGGTCTTCATCCCAGATTTGTGTGCACAGAAACCCCCTTAAAGAGGGAAAGAGATTTTTGTCTGAGAAGGTAAACCCCACATCTGCTTCCCAATCCTAAGTTTTTTTTCCCCAAAATTGATGTTCTTGAAATATACAATAAGCCCTCAGTTATACATACCTACAATCTTAATTCATAGTAAATAGAATGTAAGAATCTATCACAAATCACACACAAATCTATCTGCACACAAACAACATCTGATTCCTGCAGCTTTAAGTAAGCCTATTATTGACTTCAATTAATTTAAAATATTCAAAATAGATTAGAAATAGAAAATTAGAATAGAAAATAGATTACTCGGTGGGCCATCCAACTATCCTCCAAGGAACTCAGACACCAGGATCAGGTCATTCAGCATCACCTCATTTCACTGAAGGCACTGGTCGGTGTCCTGCCCCTGACTGGGGACAGCACTAACTTAGAAAATGGTGAGGAAAGAAGAAATTAATCTCACTGCAGAAGGCTCACCCCAAATTACTGCATGCTTTCCTCTACCCTAGTGACAAGTTATCTTTGTCAGAGCGACACATTGTCACCTCTGATCTTTCATCTCAAACTTCCTTTATACATTCCAAAGGCTCAACAGACTTAGGGAAACCAAACCAGCTCCTTTCCCTAAGGATTCCCTGGCTGCAGTCACCTTTCCCAGAGCAACTCCAAGGGCCAGAGGTTACCAGGAAATCTTCAACACGCTTGGAGATTGAAAGGCTGTGTTTTGATGGCAGAGTTGTACTTAATTAAGCATGAGTGGATTTATTAAAAAAAGTGTTCTTCTTGTCCATATTATCTTAGGATATAAATAGAAAGAAAAGTTTAATTAGTTAAGGAAGAAATTTGAGCTAGGTTTCAAATCAAACATTTGATCCATGAAACAGTAACCCAAGTAGTGGTTATTGTCACCTTTTGAATCCTTTATAAGGCAGTGTGGCCAGCCCGAGCCACCGTCACCGCTGTGCCTGCTGCCTGCCCAGCTATTTCACCTTTACCTAGGGAGAAAGCTACAAAGGTGAGCAATGGACTTGAGACTAATGAAATTAAATTACTGTGCAGAGCTGCACTGGCGCTAAGTATAATAACCATTGTTCTAAGATTTTTATTTTCATTGCTGGAGTTACATATGGATGGGTTTTATATAGATAAGTATCAGTTTTCTTTGCCTTTTTATTCTTCAGAGCTGCTGGGGGAGAAAAGAGAAGCAAACCCGACTGTCTGTCTTTTTTCTCCTGCATGTACTGTTACTTGTATTGCCAGATGCCACGCATTCCTGTCAGATTAATTATCAGATTAACAGCTGCACAGAGTTCAAAAGTGTGCTGTACTTAAACAGGATGCAGGTGAAGGAGAAAAAAATTGATCATCAATTTGCAACATCATTTACGTAATCCACCTAATGCCAAAGTGTTATTTCAGCACTGCTATTTTTAAGTAAGGAATGTACTAAATCTCTTCATTTGTTCAGGAAAAGCAGCAATGTGGGTTAGATCCAATAGATTCAATGTGGGTTAGATCCAATAGATTGCCCTTCTCACGGGCAATGAGCGACAGGACAAGAGGGAATGGCTGCAAGCTGCAGCAGGGTAGGGTTAGGCTGGACATCAGGAAAAAGCTTTTCACAGAGAGAGTGGTCAGTCAGTGGAATCAGCTGCCCAGGGAGGTGGTGGAGTCCCCATCCCTGACTGTGTTTCAGAGTAGATTAGATGTGGTGTTGAGGGATCTGGTGTAGGGGAGAACTTGTAGAGTAGGGCTGATGGTTGGACTTGATGATCCCAGGGGTCTCTTCCAACCTAAATGATTCTATGATTCTATGATTCAATGATTCATGCACCTTTAGAAGCCTGTTAGCCATACAGTATTCTTCAAAACACAGAAAAGCCAATTTGTTGCAAGATGCATTTGCATTTCACAAATCTCTTTGTGATATACTATTCTGCACAGGTTAAAAATGAGCCTTACAGACATTCTAAGCCCTTCTGATATTGCTGCTGCTCTGCGGGACTGCCAAGGTGAGAAAACAGTTAAAACTCTAAAAATCTCTTCTTTTGTGTAACACGTGGCAAGTTTAATTCGGTCCCAAAGGAATACTGAACAAGCACAGAGTGTAAACACATTTCTGTAATCTCTTTGCTCAGCTGCCACAGAGTGTTTGCTCGTGGCAGGTTCCTATTGTCGGTGTGTGGCCTGTCCCCATGTGACTGGTTTTGATGCTTTGGAGGGCACGGGGCAGAAAGATAAAGCCTGTCAAAGTATGAATTTTGCCAACCATTCCCGTTTAGAACAATTAAAATGTAACAAAAAAAGCACCCTCAGACCGTTTAGGAACAGTGAACGCAGTGGTCTGGGGTTAATTTATTTATTAATTTATTTTCAGCTCCAGATTCCTTTAGTCCCAAAAAATTCTTTCAGATCAGTGGGATGTCTAAAAAGAGTAGCAGCCAGCTCAAGGAGATCTTCCGGATTCTCGACAATGATCAAAGTGGCTTTATTGAGGAAGATGAGCTCAAGTAAGGATTTTCTGTGTTAACTCTTTAGAGGCTATCAAAAAATCAGCACTTTTTACTGTACAGAACTGTCCCCTAGATGTGAGCACAAGTTACACTAAATGTTAACAAAACTGTCAGCGGATTCGGAAAGATGTATCTAAGTAGATAATCCCTGCAGAGAAAATCCAATTAGTAAATACTTGCCTTTAATGCTCAGTATAGAAAACAGTAACTCCCTGGGGCTGGTAGTGGGCCAGTTGTATCAGGCTCCCACTGGGAGTTGTATCAGGGCTGGGCTCACAATGCACAAATGTTTGTGTCTAAGATTTAGCTTGTCAAAGAAAGCAGTGTTGGGAGGATTTGGCTATTGTGGTAAGTAATTTGTTTACTGATAGCTATCAGTGATTATACAGCCAGCATAAAAGAAGAATAGCCTGTCAAAATCATAATCAAAGTTGCTTTCTTTCTAGGTATTTCCTACAGAGGTTTGAGTGCGGAGCCAGAGTGTTAACCGCCTCAGAAACCAAGACCTTCTTGGCAACTGCAGACCATGATGGGGATGGTAAAATTGGGGCTGAAGGTATTAAGTTACTTAAATATAGAATAAGGCTCCTCAGGATGTGTTGTAAAGGATGTGCTATTCTCTTTTATGTTGACAGTACGTTACTGCACCTGCTGTGATTGTACTGAAACCCTTCCTGCAGCAAATTGTTTACGGGCAGAAACAGTCCCTGATCTTACAGGTTCATCTCTGCAACTCCTTCTGCACGAGCCAGTCAAAAAACCCACCAAGGCTGCTCTGAGGGGTCTTCCTATTGCCACCCACTCCCAAACTTCCTGTTGCTTTGAAAGGAACCACCCCTTATTTCTCCTCCCACATACTCTGATATAAAGCAGCACAAGCATCACTTGAAATACACTAATGTAAAATTGAGGACAAAAGAACCAGCCCTGCACAGGAGGCTCAACAGCACATGCATGGGCTCGTTACAGCAGTCATTTCCCAGCAGAATTCCACACCTCACTGAGATCATTCACAGTAGGCAAGAGCTTGCAGCAGGTAGTTCAGTATTTGTTGTCCATACTAAGGAGGCCAGAGTGACCAAGTGTCACTGCCCCAAGAGACCCCAGCACGGGCTCTGTGGGTGGGGATGGATGCCACCCCTTCAGTGGCAGGTTAAGGACCAGAGGAGAAGGGGCAGCTGTTCTAGGAAGTGGCATATTGCACTCCCCCCAGGGAAATACCAGAGTGAGTTAATGGCAGAAACCTCCCATCTCCTCATTCCGTATCTCTGTGCCCATTTTGAACGGGAAGCACACTCTTACCAAAGGCTGGCAGCAATGGCACCCTGCCCCGGGAAAGAAACACGCTGCCTCAGGGAGCGTGAAAGGGGCTTAGGGACTGGCACGCTGGGAATGTGCTGCTGTGCAGATTCCACAGCTCCCCACGCCAGAGGCCAGAACCCTTCTGTCCCTGTCTTTGGAAGGAATTAAACCTAGTTCCTTAGGAAACGTGCCAGAATAAACACACGTGATTTATGGAGCAAACTACGTTCTAATACAGTGGTTCGGGTCAGAGGAGATCCTCTAACTCACAGAACCCAAACGTTTACAAGTTCTTCCATACACCTGTATCTCACCTTACAGCACAACACCTCAGCACCACCCCACACTGAACTTAGTGCTGGGAGACTTTGAGACTCTGCTCAAATCAACACCTCTCAGCTGCTGACACACTACAAAGCTAAGGAGACGCTCACACTCGCTTTTCATGCTTTTCCTTCAGCTCCTAACTGCTTCTTACTTCCATTCCATATTAGCCATTCCACTGCTTTGGGCCAAGGTCAGTATTATGCAGAGAGGCTAAAACTGCCTTGAACCTTTTATTATTCCTTATAAATGCCAGCAGACATTGCCTTTCTCTCTGTTGTCTAGAAGAGGAAGCTTAGATAATGTCTCTCTTCCAAAGGTGTTTCTTCTTCCCTGGTCATCTCTCAGGTAATTGTTCTTTCTTCATTCCTACTCTAAATCTGTTGGTCAGACACTAATCTTTTACTCCTAATCCTTCCACTTTGATAGTTCTACTGTAAATATTCTCTTATCTTCACAGAATTCCAGGAAATGGTGCAGTCTTAGAGGTTCAAAAGGACCAAACAAGATAGAATTGGGATGAATCGGCACAAGACACTCCAACCCCTTGAAATTCCGGAGTCCCTTATTTATCTTGACAGTGTCTGTTACTTGTTCACTGCCTTAGCAACATAATGAAACACTGATTAACCATTTTTTTTTGTGTGGACCACTAACCATGCTCTAAACTCTACTTTAGCAGACACTTCCCTTAAAAATATACAATAAAATCTAATCATATACAGAAGCTTGTGTCTGGTTTTCTGATTGCCAATCTGAAACCTGTGACTTAATAAACTAAAAGTGTTAATCCCTCCAATATCTTATCAGAACTTCATATATGGAACATCTGAACTTAGCAGGAGTTCTGTTTACAAAGACCTTTTGGGTTAAACCTGAAGTTCTCACAGAATCATAAAATGGTTTCTGTTGGAAGCGACCTTAATCGTCAAGCTTCATCCAGACCCTCAAGCTCCAACCTGCTGCCCTGGGCAGCAACACTTCCCACTAGACCAGCAATTGAAAAATCCCAGTTGGCCTCAAACATGTTCATCCTTGAAGCAAAAGCAGTGAAATAAATTCAATTTCTCGTTTAGTCAGTGTGAAAAAATAAATCAATCATCCTGCAAGACGCCCCAGAGAGCTGTGCCAGCACAAACTCTGTAGTGATCTCTCCCTGAAAACACACCTCTGCGTCTTCTCTGCAGCCATCTACTCTTTGGGGAGCCAAGGACTGGAGAATCAGCCAAGAAACATCTACTGCTTTTTAAAAAAACATGTACATATTAATCTGCAGGGTTTGTCCCTGTTCAAAATGTTTTTAAGCAGCTTAATTTTGCCTACAAGTTGTTTGTAAACTGGTATATTCAATACACATGAGAATTTAATACTGTCATCAAAGTTTTCATTTTATTATGCAAACTGGTAACTAATACAAACTGATAAAAAATTAACATTGATTCTTAATAATACTTTTTAACATTACCAAATATGCTCACCTGGCATAAGTCACTAGAGTGTCAATGACTTAAACAGAGCTACTCAGATTTAGGCAAGCTGAGGACCTAGGCCATGGAGATTCTCAGAGCACAAGATCCATGTCACAGGATATCCACAAGCAGTAAAGTGTGTTCTTGGCACTGAAACCAGTCTGATGACAGAAGGGTTTTGGACTAGTTCACATGTAAGGAACAAACAAATCGCTCTCCATTTCACTTACAATTAAGCGTCCTGACCTTGACTAATCATATTAGGCCAGGGAGACAAATGCGTGTAAAACACAGAGTTTTCCAGTTACTGTTTCACTCTGAGCTCCAGCTCCTCTCAACGTCTCAGCCTTTGCACCACGGACCCAGACAAGGAAACACGGAGCCAACGCACAAACTCTGTTTCTCTCCACTAAGATGAAGCCCAGTGCTGGAGCAGCCCGCTGGACAGAGGGTGGGCAGGAGACTCCTGCAGTCCCCTGGCCCACAACTTTGCCAGTAAAATGAGAACTTTCTCCATTTCCCGGAAAGAAGAACATACCACAGCTATCCACTTCTGAAGTTCCTGTAAAACATTCAAACTACAGCATGTACTTATCAAAAAGACCAGGGAAGCACCTCTTGGCCTGACACATGCCCTTTTAACTGGTATGTATGTAAAGGCCTTAGAAAAACCACGTTCATCGTTACTAATTCAAAACATGCCTCAACTGTCTGTTTATAGCTTATTATTGTATACAAGTCATGCTCTGCAGCACCTAACAGAGCAAATACTGCCCACTTGACTTGAGATATTTGGAGATCTAACATCCAAAGTACTGCAGTTCAAGGAACCTTCCCATGCATTTCCATCAGGGAAAAAAGGTACCTTAAAAAACAACTTCTCACTTTCCTGGAATCCTTGAAATGCTGAATCACACTTTTGAATGCTCTTGTGAAACACGTGACTGACAGTGATAACTCAAACTGGATTTACTCACTGACAGAGGTACCTGCCTGCTCCACGGCCCAAACCAAAATGCCATGGGTAAGCCTCCTTCTAGAGACACGGCATGCGGAATTCCAGCTGTGCCAAGGAGGGAAGCTCCTGGGCAGGGCTTCAGGGACTGACAAGCAAGGGTGGAAATATGGACTGCATTAATAAACTGCATTCACTACACAGACTTGAGAGGAGAGGGGGCATTCAGAAATCAGCTACTACTGACCACCACGCTCACAGATTGCCACAGAAGTTGCAACTAGTTATGTAGAGGTACACTAGAACTACTTGTACCTTCTATAATAAACTTATTCACTATACACTATAATTATAAAAATATACTTGTGATTCCATTAAAATACAGGTGTCCAGAGATCCATTTCATGTTCCCATTATTCACCCCATAATACCTTGTGCCAAGTTACCCAGCCTCTGACCAGTTAAAATAAAAGAACAAACTGCCTTTATTCAGCCTCTAAGCAGCAAACCTTTAAATATGTCAAACTACAACATAATTTGTCATGTAATTCTCTCTCTCGTTTCATGCTGTGATCAGCAGGGACATAATTAACATATTGCTATAATTCATCTTCAGAACTGAAATCCTTTTAACTTTCTAGCCTCATCCTCATCCTCTCTTCACAGCTCTTCTTTCACGTGAACTACAGATCCAGGCCAGTAACAATACCTAGAGGTGCTTGTTCAAAACATTACATTCAAAATAGTACATAGAAAAAGGGCCCAAAACCCCAAAANCCCAGGCCAGTAACAGTACCCAGAGGTGCTTGCTCAAAACATTAAGGAAATCAAGATACTTCAGTATCTCGAGCGTAGCACAAAAGTATCTTTTTATTGTTCTTTGGTGACTGTGTATCCTTAATCATAACCAAAGCTAGTGTGGAGTTACTGCCTGCCTTTATGACACCTCTGACCCTGCAGAGCAAATGCATCCACCGTTAACCCATCTCCACTCACCATGACACCCAGCTGCTCACATTCCTGGAGATCAGAGGGAGAAGCAATCGGGGCGGGATGAGGGATCGCTCGCAGGACCCCGCTCCTCGCGACGGTGCTGCGTTTCCACAGGCAGCTCGGCAGGCCCGTGACAGCGCCAACGAAGCCGCCGACCAGGGGCACACAGCCATTGTGCTTTTTTGCTGGATCACAGCCCTATTTTGTAATTTATTTGCTAAACTAATCCCAAACTGCTGAGTCTACACATTTGTTAACACATTTAGACTGCATACTGTCAATGGGAGTGCTATTTGAGCTGTCAGCTGTATTTATTTACAGCTGTCAGCAACAACACCCCAAGTGATTTATAGTATACCTTTTTGTTAAGTCTGCTACTACGTAGCTGATGGAAATGCTCAAAATAGTACCTAGAAAAAGGGCCCAAAACCCCAAAAGTATGACTATACAATGCTGATACTATTTCTTTACTCCTATGTAGTTTTTTTTTAATAAACTGGAAATCAGTCATGAAGTTGTTATTTGTCTCTTGATGCAGGAGTTGTCCTGTCAAATTCCCCATGTACTTATGCAGCAGTTTAATTTTACATAATCATGGGCTAGGAATCACATTTCAAACTCGAGGTGATCCGATGCCACTTTGCAAATGTCAAGGTGTGGTGTTACTGCACATACAATTAAGAAGATGGGATGAAATTGGAACCACAATCTAAGTTCCTTCCTGCCCTGCTAATTTGTACATTAGGAATGTAATAATTTAAGTTAATTGCATCTGTTATCACTTACTCTCTGTAGATCCTCACAAATACTTCCACCAAAAGCAATGGCAAGTTGCAGATGAGGTTGCACTGAGCAGAATTATATTTTTGCAATCACTATACATACATTAACTCCCTTCCTAGAGAAAGTCTGGCTCGGCAGCACCTTCCTTAGCAGTCACCAACTACAGCAAGTATCCACTGCCCAACCACTCTGCCATCACAATATACCCCTTACAACAGAGCCTTGTACTACAGCAGCAAACAGGCACCCCAGTCAGACCATGGTCTCCAGTATGTGAGGGCCTGAACGCATGCACACACGCAGGTTTAACACAACACAAGCCACAGTTGCTGCAGTTTCATAATTTCTTTGGTAAGAAATTAACTGATTTTTCTATCAGTACCACCAATGTACGAATTTCCATGTTTTGCATTAAGCAAGTAGTACAAAGACATTAACTCCCCCTCTGGCCTGGGGTCCTGATCGTACCCCCAGGACAGCACAAGCCTGGGGGGTTTGCTGCTTTCATTTGATATATTCAACCCCGACTGACTGCTCCCAGAAATTGTCTCATTTGCGTTGCAGCCGTCAGACAGACAGACCCGCAACTCCGAAGGGCTGACCTACACACATTGCTGAATTTTAACTCACAGCGGCAGGAAGCAAGAATTACTGTATTTGGATGCCTCATCCCAACACATTTGCCTTGATCTTCACTCAGCCCCTGCTCAGGGAGACCTTGCAGAGCTCAGCACAGCAGCACCTTCCTCCATGCTGCTTTCTTCTGCTGGCGAGAGGCTGGAGCCATCTTCACCCTGGCCCCTCTGGAAACACCTGCATTATATTATTAATCAGAGTGTCTCTGCGGCTTTGGAAAGGTTTCCTACAGCTGCCTGGAAATGCTCTGGCTGCTGAGATGCCTCAGCCTGCTGTGTTGCTCTTGCCTGTCCAACCCACACGACATGAAGAGCTGCTCAGCTCTTGAGGGTTTTGGGTTAAACACCATACATACAGGTAGGAAAGGTGACACCCAAGGTGGCGATGAGCTCTACATCCAGGGAAAGGGATTCTGCACACATAGTACATTCACAGGAATTCACATATACGAATTTCACGCCGAGCCTGCCTGAGAGGACCTCAGCACGGCTGCTCATCAGGGCTCACAGCCAGCCAGCACCTCCATTTTATGCTTCACAGGAGGCAGCCCCCTCCATTTTGCGCCTCACTTCCCTCACAAAAAGCAGCTCTGTTTTATGCTTCACAGGAAACAGCTCCCTCCGTTTTGTGCATCCCCTCCATCACAAACAGCAGCTCCCCCCAGATTTTGTGCATCCCCTCCATCACAAACAGCAGCTCCCCCCAGATTTTGTGCATCCCCTCCCTCACAAGAAGCAGTTCCCTCCATTTTGTGCATCCCCTTCCTCAGAAAAAGTAGTTCCCTCCATTTTGTGCATCCCCTCCCTCACCAGCTGCAGCCCCCTCCATTTTGTGTGTCCCCTCCCTCACAGGAGGCTGCTGCTTCCCTCAGGATAGGTATCGGGGTGGGCGGCCATGGCACGGCAGTGGGGATGTGAGGCAGGGCTGCGTGCCGGCTCTGCCAGCCCAGTGGGGAGAGTGGTCATCTCTCTCGCTTACATATCTCGCTTTTGGAGTGCAGACATTAAATATTAAATTGCTGCAGTCTTACAGCATCTTGATTCCACACAGTGCTCCCACAGCACCGAGCTGGGCTCTCAAGTAAGCCACTGTCTGCGGAGGCTCAGGGGGACCGTCCGAAGGGCACCACAGCACTGAAAGGAATATAAACTGGGAGCCATGGCAGCAACGGAAATAACAACAAAAGCGAAAAATTAACAACTCAAGAAATGCCCTTTTGATTCAGACTTGATCTGGAACAACTTTAAGAAAGCCTAATGGGACATTTTTCTAAATGACCTGGTGGAATGATGTTCAACTGTATCTTTTGCACCTGACCTTGATGTTTATTCTACCAATTATGTAACTTTAGTTTATTAAGATTCCTAAAGGTCATACTCCTGTAGAGAAGCAAAGGGATACATCTCTTACCTTGTAGCTGGTCTTACTTACCATTCACTTCACTGAATTTTGACTAAGATTGGAACTGAAAAGTTACAGAAAAGCTAAGCACTTTATTAGTTTAATGCCGCTATCTTAAATGTGCCAGAAAAACAACGACCCGAAAAATAATGAGAATAAATGTAATTATCTATTTATGGAGAAGGGATTACCTCCACTAAGTGGTGTTGGATGACACTTCCTTCAACATATTCAAAGTGGCAGATCTCATCTTTGCAATCTCGGGGTTTGCCTTAAAGCGTTTCTACCCTTTTCCAGCTCCCGGGCAGCTCTGACTGAACCCCGCCGTCCCGGCTCTGCCGAGGAGGGGTCCTACGGCCCGACCCCGCCCGGGCACAGCCCAGGGCACACCGGGGCCCGGCCGCCCAGGCCCCTGCCGTTCCTCCCCCGCCACGGCGGGAGCGCT
>VZTM01042414.1:736716-766532 GCA_013400555.1 Jacana jacana
CCGCAGCCACAGGCGCTGCCATGGAACGGCAGCGGGGCCTGAGGCTCCACAGGGGCCGGCAGGTCTGTTACCGATGCGGTAACTTTGCCTGAAAACAATTCTCTTCAGGTAGGTACAACGCGGCAGGAGGCTCAGCGCTTAACTCGGCTCAGTGCGAGCTATTGCTGGCGTTTTCTTGCTAATGTGGTCTTTACTAAGTGAAATCGAGCAGCTCTAGTCTGTTGTGAGGTGACACACGCTGCTCCTGTGGTGCTGGTCAGCGGCACAGGTTTTGCAGAGGGCAGGGGTGCTTATGGTGACCGGGGGATGAGCCCCCTTCTCCAGCCGAGGGTGAGATACAGCGTGGGAGAGCGCAGCCCGAGGTGGACCTGGAGAGCCTCGGGTGGCTGGTTTGGGGCATCCCGAAGGAGAAGCGATGTGGAAGGGGATCAAGGGCTGTCCTCACGGGGGCTGTAGACGGTGGAATCGGGTCCTTCTAGAAGTGAAAGGGTGAGAGGTAATGGAAGAGGCTCCAGCAAAGGAAATTCTGATGAGATAGAAGAAAAAGAAGTTTCACAGTGAAGTGGTGGAACAGCAGAATGGGGCCCAGAAGGGTTGTGGAATCTCCGTCTTTGGAGATACTCAAAACTCGACAAGTCCTCGAGCCATGTGAGCTATTGAAGTTAGCCATGCTTTGGTCTGGCCTTGCAGCTCGCCTTGCTTTGAACCAGCTGCCAAGTGACATGGGCCTGCGGTTTCAATAGCCTTCTCTTTGTGAAGCATTTTGAGAGATCTTGGGACGACCGACTGCTCGAGTGTGCTTAAATAGGCCTTTTATCTGTTTTCACAGAAGCCCATTTAGGTGCAAGATCCAGTTCTCCTTAGGAAACGAAGGGATTCAAGCAGACCGTGGCTTTATCTGTGATTCTGTATACAGTGCATTTGGTTTGATTCTTTTTTCAAATTTTAGGAAGAAAAGAAGATTCTCTTCTATCACCCAAATGAAGTGGAAAAGAATGAAAAAATTAGGAATGTGGGGCTGTGTGAAGCTATAGTACAGTTCACAAGGTATGAAGTCCAATTGCACAGCTCATTGCGTTCCACAGCACTGTATCCTAAACATCCCAATCACATCTTTTCTTCTCGTGTGTATAAACATCTATGTCTATGTATATGTTTTCTTTCCAGGACCTTTAGTCCAACAAAACCTGCAAAATCCTTGCATACTCAGAAGAACAGGCAGTTTTTCCATGAACCTGAAGAAAACTTCTGGATGGTGATGGTGGGTATGCGTGTGATGTGCATGTTTCTGCAGCAGCTCTAGCGCTCTCCGTGCGTTCTGCATTGACTAATACCAGCCTGTTCTGCTTCCCAGGTTGTACGGAATCCCATAATAGAAAAACACAAAGATGGAAAGCCAGTCTATGAATATCAGGAGGAAGAATTACTGGTAATACTGAACTTTTTCTTTCCTTTTTTTTTTGGTAATGAGTCACACTTGTATTTTAAGAGTACCTCCAGAAACATCTTACTTTGATCCTTCTCCAATTGCTGCCAAATTGATTTTTATATATGTGTGTCCCCCATAAATTGAAAAAGGGCAAAGTACTTCTCAATAAAATGTAAAGAAGAGAGCAAGATAGAGAACTACCCAGTTCCAAATCATCTGATGAGCATCAGTGAAGCGTGCGGCTGTGAGGCTGTTAGCTTGGAATCGGTGAATATTTCTTAGGATTTCTGTTTAATAGAGTTCGTACAAGATTTTCAATCTATATATTTTTGTTAGGCTTAAGTGTATGTGTGCCCTTTCCTAAGACTGCTGGTAATCTTTACTAATAATCTGGGAAAACAAACAGCTCCTAACTGCCGTGGGATTTCTCGTCCAGCCTGCGGTGTGATGGGATAGGTTCAGTCGCACACAGGAGGGTATTTGGCCGGGTGGGATAACATCTGGGAAGCCGTTGCTTATGCTGCCTCCTTCCTTACAGTGTTCTGTTCATTGGGATCTAAGGCAGGTTATTTTGCCAGACAAACAATAAAATTAGTCTTTTTTTTATCTGGGTTAAGATCCTAGCCCAATAACAACCTGCTGTGGTGTCCCACCTCCTTTAGCCTTTGACCTGGATGGAGGGAAAGCTGGTCAGGAATAAGTTGATTTTCACTGACAGCTCTCCTGGGGAAGGGCACAATATGGAACTGGTATCTTGTGTGTGTTAGAGGCACTTTTGGTAAGGTGGGGACTCCCTTTATTGAAAAACTACTTTTGAAGTACAAAGTCATTTCCAAATGCTGACTGAAAATGCTATTTAGCTTTGCAGAAATAGATTTTTCTAATTTGTGTTTTTGCTGGCTCTTCCAAAACATACGTTACGTGTAGCTCTGCCAAAATACTTGAACTTCTGCCTATACTAATGCCCTGCCCTCTTTTCTGCAGGACAAGGTTTATAGCTCTGTGCTCCAGCAGTGCTACAGCATGTACAAGGTAGAGTTAACACTTGTGGGCAGAGAACGAGAACCTCACGGTACTTCTGGATGGGCAGCCTCACTGGGGCTTCGACGTTCTCCCCTGTACTATGGTCTGCTATTCCTGAAGCTGTAACGGTGTTGACAGAAGAGGAAAGTCAAGCTTTTGCAGTTACCTGCGCTTGTTCATTGGCTTATTGTAAAAATAAGAGCCTTCTTATTTCTGTGAAGTCTGCATTTCTTCTTGGGCAGTTCCACTGCTAAGCATTCCCTTTTGGTGGCACTAGATATTGTTTGTTGTAGAAACAATACTGGATGAAGGCCTTCTATTTGGCTTTTAGAAAGTGAGAGCATAAGATACTTAAGTGACACAGATAAAAAATTTCTCTACCCCTGAAGAGTTTAGTTGCCTTTTCTGTCTAATCCTGCCACTGCTGCCTTAGATATTCTGTCAGTCTGAGAGGTGTTTTCAGTGAAAATGGGTACGTTTGGATATGTGGAGCCCAAACACTGAGAATTAGGAGCCGTGTTGTAATAGAGTTACATTCATGGCCGAGTTAGAAGAAATTGTTGTAAGTGAATACCCAACTGACTGATTCTCCTCCTTTTTTTGACTTCAAGCTTTTCAATGGCACATTCCTGAAAGCCATGGAAGATGGAGGTGTAAAAGTTCTAAAGGAGAGGCTGGAGAAATTTTTCCATCGGGTAAGACTTTATTTTTCAGGCATTTACAGTGTGCTTTAGAAGATGGCAATCAAGTTCTGTCTGCCCTGTTTTTCTCACGTGCACAGAAGGAAACAGGGCTGCTGTCAGCAGTTACTTCTCGTGTGGGAGAGATGAGAATGTAGATAGCTGATAACTGGAGCGTAGACGCTGCATACTGGTGGTTAGAATCTTGTTCTCTTGGACTTTTAAAATAACACAATGTTGTGACAGTGCAAACAGAAGCACAGTTCGGTTTCATTTGGGGACAGCCTTTGCTTGTGGGGTTTTTGGTAGTTTTTGCTTGTTTTTTGTCAGACTGTCAGTCTCTAGAGTGACCACTGTAGGCACAAGGAGTGCCTGCTTGATTAGCTGCTATATACGTCTGTCTAGCTAAATTAAAAACCAGAGCATGGCAAAAAAAAAGGAAATAATGGATTTTTATCTTTAAAACATTGTTTTACTTCAAAGTTCCTGCAGGAGATAAACCAGTAATCACTCTAGATTTGTGTAACAGAAGAAATCCAATAAAAAGTTGTTTCTCTTTTTCACTGGGGAATTGGAAACACTGGAAAACTTTGCTCATGCAAGTTGTCCTGTTAAAACCCTACTGAACGAGTTGGCTGGGTTTTGCTGGCTTACTTCTATGGAGTATGTTCTGAAATGAAGTATTAGTGAGACAGGCTGTGCTTCCTTATCCTTTGGGAAGACCTTGAGCCAGCCTTAGCAGCTGCTGTCACCACATTAAATAATGGCAAGCTGGCATCTGGAGTCATATGCACACACAGAACCCAGAGTGCTCTGGGTGGGAAGGGACCTCCAAAGGCCATCCAGTTCCACCCCTGCCCTGGGCAGGGACATCTTCAACTAGAGTAGATTGCTTGTGGCCCTGTCCAACCTGGCCTGGGATGTTTCCAGGGATGGGGCAGCCACCACCTCTGGGCAACCTGGGCCAGGGTCTCACCACCCTCAGTGTAAATTTCTTCTTCTATCTGGTCTGAATCTGCGCTCTTTTAGTTTAAAGCCATTACCCCTTGTCCTCTTGCAATAGGCCCTGCTAAAAACTGTGTCCCCACATGAAGGAGTATGTCATACAAGCAGAATTGGAAGGGGTGGATTTGTTTTGATGGTTAGTCTAGATTACTGGGGGCTAGATTCAAATTTGTCATTTAACTCAACCCTGGAAGCTTTCTGAATTCTAAAAGGCAGTTGTCATTATTCCCTTAGTACCTGCAGACGCTACATTTACAGTCTTGTGATCTGCTGGATGTGTTCTGTGGAATCAGCTTCTTTCCACTGGATAAAATGACTTACTTGAAAATCCAGTCATTTATCAATAGGATGGAAGAAAGCCTGAGCATAGTCAAGTATACTGCATTTCTCTACAATGACCAGCTGATCTGGTAGGTACTTCAATAATTCCCTTGTGCCTTCAGTTTCTCTGTCGATAAAGGAGTGCCGTAATCGTGATGCTTCTGAACAGGGAGAGGCTTGTGTGAAAAGGAGAAAATTTAATGGAAAGCTGAGTCATGTGGAAGAAAAGCATTGGTCTTTGGCTTTAAAGTCCCTAACCTGTACCAAACGGTGACTTCCAAGCTGGGCTGAGGAACAGCTGGAGACGCGTCCTTGTGGTTCCCATCGCACAGAGCCTCTGCTTGTACACGAGTTCCTTGGCAGGAACTTCTAGTAGAGAAGGTTCCTTAAAGGATCACTCTTTGTGTGGTTCTGAACCGGGGGGGTGCAGTGGTTGTGAGGGGTTCTACTTAGAAATGGACACAAGAGTAGCAAACTTCACCTTTCTTTGCTTAGATATTGTTCCTATTTCTCTTCTCGTTTACAGCTAATTTACACCTGTTTTGTATTTAGCAAATAAACTAATATTTTATTACAAATGAGTGTTCTCAGAATGAACCTGCCGAGACACCGAAGTGTCGCTGCCCGTGTTTGGAACGTGCTTTGCCTGAGCTCTGGTTAGAGAGGAGTGATGGGAACTGCAGCACAGACACACCTCGCAGTGCTTTTTCTCCCTGTTGTAGGAGCGGACTGGAGCAAGATGACATGCGAATTCTGTACAAGTACCTGACAACATCTCTGTTTCCAAGGCACATGGAGCCTGAGGTACGGGATTTAAGGTTTTGGGGACTCGGGGGGGTGGAGGTTGGGGTTGGTTGGGCTTTTTTCTTCCTTTCTTTTCATTTATCTGGTACCACTTAAGGGCTAAGACACCAAAGAGGAGTATTTCTCCACTCCTCTTAAATTTTACCACAGGAATTCTGAGATTGATTGCTTTCAGGGCAGTTACTAAACGCAGCAGTATTTGCCCCTGAGGCAGTGTGAGCTGTGCTGGGGTGGTGAGAGGGCGTTGAGTGAGGCAGTACCCGATGAGTGCTCAGTGCTGCAAATGAGTCGCTGCGGCTCACGGCTGAACGTGGCCTGGAGGGCCCTAAGGCCACGTGGAGTTCCTTATCCCTCCCCACATCAAAACTCCATAGGCTAAGTTTTAAAATGAATACACGCCTGAATGTGTTCAGAATGGCCTGTTCTGTCAGCATCTCCTACGCTTTAGCGTTCCCTCCTCCACGTTACGCAGAGAGTGGGTATCTTCCAGCGGTAACTTCTGCAAATGCTTTGCTTTGATTTAAAGTCAGCCCACAAAAAGTAACAGAAAATACCTCTGAGTTGTTTTTCCTTCTTGTGTTCTTTTTCATCTCAGTTAGCGGGAAGAGATTCTCCAATACGTGCTGAAATGCCAGGGAATCTACAACACTATGGAAGGTAGATCTTTTCTGCTGCCTCCCTCCCTGGGAGGGACACATCTGGGGACACATCCACCCGTGGCTCACTCTGGAGGGTCACACCGTAGTTGGTGCAGTGTAAAACTCGACCTCTGGGGAAAAAAGAAAGAGAAAAGGCTTTGTTAACATTACTACATGTTTAGTTTTCTTCCCCACTGTTCTTAACACACTGCATGAAAAGTTTTGGAAGAGCTCTTGTCATGTCTTTCCAGTCAGGCACTTCAAAGGTGTGGATTTCTTCTAGGGATTTATCTGTTTAGTTTTCCTCTGTGCTCAGCACGTCAGAGCAGGCGATTCTGTACCGAAGCAGCAGCTGAGCAACATTACTTTGAGTAATTGTGGGTTTGGACATTTCTTTAATGGCTGTAATTCCTCTTGCCTGATGTGTGGTATTTTGGGATGCTCCCTGTCCATCCCCCTGCCCCAAGTTTAGGTGCTTCTGGTACACCGCTGTTCTACATGAAACTAGTTCAGTTGTGCTGTTGGAAAGGCAAAGAAGAGTGTTCTCCCAGTAGCAACGAAAGAAAGGGGTTTTAGAGTCACAGCTTGAATGCAGAAAGAGTTTTGCTGCTGTTTCTTTGGTTTACATAGTTTATTTCCTTGGGGTTATTCTGGCTTCCTCCTCCTGGCTCTGTAACCCAGTGGAGCTCCAAATGCAACTAATACTTTGCAAAGTGTGTAAAGATACTGTGTAAAGGGCTCTCTGCCCGTCCGGGTGGCTGAAAGCTCATATTCAGATGCAGTCACACAGGCAAGTCATTGCTTGTTTCAAAAACATCTGCTAAATAGGAAAAACTCAAATACAAGAATTCATCACGTCTGACCTATGGAATTAATTTCTAGGTTTCTTACTGGACCCTTAAATCTTAATGATCCGGAAGCAAAATGCCGTTTCCCCAAAATATTTGTTAACACTGATGACACTTACGAAGAGCTCCATTTAATTGTTTATAAGGTATTACATTTTTCTTTGCAATTACTCCACTGAAGTAGGAATCTAGATACGATGGAGACAACAGTGGTGTGAAGTGCTGAGGAACTGTGCCAGGGGATGTGCTGAGAAAACCAGGTTAAAGCAAAGAGACAAAAACCGGGTGTTTCCAGCAAGGAGCTGTGACGCCTGAGCCCTCGTTTCCCCAAAGCACACTGTTATTTACCTGGCTTTATGTAGCATTAATCAGTAAAACAAAAAACTGCTTGTTTTTTAATTAAGTGCAAGTTTCTTGCAGACACGTATCTGTGCATGAAATGCGTTTTTAGCAACTTTTACCCTTCCCTGCAACTTAAAACCTGCTCATGGGGCTGAGTTTTAAAATGCTGACCGTCCTGCGTTGCGCAGGATTGCAAAGAGACTATCCTGTTGAAGGGTTACCTTTAAACTGGGCTGTTTTCCTGTCTTTAACTGGTTCGGCTCTGTGCCCTCCCTGAGGTATTGTGGGGTGTTTGAGGTAGCTGGGGTAACCTGTTGTAAATGGTCTTTTTTTTTTGCTTTAACTGTTTTGTCGCAGGCCATGAGTGCAGCTGTCTGCTTTATGATTGATGGTAAGTACCCGTTAGCATCGCTTCCTTGGCAAGATACAGCTAGTGCAGAACGCTAGGACGCGCAGCTTGTTTGTTTGACTCCTTGAACAATGCTCAGGTGAATTTGTTATTTGAGCCTGATCTTCGTGCGGGCTCTTGTGTCGGCCTTTGGATTTCTCTCCCAGCCCAGCAGTGACTCAGTTTGCACAGTGCAATGAGTAAACGCTGCTGCGGTTGCCACACGCCTTGGTAATCGTCCCTAGGGTTGTAATGGAGAGAGAAAGGTGTCCCAGGACTGATGTTTGATGAAAAGGGCGGCAGGAACTGCTCCCTGGGCTCACCTCTCCCTTTCTCTGCCCACCCCAGCTTCCATCCCACCCACGCTGGAGTTCTGCCGCAAACTGGACAGCATCGTCGGGCCCCAGCTCACGGTGCTGGCCTCGGACATCTGTGAGCAGTACAACATCAACAGGAGGATCTCTGGGTCTGTACCTCCCTGCTCCCCTCGCCCTCCCTCGTTAGCTGCTTAAAAAGGAGGTTTAATGAACTGCTTAAATAATGGTAACGCGAGCCCAAACATTGAAAGCGCGGAGTTAACCAGGTACTTGAAACGATGGTTATCTGCCTTTCCGCATCTTAAGCATTTATAAAGAGCCTGTTGTTGCATATTTAGTGCTCCTGCAGTAACAACGTACACGGCTGCTTCTGTGGCTGCCGAAACCACCTTCTTCCACGTGCGTAACCCCGGCACAAAAAGTAACGTCACCACGAAGGTAGAGTTCAGTGTTTTCAGGTGCAATTCTGCCCCTCGCCCCCGGCGGCAGATCAGGCAGGCACGAGAGGTGCTGCAGCTCGGAGGTCTTGCTGCTTTCACACGTGAAGGGAGACTGGGGGACCCGTGGGGAGGCCGAGTCCTAGGGCTCCCCGGGCTGCAGGAACACCCGGCGGTGGCAGAGCCCAGCTGGGGCAGTCGCCTCCTGGCACCGTCGCCGTGTGCCCAGAAGGAGCCGTTGCTGCAGAGCCGTAGCTTGGTTTATACTTCTCTCGAGGAAGACAGAATCTCCTAACGTTCACAAACAGCCCCTGGGCTTGATAGAACATTGGAGTTTAAAAAGAAGTAATTAAAAACTGTCACTGTCTTTGTGCCCACGGCCTCCTTCGGGCTGATCTCTTGTGACTTCCCGCTCTTTGGTATGATGTTAAATAGAAGAGCTGTATTCTCACACCGGGTGGCCGCTGAGGCACTGGCTCTGCCCCAGGGTTGGCTTGGGCACAAGGGCTGGGGTGAAGCTTGGGACTCAACTCCTGCCAATCCCACAGGAAAGGGAAGGTCCTGAGCAGCTTGAACTGGGTTATTTGGCCCCAGTCAAACTGGAGAGTTGAGTACTTTTTTTCCAGAAGTCATAGAATGGTCCAGGCTGGAAGGGACCTCTAGGGTCATCCATCCAGTCCCACCTCCCCACAGTCAGCAGGGACACCCCCAACTAGACCAGGTTGCCCAGGGCCTCCTCCAGCCTCCCCTTGCAGATCTCCAGGGAAGGGGCCTCAACCACCTCCCTGGGCAACCTGTCCCAGTGCTCCACCACCCTCAGAGTAAAGAACAGCCAGTCCAAATCTCTCTTCTCCAGTTTGCTGCTGCTTGAAGTGTGGCCGTGTGTGGTTGTGGTTTGCCAGATTCAGGTGACTGCTTGAGGGGGGGAAAGGTCAAATGAAAAAGGATGTTAATGCTTTGGAAAATACACTTCACGTAGACAGCTGGCTGGCTTCCCACCAAGGTGTGTTTATCCGTAGGCAGATGGGTTTGCTGGGGGAGAGAGAACAGCATCCCCTGTGACAGCAGAAGAGAATTAAACTAGCGATGGGTCTGAATGAACGGACTCGGTGGCTTTGGTAAACTGGCAAAATCGTGGGGTATAGACTGGGATGTTCTGGAAATGGTGCCACTCTACTAAATCATTAAACTGGGGGGGTCTAATGTCAGCTGGGACTGGCCCCGGCAGCGTTAACCCGTTTAAAGTTTAATGCCGCGCTGTCCTGCAGCCGATAGGGTTCCTCGGCTGCCAGGGCGGCAGCGGGGGCACCTGCTGGCACCATCTCCCCAGCGGGACGATGCAGGGGCAGAGGCTCCAGCTCTGGCCCCAGTTTGTGCCGCTCTGAGTCTGCGGTGACTTTTTCCCAAGCCCCAGCAGAGGATGTAGAGGAGCTGCCGAGGTGGGGTTTGCCAGCAGTCCCTTGGTTGCCCCACACGGGTGGGGGAAGAGTTCTCTCTCCTGCTTGTAAGGAACAAAGACACGAGTGGAGGGTCGCTCATGAGTCAAATGACAGAGGTCACATCCCTTCAAACCAGACCAGGCCAGCACAGAAACAAACTGGGGACAGAGAAACCAGCTCATTAGGAAAAATACAAATACCTCTGGGAAGAGGGACACGGCCTTTGGCCTCCTCTCCCTGTTCACCAGCAGCAGAAGGGAAAACAGGTTCCTTTTAAACTTGTTTTTAAAAAAGGTGTTAAACTGAAGTTTGCTCATGCCACAGGTCTTAATGAACTCGATCTCTCAGGGGGCAGAGAGCTCCAGGATGGCTGTGTGAGCTCTGCAGGGGCTGGGCACCCTTCTCTGTGCTGTAGAGGAGCTGCCGGTGCTCACAAGTCACTCTTTTCCATTCCATCCCCAAAGGGCCGAGAAGGAGCCTCAGTTTAAGTTCATCTATTTCAATCACATGAACCTGGCAGAGAAAAGCACCATCCACATGAGGAAAACACCCAGTGTGTCGCTCGCCTCTGTCCACCCTGACCTCATGAAGATTCTTGGTGACATCAACAGCGATTTCTCCAGGTAACGCTTAACTATGAACCTCCATCCAAGAAAATGCCTGATCTCTTTGGAGGCTCAGAGTAGCCATAACAATCGTGGAGAGGAGGTGGAGCCTCGTGCTTTTGCCCACGGGTCTGTCTCACCTCTGGGGAAGTACAGCACAGGGAAGGTCCCTGCCCCTGTCACACCCCCCTCGGGGACAGCCAGAACACGAACCTTCAGTTCCTCCACCTGACAGAGAAGGCAACCGCCGCCTTGTCACCAGGTGTTGTGCTCCGAGGTGGGGAGACCCCAACACCAAAACGCTGTGAACGATGGTGATGTCTCTGACTCAAGACCAACCATCGTTGTCCCACGCTGCCCGTGGTCACAGCTTTAATTCCTCTACAGGTGACACCAGGCTGTTCCCTCCTGTTGTGGGACAGCTTTCCGTGCAGCGTGAGACGCAGAAAGCTGTGTGTCACCAGTCCAGCTCCAGCTGCTGTTACTGGGTCACTGTGTGGCAAACCCAAATTCTGTCAAGTGTCCCCAGATGAGGGTGGGGGTTTCTGCAGAGCACTGAGAGCTCGAGGGGACACGCTCAGGGCTACTCCCCTGGGGCTGGCCCTGTCCCCAGGCCCAGCCGCTGCCCAGCACACCCACTGTCCTAATGACTACAGGTAAAACTGCTGAAAGCGAACGTGCTGCCGCCTTCTCTGCTCTCTAAAATGTCTTTTCAGAGTTGATGAAGACGAGGAAATTATTGTGAAGGCAATGAGTGATTACTGGGTAGTTGGGAAGAAGTCTGACCAGCGAGAACTCTATGTGATTTTGAATCAAAAAAATGCAAATCTGATTGAAGTTAACGGTAAGGATTGGGTTTTTTATTACCTTTAGATACAGTTACTGCTAACATGAATGTCCCTGAGGAAGTAATAAAATCCATCTCTCAAGAAAACTAGANCTCCAGTTGCTGCTGCTTGAAGTGTGGCCGTGTGTGGTTGTGGTTTGCCCAATTCAGGTGACTGCTTGAGGGGGGGAAAGGTCAAATGAAAAAGGATGTTAATGCTTTGGAAAATACACTTCACGTAGACAGCTGGCTGGCTTCCCACCAAGGTGTGTTTATCCGTAGGCAGATGGGTTTGCTGGGGGAGAGAGAACAGCATCCCCTGTGACAGCAGAAGAGAATTAAACTAGCGATGGGTCTGAATGAACGGACTCGGTGGCTTTGGTAAACTGGCAAAATCGTGGGGTATAGACTGGGATGTTCTGGAAATGGTGCCACTCTACTAAATCATTAAACTGGGGGGGTCTAATGTCAGCTGGGACTGGCCCCGGCAGCGTTAACCCGTTTAAAGTTTAATGCCGCACTGTCCTGCAGACGATAGGGTTCCTCGGCTGCCAGGGCGGCAGCGGGGGCACCTGCTGGCACCATCTCCCCAGCGGGACGATGCAGGGGCAGAGGCTCCAGCTCTGGCCCCAGTTTGTGCCGCTCTGAGTCTGCGGTGACTTTTTCCCAAGCCCCAGCAGAGGATGTAGAGGAGCTGCCGAGGTGGGGTTTGCCAGCACACGAGTTGCCCCACACGGGTGGGGGAACAGTTCTCTCTCCTGCTTGTAAGGAACAAAGACACGAGTGGAGGGTCGCTCATGAGTCAAATGACAGAGGTCACATCCCTTCAAACCAGACCAGGCCAGCACAGAAACAAACTGGGGACAGAGAAACCAGCTCATTAGGAAAAATACAAATACCTCTGGGAAGAGGGACACGGCCTTTGGCCTCCCCTCCCTGTTCACCAGCAGCAGAAGGGAAAACAGGTTCCTTTTAAACTTGTTTTTAAAAAAGGTGTTAAACTGAAGTTTGCTCATGCCACAGGTCTTAATGAACTCGATCTCTCAGGGGGCAGAGAGCTCCAGGATGGCTGTGTGAGCTCTGCAGGGGCTGGGCACCCTTCTCTGTGCTGTAGAGGAGCTGCCGGTGCTCACAAGTCACTCTTTTCTTTTCCATCCCCAAAGGGCCTACAAGGAGCCTCAGTTTAAGTTCATCTATTTCAATCACATGAACCTGGCAGAGAAAAGCACCATCCACATGAGGAAAACACCCAGTGTGTCGCTCGCCTCTGTCCACCCTGACCTCATGAAGATTCTTGGTGACATCAACAGCGATTTCTCCAGGTAACGCTTAACTATGAACCTCCATCCAAGAAAATGCCTGATCTCTTTGGAGGCTCAGAGTAGCCATAACAATCGTGGAGAGGAGGTGGAGCCTCGTGCTTTTGCCCACGGGTCTGTCTCACCTCTGGGGAAGTACAGCACAGGGAAGGTCCCTGCCCCTGTCACACCCCCCTCGGGGACAGCCAGAACACGAACCTTCAGTTCCTCCACCTGACAGAGAAGGCAACCGCCGCCTTGTCACCAGGTGTTGTGCTCCGAGGTGGGGAGACCCCAACACCAAAACGCTGTGAACGATGGTGATGTCTCTGACTCAAGACCAACCATCGTTGTCCCACGCTGCCCGTGGTCACAGCTTTAATTCCTCTACAGGTGACACCAGGCTGTTCCCTCCTGTTGTGGGACAGCTTTCCGTGCAGCGTGAGACGCAGAAAGCTGTGTGTCACCAGTCCAGCTCCAGCTGCTGTTACTGGGTCACTGTGTGGCAAACCCAAATTCTGTCAAGTGTCCCCAGATGAGGGTGGGGGTTTCTGCAGAGCACTGAGAGCTCGAGGGGACACGCTCAGGGCTACTCCCCTGGGGCTGGCCCTGTCCCCAGGCCCAGCCGCTGACCCAGCACACCCACTGTCCTAATGACTACAGGTAAAACTGCTGAAAGCGAACGTGCTGCCACCTTCTCCGCTCTCTAAAATGTCTTTTCAGAGTTGATGAAGACGAGGAAATTATTGTGAAGGCAATGAGTGATTACTGGGTAGTTGGGAAGAAGTCTGACCAGCGAGAACTCTATGTGATTTTGAATCAAAAAAATGCAAATCTGATTGAAGTTAACGGTAAGGATTGGGTTTTTTATTACCTTTAGATACAGTTACTGCTAACATGAATGTCCCTGAGGAAGTAATAAAATCCATCTCTCAAGAAAACTAGAGAGGGACTGAGCTATGACAGATGAGGTGGGTGTGTGTACTCCCGCCAGCAGTGCGAGACCAGCAGCAGTTCTTGGCAGATATTCCTAATTATTATTAATATCATTCAATAATAGTATCATTCAAATATGATATTATTAATCAGCCATTCTGCCTCCTTCAGGCAGGGAGGAGAGCTGTGCCCGTAGTTCAGGAGTGGAGTGTGTTACGGGGCAGAGATGACCGTGTGTCCGTGTGAGTGGGGAGGTCACTGCTGGCCCCGGGGCTGTCCCCTTCCCAAGGCTGCTCAGGGACGGACGCCCCGCGGCCGAGAGCGCCCGTCACCGTGTGATAGGCCCTTAAGCAGACTAGAAGGAATGGCAGTTGGAGCCTCGCTTGCAGCAGTTTTAGGGCTCACATTCATACTTCTCCAAGCAGCAAACAAACACCCCATCGCTTACACTTCAGCTGCTTGGAAAACACCCCCTCTTCCAGGCAGCGGGAACGGTCAGACACAACTCACCTTTCTCTTACTGAAGGCAGAACAGAACTAAGTGTATTTCTACGTTAGAAACTCCTGGGTGTTCGGTTTGGATTTAATTACCTTCTTGCTGATGATCCCCAGGGTGGTTCTTGCAGAGTTTCCTGTAAAACACCACACTGACAGATCTTGGTTTTACGTTTTTACAGAAGAGGTGAAGAAGCTTTGTGCAACACAGTTCAATAACATTTTCTTCTTGGATTGATCTGCAAAGGGCTGATTTATTGAAGATGCCAATGTCAGACACTTGTTCAACATGAAAAGTTATCAGTCATATTATTGACTGGAATAATGACGATAGTAAAGCAATACTTGCTTTGTAAGAATCAAAATTTCTACTAAAACCTGTAAACTCTTGATCATAATATTTTTAGATTTTAAAAATGTTCACGTGCAAACTAATTAAAAACCAGTCTGAGTTCCCCTGTACCGTTCCACTCTGATACCGGTGTGAGAATATTTTACTGCAAAATAAAACTAATAATTGTTACACTTTCAAGGGCATCTTTTTGTTTTCCTGTGTTCATTTGCACCCTCCTCACCTGCTGAGCCTCTCGGGGTGAACCCGGGCAGTTACAAAGGGCCCTGGACACAGACCCCTCGGGGCAGCTCCTGCCTCAGCCCGAGTTTTGTCCACCTCTTACACACTGACTATGTGCACTATTTCAGTCAAATCAAGCATGTTTTTAGCAGAAACCACTCCACTGGGACTGAGGTAAGGAGAAGATGCCACGTCTGGTATGGGCACCGAGGGAATTTTTAGGAACAAGCCAAACATTGCCTTGTGGAACAGTTTTGTGAAGGGGTTACACTCACGTCAACGACTCTTCTTCCCGCGAGCTGGCAGGTTCCCTCTAACCCAGCCAGGCTCCATCACACTTGTATTTTAGACCTCGCTGCACACCTGCCTCTTGGTGGTCTTTTCTTACTCAAAGAGCATTTATTTGAAACTCCAGAAGATTTATTTCTTTCTTCTCTTTTTGCCAGCAGGCACCTTGGTGACAACCCGGGGTGCAACAGTGGGTGCCTCTTCCTGCACAGGGGGCTCCTCGGGCTCCTTAAAATCCCCACTCTTGGAGTCGAGTGTTTTTTCTGCTGCTTCTTGCCTCTTTGCCTCTTCTGCTTCTCTTTCAGCCATGTGTCTGAGTGAACAAAGTTTAGATTAGTGCACTGCCCAAGGCGCAGAGTGACACCGGCTGAGCAAGGAGGCTCCAGTCACAGTGCGGGCACCAGAACTGTCCCAGGGGACAGAAGGACAAAATCTGCCCTGTCACTGCTTCAATGCTGACCAACACCCTCCCTGCCTTTGCCCAGAGCAGGGCTCACCTGCCAGGAAAGGTCAGAGCCGAGCTCTAACCTGAAGGCAGCCCCTAAGCTGTTACTCCTGACAGCAAGACACGGCACACTCTTACTACACCTGAGTCTGAGTCCCCTGTGACAACAGGCTGTGCGGCTTTAGTAAAGCACACGTCTCATTTTGAGTGATTTTTTGTCAGTAAAAGAGAAGAGAGAACAGTACTTCAAGAGAAGATACAACACCCACTTTGCCAGCTCCTCATCCTTGAGCCTTCTCAGCTTGGCCAATTCTGCATCCCGTATTCGGTTGTCTTTTATTTTTCCCCGCAGCGTTTTGTCGTGCTGGTAGGCAGGAAAGAACTTCTCTCTAAAAAAGATCTGCACCTGATGCATCCACAGACTGAATTCCTCATCATGTTCCAGTTTGGCACCTTTTGGTTCATCTGCAACATGGAAGTGAAATATGTTTAGCAGGACACCCCAGTTTCAGTGCAGTTTGAGGTGTGACACTCGGCAGCGTCTGGCAGCTGCGTGGCTCGGGAGGTGGCAGCTGAGAACCTCTGGTGATCGTGTGACCAGGGTCAGCCCTTCAACCTGTCCCTGGGAATGGCTTTGGAAGGACACAAACTTCCCCCTTTAGCCCTGTGATAACTGGCTGCTGCGGAGACCCGATGACAGCTCAGTATCCAGGCTCCTGTCCAAGGGGACATGGCCACCAACCAAGAGAAGGGCACTGCAGGCCTCTGTGGCAACTGCCCACCAAGAGGCCAGGCCCATCTGCTGCTTCCTTAACAAACCACCTTGTTTCAGATCCGTAACTCTTCAGCCATCAGAGCTGATGGCTGCACGGAGCTCCCTGGCTGCATAAAGTGCTCCCTGGGCACAAGCCCCAGCCCAGACCCGCTCATCAGCCAGGGGGTGGCACTGGCTGCAGCACAGGAAAATATTCCCCCCCGATTCTGCCATAACATCAGGCATCTCACCCCAGTTCATGGTGCCACACCATTAACAGTAATTCTTATAGTAAATCAAAGAAGCAAGAAATAGCAATTAGATCTTTTATTTGTCTAAAATGTTAAAAAACAAAAAAAGAAGGGTCAGGCTTGTAGATTGTATTTACTGTGGGAAGCTCAAATTACAGCACATCCATGTCCAACAAGTAAAACGTGGTATTTTAAAATTGGGGACGCTATTTAAGTCAGTACTTAAATGCCTCATTTAATTATTTTCATTTTAAAAAAAAATTAAAAGCATTCTTTAAAAACCTTCCCCTAGAATTAACGTTCCCCTACTGCCCTCTTGTGACAAGCTGGAATCTGCCTAAACAATTAAAATGTCACTATTCAAGAGCTACAAGGGATGGTTTTGCAGTAGTTTTAAAACTAAAGCAGGGTGGCTTTACCTGTCAGTCCCTTTGCTGGAGAGGAAGCTTCTTCTTTTTCTGCTTCCCAGAGGAACGATGACAGAACAGCTTTGGTACCTCCGTGAGTGGTGTGACACGAGAGAACAGTACCTGATATCGCAAAGAAAGAAAAGGAAAAGGACTCGGTGTGTAATTCAGTGCATTACAAACCAGGTCTGCTCTTACCTGGCACCTGAATTACAGCTAGCCCCATGGCTGAAATACTCCTCTGCTTTACAGTGAAGGCAGAGCTCAGTCTCCTGTTTCCATGCCCAGAGGACTGGGAGAGAACAGGAAGAATTTAGTTTTAAAAAGCCTGTGAGTTATGTTTAAGGAAAATGTGATAGCTTCTAATTAAGCAGCAGCAGAAGTTGAGGGATTCGGATTTGCCCAGCTGCCTGTGCACAGGGGATGTGGGAAGCTAAACCTAAACCTTTGGGAACTGCCCAAGTGACAGCAGCTGCCCTCAGTGAGGGCAACACGTCCAGCTGCTGCTTTAAGCCCCTTCACAGCTGCAGGGAGAGCGAATCCCCTTCAGCCCCGCTGCCTACAGATGCTCACAGTAACTGCAGTACTCACCCAGGAGAAACTCCTGACGGGAATGCTCTCTGTCCTCACAGGGTCTGGGTGGCTGGGAAGAGGTTGTAACTTCAGTTATGAAATGCCTGTACTTGTTTAATTAAAAAGTGAAACCACGCGTCCTTTCGAGTCACGCAAACTCCCATCTCCAAAGCTTTCTGCCAACCCAATGCATCCTGCTATCACCCCTATTTTAAAACAGGTATTTCACACTTTCAAGTATTAGCAAATCACAGGTAACACTTTTCTTTGCCACCAGCCAGGGCAGGAGGATTACCCTGTTTCTGAGCTAGGGAAAGAAAAGTGCAGGGAATGAATGAAAGCTCCTGTTCCTGTCTTCACACACGTCCCTCTGTTCTTACCCTTTGCTCTACGTGCTATTATTTAACTGCTTCTGAGGAAACAATAAAGAATTTCTACTCCTGACTATAGAAACATACTCCAGGAACTGCACCGAGTGGGAAGGAGAGAAGAATACTCAAGAGTATACCCGAGAAGGATGCTCTGGAATCTTTCCAACTGTCATCCCAAGCATCTTAGAATCATAGAATCATTTAGGTTGGAAGAGACCCTTGGGATCATCAAGTCCAACCATCAGCCCTACTCTACAAGTTCTCCCCTACACCAGATCCCTCAACACCACATCTAATCTACAACACCACATCTACTCTTCTGTAGCCTCAGGACACTGCTCTTTTCATTCTGACAATAAAAGTCTCCCAAAAGCTCAGGTCAAACCCCATTCTGTTTTCTAAGTGTTGGTACCTTTCTAAAAGTTGAGAGGTTTCTGAATTCTGTCTGATTTCCACAATTCCAGTACAAGGCAATAATCCTCACCATCTGACCCTGAGATCACAGGGGTAAGACGATCAATTTTTGCTCTTGAAATATGAAGAGCCCCATTACAGCCCTACACTGGGTACAAAACTGTAAAGCTGGTGAAGACGGGAAGCTTGCTGGGAGAATTCTGAAAAACATCTTAGGAATTGTATTGTAGTTGCCTTCCCCAGTGCTTCTAAATCTCTCTGCCCCCTTCTCTGCCTCTCACTCCCCACCCTGCAAACAAAGAGAAATCTGCAGCTTTATTCACTGCTGTTTCAGTTAATGCAGAAGATGCCACCTGATATTTCTAAGTCACAACAGCTGAGGGTGGGTGGGGGAGCAAAGGCTGTGTTAGCCATGGAAACACGCCACTGCCAGGCTCACACACGGATCTGGGACCACGCTGTATTTAACATTAGATGAAATTCCAGTCCCTTTCAAAACTTACAACTACCCAAATTGCAAACCCCCTCTTCCATCTCTCAGTGCAGGCTTTCTACATACCTCATAGTTCTTTATTTCATCTTGTGAGATGACAGTTTTGCTTGAAGACAACCCCGAACACGTATAAAGCTCAGCTGCCTCGGAAACACCATCGGTTATGTCTGTGTCCATCACACTTCTGCTGCAAGTGTACTAATGAAAAGTAGAAGAATTTCACATCCAATACATTTTTAAATAAGGATTTCCTGTTAGTCTTGGGAAATCTGATTCCTTTAACTGACCATTTCAATGCACACCGGGGTTAATGCTGGCAGTGATGCAAGGGAATGGGTTCCACAGGATGAACTGCCCAGAGGATGGGAAGTGGTGGCGTTCCCTGGCACTGCTGTGACACCATGAAGCTACCTAATTGTGAATGCTCTTTGAATTAATACTTCCATCTTGTGCATAATTCCAAATAATAACATTTCTAAGTCATGCCTTCAACTACTTTGTGTATCTAAATTGCACCGGTGTCACAGGCAGCATCTTGCAACCTAAAAAGTCCTTATTCTGAAGTTCAGAAGAAGAGCACAGAGCTAAACTGCTGGGCAACTGCAGGTCTGGCTACAATTACAATGCCACTTCCACAGGGTCACTTCAGACACTCAAAGCAGAGAGGTGTTTCTTCCACCAGTTTGCCAACCTGTCAATTCCCCTTTGGGCACAGAAGACCTGCAAGTGCTTTCTGTGTACTTAGAGTTATCTGGGGAAATGTGCACGTGTGTTCAAACTGCACTGGTGTTACACACTAAGGTAGCAGCAAACAAGAAAAGCAGAAGGACCCCATCAAATCACTGCTCATGCAAAAAGAGGAAATTGGTTTCTGTGTTCAGGAAACACAGAACCATTTGCAGGTCCTGGCTTCACTCTCTAGGAGGATCTGCATCCACTTTACCTGGGACAGAGAATATTGGGGGTACATAGACAGGTTTGTGGTTCCCTTGGAGAGGCTCTCAGTTCTAAAGCTGCATATTTTCTGATGATCACCATCGACTCGCTCCTTAACCATATCACGGGTAACGTACACCAACGCACAGTCCAGAAGAGCTTCCACAAATTCAAGAAAAACCAACTAGAGTAAAACAAACACTGGGATTAACTCATTTTTGCAAAATCCCTTCATGAATGGGCACATGTACCAGAGCAAGCAAAGAACTCAGGAGGGATTGTTTGTGAAGCCTCACTGGCATAGGTATAAAAGGTACAGGCAGAATGGCAGAAGGCGAAAGTAGATACTCCAGTCTGTACTCTTTCTTTTCTTCATTAACTCACCTCCTGTTCCAGCAGACAGGGCAGTACTCACAGCATTTGGAAAACATAATCTGAATTGTTCCTGCAGCAATGAACTGTGCTATGTTTTTCCATACACACCTCCTGCTCCAGGTTGGCACTACTGCTGCTGTGTAGAGAAGGACCATCCTTGACAAGTATTTCCACAAGTCTTGAAGCAGTTAATTCTTTGCTGAGAAGTTTAAAATCCTGGGTAAGAATAAATGCCAGGTGTTACCAGCACTCAGGGCACTCCCACATGGCCCTAACCTAACTCCCTTTACAGCCTGTGACAACATTTTGTGTGGTTTCAAACGACACTTCCACAAAGGTAATTGGGACAGAGTGAAATTCTGACCCCCCAGTCTGCAAAAATGGTGTTAACAAAGAATTTGTGAAAGCTCATAAATAAAAATATAAAAAATTATAATTTTGCCATCTGGCATTTTTATTAACTTTTTTTCATTAAAAATGGCTTGGATTTGAACAGTGACCCAAACCCCAGGCATATCAATGGGAATTGTTCCCTGGCTTCTGTGTAAACTTGATCTATCCCTGAACTACTGAATTTTAGTACAGAAGCACGTGTTCATCTTGCAATATATTCAATTAATACACTATGAAAATGGTTTACCATGTTATTTCAAAAGCTGCCAGTCTTTGATTTCTACCAATAAGATATTTTTGTATATATTTTTTTTACAGGATTGGAGAGGCCAGAGGAGGAAACAGCAAAAACATCTGTATTCCCTTAAAACACATTTGTCAAATATTTGATTATTTAAAACAGCCACACACAAAATGGGAACTCAGTCCTGCAGAACTGTCCTGGCTCCAGCAGGGACAGAGTTAATTTTCTTTCTAGTGGTTGCTACATTTCAGATTTGGTAGGAAAGGACTAATAGTGGAAGTCAGTAATGCATACTGCTTTTTCAAGGACTCTTTTCCTGCTTCCCATGGAAGCTGAGAGGAGCACAGAGAATGCTGGAATGGCCAATGGAATATCCTGCACCACTGACTTTGTGCTGGGCACACAAACGGGGGACGGAATCCGTGAGCACTGCTCAGGATCAATCCAGCAGGTGGGGAGAGTGACCTGTGTCCTTACTGTTATTTTCCTTTTGTGTTACTGTTTCCATTGAAACACAAAGTCTCTTAAAGTCGAGATGTTACTTTATCTCTACCCACATCAGGTTTCTTTTCTTTCTCTTCCCCTCCTTTTCTCCCAGCCCTTCTGGAGGAAGGGGAGAACTGTGCCCACAGATTATGGTCCCAGCTGCAGGCTGGGTTAAACCACACCAAGTACATAAATCAATTCTGCAGAACGACTGTCCCTTTAATGGTTGTCGGACAGTTTGTACAAAAATCACTCCTACCTTTTTAACTGTGCAGAAGCCACAGGGAATATTCTAAAGTGCTCATATAAACTGAACAAATAAAGCACAACTAATCACACACACACCCCAAAATAATTTCGATTATTACATTCAACATCCAAAGGAAGTGCCTCATTTTCATGGTGGGTTCGAATGGAGGTCTGGTACTCGGTCTACAAAAATCTCTGTACACTTCCCAGCATTTGTTGACATAGCTCAGGGCAAAAACTGTACACCGTTCTTCAGAAAATAAGGTACCTTTGAAAATGAATTGGGAAAATACACAATTACAACAAAACTGTGATGTATGTGGTACGAATTGGAGAACTCTGCACAGCACAGAAGAAATACCATTACGTACCTTGGATACGACAGGCAGCAGGAATGACATTCCTGGACATCATTTCTAAGAAACACTTCTGCAGATAGGGACCTTTCTCCCTACAGTTGGAACACAAATACTCTTGTCTGCAAAGCCTCAAACTGATTGCACTGAAATAAATGTCACTAGAAGATTAAACTTACTTATGCTCTTCATAATACATTCGAAACGCTAGCCAGACAAGGTAAGATAGAAACGTCCTGAACAGCAAAGTCCCATGTGGACAATGGATCTCCTCAAGTGGTGTTTTATCACCTAAAAATTTTGAAAAAATAAAAAATCTCTATTGTTATCATATAAATTAAAATGCTTATAAGCATACTGACTCTTCAGCCTTTCTTGTCCTCTCTGTCTTTACCCACCACAGTGTAACAACACTCCTGGCAGAGCCAGGCCAGAATCAGCATCACCTCCAAACAAGCAGGTCAGGGGAAAATGGCTCACCTACAGCTGAATCTCATCTAATCCCCCTTCTGGAAACACATCCCCTCAGCATGGAGGAATGAAAGGGAAAACCAAGTTGTGATTTTGATTTTGCACTTTCTCACTTAAGCGCCCGAAGACGTGTTAATGCATCCACTGAGAACTCAGGCACAGAGGGTCCTCGCTCAGGGCACTCAACTGCCAGAGCTGAGCTAGCAGCAGAACCTGCCACTCTGAAGCCCCACAGCTCGCTATTGAAACCCCTACCTTCCCGCCCCACCAACAGAAATACAAACCACTCAGTATCCGGTCCATTTCGGCAAGAGTTATGCTGCAGTGATGAAACCGGCAGTCCTTCAGAAATCTCCAGAACTGGAGCTTTGTCATGAGGAACGTGTTGTCAGGAGAACGATCACAGCCCAAGCTGCTGTAGAATGTGTAAATTCTCCTCAGTTCTGTAACATGCCTCAGCACAGCAAATTCTACCTAAAGAAAGCAGGGTACATTTTCAGCATCGTCTCACAGCTTGTGCTGATCCAGTAACTGGGCACAGAAGGCTTTTAATCCTGTAACTTCGAAGAGCATATCCCAGGTTAAACCTTCATGAGAACATCGCTCAGATGTAGTTATAATACATATTTTTTGGTGATCGATAAAATTACATTAGTCTCCATCAGCAGACAAACCTCACAGTAGCTAAATGCAGCTGATGAAGCCCTTCCTGATAAGTTAATGTAGTTTTCTGTTCTTGCAGCCTTCAGACTTTCGAATAGTTGAAGAGTTACTTTAACACAAATAATCAGAAATAAAAAAAATACAAAACACACTGAGGGGGGTGGGAGGCGGAATTGAAATCATCAGATAGTAGACTCTCACTTGATTTGCTTCTTCATGTCTCTCTTCCCCAGGAAACAAGTCAAGCAGTGAAGATATATCCAACTCAATATTTGATCCCAGAATAGAAGCGTGATCTGAGCCGCTAACGACTGTGAAGTTTTCTACCATGCAAATAAAATAAATTGGAACAAACTAAAATGAAGTTAAAAATATACATTCACACACAGGAAAAATAAAACATGTATTATTCCTTCTTATCTTACTGACTTCAAACTGAAAATAATCGACTCCATTATAGTGAGGAGCAGAGATTTCACGATCAACAGCATAACAGCTGAAGAGTAATTCTGTCCAATCCAAGCCCTGGCCACAAGGAAATGCAGATCCTGCCTATGTTGGGAAGCTTTCAGACACCAGGGTTCCAAAAGCATGACGAGGTGTAGCTTGCACGTGTCACTCACTCACTGTCACGCACAGGGAACAAGAAGCATGGGAGCAAAAGTCCTTAATCATTAAGGTAACTCCCATCTTCATCAAAGCTCTTTGAAGAAACGTGTCTGGCTCTTGAGAAAGTACAAACAGCTTCACATTACAGTAAAAAGGAACAACAAGATGTGAACAGAGCAGAATTTGTTTTCTTAAGCTGCTTACCGGTGCCACAGTGACTTCCTGTGCAAGTGGCACTCAGCTCTTCTGCATTCATTGCATCCATTTGAAAAGCAGGATATTCTGCTATACAATCATCTATGAACTCTCCTTCATAAACATTACCATTCTTGAAGACAAACTTGCCCTACAGACAGATTAATTGCAATATAAATATAAATGAAAGATCAGAAAAAATAGCACTAATGCTCTCAATCAAATTTCCTTTTAATAATCTTGCCTAAAATGCAATATATGAGACAAAACAGAGTGAAATTATTTTTCCTACCCTTTTATAAAGTACTTTGCCACCTGTTGATTAAAGCACACTGTTGGGATGAAGAATTGCCCATGTATCTGTTTGACTTTGAAAAGTATTTTGAGGAAAAACCATTTCCCCTCCACATAGAAAGACTTATTTGCAACCTTGAGGGTTTTTTAGCACTCTGCTGACAGGTTTTTTTAGGCTTGCCTGTTAACGTGAGAACACCTCTGTGCAAGGACAGCTTGAGATCCAGCTCCCAGCCTAAGAGGGCAAGTACTGACCAAGCTCTGCAAAAATCAATGTGCACCTAGTGCACAGAACACACCCACAGCAAATGGCATTTCTTTATACACACATCTACCCCCAGACTCCAATCTGGGGCCCAGCAGGGTCCTTGGAAGGACTCCTACTGCTTTCAGTGCACTCTGCCCTTCACGTTGGGCTTCCATCCACAATGCAAATGGCATAGAGTTTTCCATACAGAAATCTAGAGGTCCACCATACAGAGCAGAACAGTCTCCTCTGGCACTTGTCAGTACTCACCTTGCCGTGCTTCTTATTGTGAACCCATTCACCATCGTACACAGCTCCACTGGCATATATGAACTTCCCACGGCCATGCCGTTCCCCTTTTACAAAATCACCTATGTATTCATTCCTCAAAGCATACTGAGATGCAGGCATTCTCTTCAAAAACCACATGTGGGTGCCATATCCATGCTGGAAAAAAACCTGCGCGTTAAAAACACCCAGAACATCTAAAGAAGAGGAACAATTGCCACAGGTCCAGACTTTTACAAAGGAGAAGCATCTAGGCATCCTTAAGAGTCACTGTTGGCAAATCTCCCAAATAAAAGCACCCAGCTGGCAGCTGCAGTACTTCCAACCATCCACAGAACTGTATCCTACAAAGGTGCACGGGAGAAGTGCCCAGAGGATGCACCAAACCAGCACACACTTGAGCAAGCCCTGCCCAGAGACTCCTGAAGACACCCTGCCTGCCCAATTCCTTTGGCCTCTAAAGCGGAGTGGCCAGGTGAGGGACACCGTGCCGGACAGAGAGCCACGCTGCTCACAAGCTGGACATCTTGAGAATGTTATGCAGAGTAAAAAGGCAGAGTAACTAGCTCACATTCTTGTCCAACAGAATAACAAATGGAAGGAAAAGAAAATGACAGAAGTCATCTCCTTCCATCATAATATTTTACAAGAGGGAAGAGTATTTTACAGGTGACACGGACACAAATTGCCACATACACTCACTGCTGAACTCTTATCTCAAGTTAAGTAGTCACAAACATTTAACTTCTTAAACTTTTATTTTTTATGAAAAAGATTTCTAGTTTAATTCCCTGGTGTAAAATATCATTTTGTAAGACTAAGTCAAAGCCTTTTAGGAATCTGAATATTGCTAACTTTAGAGTCAATTTACAATAAACAGCATATTTTCACTACCTCAACCGGCAAAATCATGCAAAGCTCTTTTGATCCTGCACAAAACTCCCCACCTGGTTTTACTGAAGTAACAGCTGAGCTAAAGAGGTTATGGGGAAGACATTAATACCTGTAGGCCATACACCCACTCTCCCATGTACTCCTGATTAGCTGTCAACCACCGCATTCTTCCTTTCCCGTGACGTACATTTTTCTCCCACTGACCTTCATAGGTATTTCCAGACCTATAGCTGCCAGAAAACAGTAACAGTTAATGACTCACTCACAGCTCATTCTAAGTGGGTCTTAGGAAGGCAAGGTTTAGGCAAAACATCATTGCTAATACACTTAGTATTTAATAATGCTAAATATAAGCACTAATTTGAAAGATGTTTCACTGTAACAAGGATACAGAGGTCTGATTGTACCCACTGTTTACCTCCTATTTTTAACTTATAAATCACTGCAAAAATATTAACCAGTTCTTTTTTTTTAGCCATCATCGTAGCTAATCAGAATACTCTTTTACATATAATTCCACAAATAACTCATTTATTCATGAAAGCAGCTCCATCTGCCCAAATCAATCGAGTTTAGTTGTTGTTATGTGTTGCCTTGTGGTTTAAGAAGGTTGATTTTGGATTTTGTCTTTAGATGTTCTTTTGTGGGAATGACCAGCAGAAATAGACCAATATAAAACTGTAAGAAGATCCGTTTTATTATTGTTTCTTCCCCTGTGGAATGTACACACTACTATAAAATGGTCCAATTTGTATTCATTTTAAGCATTAGGAGGAATGTATGATAGCACATGTAAAATACAAAAATAAGAAGATAAGAACAAGTGTTTCATGTTTACCATCTCACTCCCCATCCTTCTTTGACGTTGTTCACCCAGTCACCCGAATACCAAGAGGTACGTTGCTGATCATAATAAACGGTGCCCTGAAACAAACAGTGCAGTTCATTTAACACCTAAACATTCACCTGCAGTGATAAAGGATCACCAAATTGTAAGACACGTGTAATCGTGCCTTTACATACAGTCACTTTGAGACGCTGGACTGAAAGCAACTGAAGTGCTAAAATGAAATTTAAAAAGCAAACTCTTTTGATGAATATTACCCAAGACCTTAAAAAACCCCAAGTGTTCAAAAAGATATACTGTGCATTAAATCAAAGTTTACTATGTTTTTCAAGCCACTTGGAAATACTTTTGGCTGCCAAAGTTAGACCCGTTTTTTGACTCATTTAGAATTCAACTTCCAGCAGCAGGTCCAGAGTGTTAGTTGTTCTTTATCTGACAGCTTCCTCTCACACACACTGGTGACTGCCCACAGCAGCCTGACTGATTTCAGTGTCTCAGCAGTGACGCAGAACAAAACCCTACGTTATTAGGATGAATTTTCCTCACATGCTGAGCAGGTCTTCAAAACGTCAGGCCCAGAAGAGTGTCTCAATCTGGATGCACAAAACAGAGACAGATAAAAGCACTACCTGCCTTTAAAAAGTTAGAACTAGGTGTTACTTGCACTAGATAAAGCAGTCTTAATTGTAATTATCTTGCTTGGTCGTTATGTGGCTACTCATGCAGCCGTCAGTTCTGACTCTGTCAACATCTACTTGGAGCAGCGCAAAGGACACACCGCGTAATACACCAATCCCTCTTTTAGGATACCTTTCATCTCTCCCACTACAAACAAGATCCCATCCCAATTGTTTTAATTTGCATTCACAACTTCAGAGAAGATCCTTAGGAAAAGCAATCTACACGCAGCACAGGACCATGCAACAGCACAAAGCATTCCTGCAAACCCTTTCCACAAGAGCGCTTGCCGACGCAGAAGGCAGTCACCCAGGACCATGCTCCCGTTTGGTGTTCTCACCCACCTTCCCATGCCTTTTGCCTTCACACCAATAGCCCGTGTAAGAAACAGGACGAGTACCGCTCCTGAAAAACCCGAATCCATGCCTAACTCCATTCTTGACTGATCCTTCGTAAACGCTGCCATCGTTCCACGTGTAACGGCCATTAAACATCTGCACATTCTTAATAAACGTGCCCTAAAAGATTAAATTACAACATTTACAAACACTAAGACTTGCTGTTCCCTGACGATCGGGGAGGAGTCAGGCTTGTGACTGAAATCACTGCCCGTAGCTCTGTAGCTGCCACCCACACTGTAACAATTACTACAGCTGAGTCACTTTGCTTGAATTTGCACATCTAATTGTCTGTCATCAGTTATAAATTAAATTGCACTTTACCTCGTACTTCACTCCATCAGCCCATGTGTAAGTCCCATGTCCATGCATGAGCCCTTCACAAAACATGCCCTTCAAAATGAAAAGAGCATCATTTGCAAACTTTCTTATCACAGCTGAAGCCTAACATATGAATTCCCTTCCAGCTACTAGTCTCAACTGCAGTTTTAAGGCCAAAACCCACCTGTTTTCAATACTTACACATTCTAAATGCTCAACCTCCATGCACATTAAAAGAAATAGCCTACCAGTACCAGAAGAGAACTTCATCTGTTACTACTGGGCCAATGTTAATGGCATGGCCTTCAATGAGGCCAAGTGCCAGATCCTACACTTGGGCCACAACAACCCCATGGATGGCTACAGGCTTGGGGAAGTGTGGCTGGAGCTGCCTGGCAGAAAAGGACCTGGGGGTGCTGGTCGACAGGAGGCTGAACATGAGCCAGCAGTGTGCCCAGGTGGCCAAGAAGGCCAAGGGCATCCTGGCTTGCATAAAAAATAGTGTGACCAGCAGAAGCAGGGAGGTGATTGTCCCCCTGTACTCAGCACTGGTGAGACCGCACCTTGAGTCTTGTGTCCAGTTCTGGGCACCTCAACACAAGAGAGATATCGAGGTGCTGGAGCGAGTACAGAGGAGGGCAACAAAGCTGGTGAGAGGCCTGGAGAATAAGGCTTATGAGGATCGATTGAGGGAGTTGGGGTTGTTTAGTNTGATTCTACTTTTTTTTTTTTTAATTTACACACTCACCTTATACGTATTTCCGCCCTCAAAACATGCAAATCCTTTACCCTCATACAATCCATTGACTTTTTCACCATCATAGCTACAAGGAAAACAAACAAAAATGAAGATTTCAAGTCACTGTCAGTAGACCTAAATCACAACTGACACATAATAAATGACCTTTGATTTACCATGGTCTATACACAGGCCAGATGTTGCATCTTGTGTACAAAAATGAGCAACGACAAAATTTCCAGTTTTTTTCACCTTCCTTGTAATATTTCACATAATTGTTGTGTTGGCTCAGACCCATATTTCTTTCAATTAAGAAATCAAAGCACACTGGGAGCATTTACTAGCTTACAACCAGGCAACGCAGCCAGTATGTGAAACACTACATATAGTCCCCTTGAACTACCGAAGGATTTGGTTAACTCTGCCATCCACCTCGATCCTCAGTTTAGGACATTCTGAAGGGACAGGAACAGCCCTGAACATTAAAAGGCAGTGGGAACTGAACATTAAATGGCAGAGCTACGTTTTCTTCGCTAACTGTCCGTATACTTAGACAAAACTTCACCATAAATGAACAAGCAAAACGAATGAGGCTTCTGGCAAGCAGAAAGCACCAGCAACATGCAAGGAGGCAGGAAGGCAGCAGAATCCCACAGCCAGTAGTCTCGGCTGTATCACAGCTACTAGGTCTGAATAACCCAATCCATTGCCCCAAAAGCCATTGCCTCAAATCAAGCGTCAAATCCGCGACACTTGGGTACACCAGAGACACTTAAATGAGAATCCTGGACCTGACCGGTGTGTTTGTAATAAGCATACCTTTTTACAATGACTTCAGTAAGAACAGGCTCCTTGTAGTATTGAGGAACATCTTGGACTGGAGGTTCCTCTACCTCCTCTGGTTCTTTATCTGGTATCACTGGATTTGCCTCCGTTTCTTTCCCTTCATCCACTAAGGTCTGCAAATCTGTCAGCTTTGTTGAATTGCTCCCAGCTGTAGTATCTTGTGCAGGAACAGGAGAACGTGCAGATTTTTCTGCCTTCTTGCCGTCTTTCTTCTTGTCCTTTGCCATAGCTACTGACTTCTCTCAACATGGATTTTCCTTCTGAACATTTACTGTCTTACTAAAAGATTTTTTTTCCCTATAATCTAGTTGATAAAAAACAAAACAAAACAACAGGGCAGCTGACTACATTAAAAAATATCATTCTTCTCTTAATTACTCCTCGTGCATGTATTTTGGGTTCTCTCTGCAGCGCTGGCTCCCCAAGGCAGTGGTCTTGGCTTGTGCCAGGCTAACAAGCAGCCGGTGCCTGTGAAGGACCTCCACCACCATGAAGCTCATCCCAACCACCACCACACAAGTGTCCACAGACTGGTTTTCCCCACATGGGGGTCTCCATCTTCGCTAGGATGGTTTAAGGTGTCTAGATTTAATTGTGTGGAAAAGTTGAAAACATTTCTCAGACACGAGTTTGGTGAGTTTCCCCATTTACAGCTGCACTAGTATTACTGATTTAACCTGCTTTCAAAGCTACAGGCTGCAGATTGAACTGCAACACAGAATAACCACCATAAACTTATTTTGCCAGGTAAGAGCTACTTGAAGGCTACCGGACTGCCTGAGCCGCTGTAACCCCGACCCGCGCTCATCTCACAGCCCGATCACCGCCGCTTTGGGCAAGAACCAGACCCGCCTGCCGCAGGGTCGAGAGGGGCGGCTGCGGGCAC
>VZTM01042414.1:766539-779053 GCA_013400555.1 Jacana jacana
CTGCAGCCCCGGCCGGAGGGGTCCCGCCACCGCCCCCTCACAGGCAACGTGTCCCGCCCGCCTCACGGGCACAGGCCCTGCGCGCCACCCGGCCTTGCGCCCCCTCAGGGTAACGGCAGAAGAGGCAGCAAGGCGACCGTCTGGGGCAGCAGAGCCGGGGGACGGGCCTGTATGGGCGCTCCTGCTATTCTCCTGAGACAGGACTTGGACTCACCCGCGGGGCAGTGCCTGGTGAGACAGCCTTTTTCCATTCATTCTCAGAGATTCTTGAAAAAATTGTTCAGAATATGGATGGGAATAGCGTTAATTAAAATAAATGTGCCAGATGAATTATTCCAATCAAGCATTAAACATGGATGTCAGTAAGTTAATCATTAGATGTAATATTAATGCTTGAAGTAATTATCTAATGAGGCCCACCCTTTAGTATAAATAATAAAACCCAAAGGAAGTATTTTCACTCGTGTATCATTTGCATTCTCTTTAAAATTACCACACACAGGACACAAACAGAGAGTGGGTTGTGGCACTACTGCAGACTTCACTGACATTCCCTGAATTTTAAGGATCGGTGTAGTTGCTACAAAAATGAGGATCACCTGTTCTTCACCTTTATGTGTAATCATTCAGATTTATTTTTTAAAAGTCTTGATTGCAAAAATAAGCAATACACACAGAGTACATTGCAATAAAAGAAATGCTATTTACACACGAATGTCCATATTGCTGACTCGGTAAGAACGAAACCCTGCTGTTTGTTACCGTCTTCCAATTTTAAGGCTGGCTAAAATATTTTTTACTCAAAAGAGTCATGATAAAAGCTCAAGATATCACCAATAATTAAAATTGAAAACATTAACAACAGAAGCAGACTTATTCTGGTGAAATGAGGTCTAAACTGACTATGTGCCTCATGGTGGGCCTCCCGTGGGGGCAGTTCCAGGGGTGCTCGATCTGGCCCATGTGGGTGACCAGCTTTCTCATTTCCTGCACGTTCAGCGCAGTGCCAATCATCACCTGCGAGTAAAGGCAGAAAAACACAGCTATTACTGTTCTTTCTCTGTATTGCCAACTGGCATGGGTAAGAGAGCGCTTCAACTGCTGCAGTAAATAAACACCGTGCCGGGCATTAGGAGCAGAAGGACCTACAGATGATCAAAATGCAGCTGAGTGTGTTCCTAACTGCACTGGTATGAAATGAAAAACTACCCCAATGTTCTCCCCAAGTCACACTAGACAAAACCACAAGGAACAAAATGAAGGCTATCAGCTGCTGACACTCAAAGGTAAACAAACTTCCCCTGCAGTAACTCCAGGTACAGCCACCTGGGACAGCCCAGGGAAGGCCCTGCTGAGGCCAAGCAGCCAGCAGGCCCGGTACTCACCGACTTCCTGCAGGCTCGGGAAGCAAACATCTGCCTGACCCTGGAGGGCCTGCACATGACGCCAGGGGAGTCGCTCAGCATGAAGATCAGCTCATCTATGTCTTGGGGACCAAAAGTCCAGTTTTTGCTTGTTGGCAACGATATTAATTTAACTCTTTGCGTGACAGGAGCTGGAAGATTTGCAGTTAATAAAGAAACAGTACTCGAGAAAAATTGAGAAACTACTTTGATACATTGATATGATATGATCTGCATACATGCTAGGGTTTAAATCTAGTCTTCTGATGGGTGCTGCTGACTGTGGTGGTGACTATGGCAGATATCCTTTTAACATTAACAAAAAAACGCTTGCAAATTTAAAAGCAGATTTAACTTCTGACAAACTTTTCAATTTCAAAGAACAAAGGGTTGACAAAGCTATTTTGAGGTTATGTGACTACGAAATAATTAAGGATTTCTGTTGGCAAGAGACTGATCACTAATACAATTTTAGACAAAAAATGGAAATGATGGAATGAAGACTATGGAAAAAATATGTAGTGACTTCCCCAATAGGAAAGTGCTTTCATCACCCTCGCTGTACACGGAAAACAGGGAGTTGCAGGTCAGGGAATTTGCCCCAAAGTGCAGAGCAAGTCAATGCTAAAGCCACATGGAAAAGCAAAGAACATAATTTCCCAGCGGTATCTATTAATTCAAAACGACTAGATTTGTCAATTGCCTGCACCCAGCCCTGCTGGGACCAGCAAGGGTACTCGTAAACCACAAGGATCTCCATGTAACACATCCAGAAAATACACCTCCCGTCAGAGTCAAACAGTGACTACAAAGTCCTGGGAAACTTCTGCAAGATAAATATTCTGCCAGATAAGTATTCTACAATGTCCTACTAAAAAGTGCAAAGAGACCACAGAATCTTAAGTCTTAAAAAACCTAACCAGCCACACACTATAATGCCTATTGTGTCAAAGTTTCTGACTTTACACAATGAAATGAAACCGCTGAACTTCTTTTACTTCCAGCAATTCTGGCCCAAACTCACCATTTTCATTTATGACAAAATCAAACCCATTTTTTCTGAATATTTCCAGGTTTTCAATCAATACAGTTTCATTTACAGCTGTTAAATTGAGATTTTGAGGCCTGAAAGAGAGAGGAACGGGGTATTGCACAGGTACATAAAGCAGACCACTAGAGCAATCTAGAGATACTCACGCAGAGCTCTATTAAAACATTTCCCTTTTGTGTTAAAAGAAAAAGCTCACTGCTGAACCAGTCACTTCCACCTGTCACAGCACAGTTCTGCTGCAAGAGAGTCTGCGAGATCCCCTCTGTGGGACCCCGCTGTGACCATCGGGGGGTTCCCAGCTCAGCCCCCTCTGAAACCTGCTCAACCACTGACTCCTTGCATAGCTACAACTCTGTGCAGTTTGTTTTCCAGGTGAAGAGCGACTCTCTCTAACACAGAATACAAACCCGACTTCTCTCTTCAGTGTTTAGACTCTATGAAATGCTACATAAATATAATTATAGATATCCTTCCAAAACATTGAATTAAAGTGTTATTGTTAAGACACTGAAAATACTTACGCTATCAGCTTCTGACCTTGAAGAACCGTGTGTTGCTGTAACATCTCAAAGTTGTATTTCTCATCAGTAGCATGCTGGTCAATTATGAAAAGATCAGAATTCAACTTTGCTATTATAAATCCTAAATTGAACTGGCCAATGACTTCCATTTGTGCAAACATTTCTTTGCTGTATATAGAAAATACGAACAGATTATCAATCACAGCTCATCAGTTATCACGTTAGACTGTAAAACTTGAAAACAACTTTTTGTCCCCTGTAGAACATACTTTACATTCATGTCTCAATTAAGCAGGGACTGAATATGAAAACACAGTTATCTGGGATCTGCCAGTGACTGATGAGGCCATTTCTGGCAGCACACACTCTATTGTTAGGACAGGACTCGGGATTCTCCCACGTTACATCCTGGTGACAATGCCATAGAAACGGGCAGTACGGTGGCAGCACGGGGCCAAACCTATGATGTTTGCAACCTTCCACTTACTGCCTCCTTCCACATTCTGTTTGCACTTAGTTCAAACAGGTGTCTGCCAGGTAAAATAACTTGACTAAAGTTCAATAAAAGATACATCCAAAACCAAGAAGTAGATGTAAGCCTCCTGCCCACACCCCCAAGAGAGGTCTTTCATTTTTCCTGATCTATTTTTATTAATTAATGGACACAATATGTTAAGAATATGAAAATACCTGATCTCTCTTCTTAATTCATCTTCTGCTACTTTATTTTCTCCAGGACTAATTTTTGCTTTAAATCTTCTATAATTTTGTGTTTCTGTTCTTTTCTGTTGTTCTTGTATTACCTTTTTTACCTTTTCTGCTAAGACCTTCATAGAGAATTCAAGTGGCACGGTTTTCTTTTTAACCTCCACCAGTACATCAACACCAGGCATATTGTTCCTGGCATTCTTTGCTTTGGGACAGTCACCCGCCTTGAATTCATCTGCTTTGCCTTTAGAGCTCCTGCTTTTAAAACATTTTACTTTTGAGGAAGAACTCTTGGCTTCTTGAGACAACTCATTTTGGTTAGTCCGGTCATTCCCTTGATTTAACATCTGTTCAGAGCCCAAGACCTGAACATCACATTCCAGTGACTTCTCACTACATCCAGGGCTTTCAAGACAGTCATTGTGAAGTTGTTCTTCGGAGCTACAGAATTCTTCTACGGGAGGACTAATTACACTTTCACTGCTGATGCAGCTCCCAGCTTCTGGTGTGCTACATCCAGCATCTGACTCGGAAGTGCTGCAGAATCCAGAATCTGCATTATCTTCTGATTTTCTCATGTATCTGCTTGGAATTGATCTCTTTGGGTCCATCTTATGACAACGCTGGGACTCCTTAGCCAAGGCAGTCTTTTGAGTCCTTACAGTACACAGAGAGCTACCAGGTGACATTTGTCTAGGGGAGCTGTGCTGCTGTTTCACCCTTTTAGGGCTTTGAAAACTGCTCTCTGCCATTTGATGGAGGGAGAACGACTCCCTTAATCCGGCAAGAGTCATTGTTCTTTTTCCTTCACCACTTGGATTTCCAGTCTCAGAGTCAGGCAGCATTTCTACCCGAGGCTTTTCCGTCTCTTCAGGAGACGTCTTCTTCAAGTTGCCTAATAAAACAGGAATAAAAAGTTTGAGATTCAAAGTTAGCTGAAAACATGAATTAAATTAGGTGCCTTATTAAAGGGAATTAAAAGAGAGATAGAAAAATAGCAAACTCCTCAAAGGAGGCCTAAAGCTTCAGACAGTGACAGATGGGGCTGAAATGCATTAACATCCAACAGACAAGCAGTTAGATCTTTAAGAAAATGGTACTTGTGTGACTGAATTTGTAATCTCTTTTGAAACTGGAAGAACAATCAGTCCAATCAGCAGGTTTACCTGTATTATCAGAAGAGTTTAATGACTGAGCAACAATGCAAAGTGAATTGCTCTTACGCTTTGATGGTCACTACAAAAGTCTGTTGGCAAGGTGTTGGGGTGCTGCACAACAGACACTCATAGTATATGTGATTTGTAGATACTTAGAGGACTTCAGCCTCACAAACTGTCATTCTGACATGCATTTTACCCAAGATAAAACAGTAAGAATCAGGCTATAACTGAGTCTACATCAGTAAAAAAGGAAATCAGAAGAGATTCTGATGAAAGAAGTGAGGATGACGATGTGGTGTTAAGACAGAATAGGAATTTTGAAAGACTTGTCACCAGACAATGACATGAACCATGACATGAACATGAACATGAACCAGACACTTCCCTTGCACCACCTCGGGAGAACCATTTTTCAAGCGTTATCAATTTATTTTCTGTCATTTTTCCCAATAAAGTTGACTGTGAATCATGTTGTGCTGACATGCATAATTTCCAAAACAATTACTTCATAACTTGAGGTCCTTCTTTATTATTTGATGTCAATGACGTTGTTTCAATGGAAGCAAGACATGAAAAATCTGCCCTCAACCGTTTATCAATTAACAGCCAGACTTTTTTTTTCTTCCCATTTCTTCTTCAGGTTTTTGAAACCACATTTTTCCATTTTCGATTCTCTACCATACAGCATGCCCAAACCACATTTTGTCTCCTACCTGCCACGTCCAGAAGTTTCTGATTGACATCCAGTTTGTTGACATCACTACCAAACATTTCCATCAGAGAAGTTTTTAAAATCGCTAATAAAAGCTTTTCCTCCTGCAGTAAAATTTGCCTTTTGTCTGGAGTTACATTGATGTCAACACACTCTAAAGAAGAAAGAAAAGCAACCACATTATAAATGAAAAATAATAAGAAAAATTCCACCCTCGGATCAGTTTTCTGCCTTTTCACCCTCCGTGTTTATTCCACAGGGTTACAACCAGAGCCACAGTGAGTTAACATTCACAGTGTCTGCAAACCACACTTTTAATCTTCTCAACATTCCAGCAAACAGAAGTTAATTCTGTGCAATAACATGATACAAATTTTCCTGTATTTAAGCTAAGCACCAGGTTGTCTTTTCCTCATTGAGATAAGGAGTTGGTTTTGAGTATACAAAAGGTAGAAGGGAAAAAAAGTGGAACCACAGCTATACCCTGTCTCTGCCTCATCAACTATAGATCCAAAAATCGCCACAGTGCAAGTGGCAAGTCACACAGATAGAAGCTAACAACATTCTCTAAGTAAGTACAACTTATTCTTCAATGAGGTTTATAGCCTTTACTGAAGTTACTGAAAATTACCCATAACTCACCAGAATCTACACAAATGTTAAGGACAACAAATGGATACTGGTGTTTATTGTATACGTGATAAACTTCATTCACCAGCTTGACAACCTGCAGAGAAGGTGAGGACACAATAAGTGTTGATACTATTCTCTTTTATTTCCCACCAGGATGTTATTTAACCCCCTTCAAAACAACTCATGTACTAAACCTTACCTCGTAGGATTCAGCTTCTGTTCACACAACCAGACACAAAGACGACAAAAACCCGAGACGGGAACTTGCAGCATTAAGCCACAAAGACACCTACCAGCTACTAATCCCGTGGGTTTTGGACAGCAGCAAACGAGTCAGTGCTGCTGGTGTCAGAAAGAGGAAAATCTCACCTTTGCTGGATCACATGGGCGTTGGTTGATGAAGAAAAACTGTCTGTCTGTTGCACTCCTTCCAACACCATGGTCACAACGAGAAATGAAGCCTGTAATGCTGTTGGATATGGATGTAGTAACAGTGAGGCACGATGGAGGAAAAAGGAAAAGACATTTTTCTGACTGAGAATACCTAACGGACGAGTATCTTATATGGGGCTAAAAGAAACACAACTTTTGGGCTAAATTTTAGGTTATGGCAAAATGCCACTGGCAACAGTGCTTTGTACTCCTCTAGTTACCTATAAAGGTTTTGTGGCATGTCAGTAGCGTTGAGTCCATATTCTTCACAAAGAGCTTCATTAGGAGGCAGCTGAACAAAAGGGATAAGGCTCTGCAACTGAAAAACAAAACAAAACAAAAACCCCAAAAAGTGAAACATCGAACATGTATAGATTTTTTTCCTTCTATTTTATTGCTATTTGTTAGCATTAAAATCTATTTGATAAAATGCTGGGCTTTCTCCAGTTGACTGACCAGGTCAAATGCTGAAAATACCCAAACCTTAAGACATCAGCTCTGCTCACTGAGAAACAATGTCACAATGAATTATCTATATAGTTATGATTTAGAAACCAGCCCATCCCAACCCCGCTACAGGGCCTGACTGCAATCCCATTTAAAAGGTTAACAGAACACTAATGAAACTCACTTTCACAGGAAGAGGGTGCAAAAGCTTGAAACACCTCAGCTCTCTATTCCCCAATCAAGACTTTCACATCACACCTTTTTTAGGATTTTATTTTACATTGCTTGTTCTCAGGACAGGCAGACCTTGGTGCCCACGTTGTTTCTCAAAAGCACAACCCACCCGAGTTTGTATGGCACAGCAGCTCACAGAACTGGCCTCAAAGATGTTGTAGTAGCAGCAGCCTATCTCCTAAATCCTTCCTCTCCCACCAGAGCTAGAAGCTTCAAGACAACCCGGAGAGGCTGCACCACTCCTCCTTTCCCAGCCGGTAGGGTGTGCTACATGTCAACACATGCTCCATCCTCTTACAGCTTTTAATGGCTTCTTACATCCCTGCTAGTTATTAGATACTAAAAATCTCTCTATACATCTGTATCATCTCTTTTCAATAATAAAAGGAATACCTGTTTTTGCCCAAACACTGCTCCAATGTTCTCCTTTAAACTAGCACTTCCAGTAGTGGACACCACCAAGCTTTTTTTCCCCTGGCCAACTTGATTAGTGCAGTTAATCCGCACTCCTTTTGAAACAATACAGTATGCCTGCAAGACTTGAACCATTTTTGCATATTCCTATTAAAGGAAAAAGAAAGTTCACATTTATAAGAAATGCCTCTTTTTAAAACAAAAACGTATGAACAAAAGGTTAAGTATTTGTAGGTAACACAAGAAGGGAGTGAGGGAATTAGTTCAGTATTTTTAAAAATCTTTCAAACTAAATGAAAAGACGTGAAAAATAGTGCTTTTAAAGCAAACACCATGTTTACAAGATTGATTTTTAACCCTAACAGAGTTGTCCCTGATTTTTAAATATACAAAAATGATGATGATATTGATTCTGTTCAAAATTTGAGAATGCCCCTTGAAAACCAATCACTGCAGAACAGAAGAGGAAAGCATGCAGGAATAACGTTATCTTATTTGGTAAAGATATGACAGGCCCAAAATAGTCGGACATAATCAATGTCTTTCACAGGGAACTGAATATCATTCCGCAGTGAGTACATTCTGAGGTATTAACACTCCGTTGAACGAATAATTTCTGATCCAACCTACCTTTTTAATGTTTCTTTGAAATTCCTTATGCCGCACTGGCAAAGTATAAAACAACTGCTGTATGTTAACAGTTGTTCCTTGTTGTCGTGGAAAAGGAGTTTTCTGAGTAATTCTACCATTGTGATCAAACACCAATCGAGTTCCAACCTTTGCAGACTTATGGCAAGTGAAAATGGTAACGTCACTAGCAGGAGGAAAGAGGCAACAGAATTACTCACCGAGCACTGCACTTTCTTACCCATTCCTTGCGACCTGATCAGGCATAGAGACTACACCAACACTAGTCATTTAATTCAAACTAACTCTTCACCACGAACAAAACCATACCCAAAGGGCAGTGTCACATTTCCCTAGCTGCAGCACCAACACTTTTACACTTCTCCTATACAATGCAACACTGAAGACTGATTTTGCTGGACACTACACTCCTCACACTAACCTGTAACAGTGTGATACTCCTCATGCACAGAACCGGGTACAGAAGCTGTGCTACTGCAGATGCAGTTGGTCTGGGAGGAGTTTCAATGCAGTTTTAATGAGGTACAGCCTAGCAAACAGCACTTAGGTATTACTGTGCTTCACATCAGAGGATCAAACACTTATGCACATACATGGTTCCATACTGTAAAGATCTGCATACTTAAGTAATGCTAAGTTTTGTGCACAAAGGACCAATCAGGTGAATAGAATCAAGGACTAATTTCAGATGCTTAGACTCATAGAATAATTTTGGTTGGAAAGGACTTGGGGCATAATGCAACCTACTGCCCAAAACTGACCTAGCCATAAGGCAGTCTCCAAAGCCTCACTTTATCATTAACAATAAACTGAAAGGTTGGCTTCAGTCATTTTTGTGCATGCAAAAACTTTCCATTAATAAGAAGTTTAATACAAATACCTTAATGCACACAGCGAACTCAGAGCTTCACCTCGAAACCCAAACGTTTCAACATGTATTAGATCAGCAAAATCTTGTATCTTTGATGTATAATGTTTCAGAGCTGGAAAAAAGATATTTAAAATACATATTTCACTTCAAAGTGATGCTGGTCAAGATTTTGCATGCAAAGCAGGAAGCAAAAAAAATCTGTATTATTCATTGTATTTTACATATTTATTAGAAACAAAATAATTAAATACTTAACGTTTCCTTTCCCCTTTTTACTATATGCAAGATCTCTTTAAAATCCTCAGATACACCTGTTATTCTGTACTTACACCCCAAACTCACTCAGCATTATTGGATATACCATTATGAGATGCCTTGGAGCAGCACACAGCACCTGCCTCTGCTACTGGTGTGCCCAGCACTGACTCTGCCCCGCAGGAAACCCACTGTGGTGCTGCCATAGTCCAGCTGGTGTTCAGGTTTATAACACACCTCTCAAAAACAGTCACTTTCACAAAGCTTGACTCCAACAACAGGTCGTGACTCAACATGAATGAACCTAAACAAACATTTAGAAGACTTTCTCTTCTATAACTGTCTCTATTCTTTGTTCCACTTAAACAAGCAATCCAATCAAAAATTACCTCTGAGCTACAGGAACAATAACCATAATAGCACTACACAAGTGACTAATAGCAACTAATTTTGCCCAAGTCTTGCAGGTCACAGGCATTATATAAAAGCCAAACATTCATTAAAAATTAAGAGGAAACACAGGAATTTTTTAAAAGTAGCTTTCTGACTGAGAATTTGCCTTCAAAATGTCCAAATATAAATTATGAAAAAGGTTCAACTTACTCAAGCCTTCGAAGTTTTCCTCTTCCACTCCAACCCCGTTATCTGAAACCTCTATCGCTTCTGCTCCGTGATCTTTAAGTTTTATATCTAGAATATGTATTAATAAAGTCTTTTAAGTCTGTATGTTTATAAGCAGTACATACAGTACTCAGTATAAACTTTGTACTTGAAGTAACTTTACCAAATAATGGCTTTCCATATGAAATCTGAACAACATAAAACCCTCATAGCTGTCAAAAGTCAGGGCAATGTAATGCAAACATGGACTTGCAAGTTCAGCTTCGCTGCACGTTTGCCTGTACAGAAGTGTTACTGATTATGATAGTCATGATCCTGGCAGCTCTGGAAACTGCAGCCGAGCCTTAACTGCCTGTGAGCTTGAGGCCAGCAGAGCTTCATCACCTGTGCTGTACACACACCTTATTTAGTGGCAGAAAGGGCTACAAATAGCACAGACAAAATCCCATGCTTCTGGCAGCCCAGCTGGAGCTTTATTTATCCGGAGTGTAAAATCACTGCAAACGTGCTTCCATGGATTTGTTGACATGCACACTGTTTTGAGGAAAAAGAAGTACTTTAGAGGTGTATGAAACTGCGAGGAAAGGCAGGTTACCGATGTTGGTAGCTCCAGCGTCCAGGCTGTTTTCCACCAGCTCCTTTNTGAGGAGGGCGGCACCGGCCGCCAGGCCCCGCTCCAGCCCGCCGAGCCCCACTCCCGCCTCACCCCGGCGCTGCCGCCTCCATCAGGACCCAGAGGCTCGTACCGCCCTCGCCTCAGGATCCCCCTCCTGCAGGCTCCGCCCCCGCGCGATCATTGGCCGCTAGGTAGAAGAGGCCACCAGTCCGAAAAGAATTTTCAACTCCCTTGGCACCGATTGGCCAATAGGGCTGTCCAGTCAGAACCGCGGCTGCACCTTTTGCCCTATGGAGGCNCAGCATTATTGGATATACCATTATGAGATGCCTTGGAGCAGCACACAGCACCTGCCTCTGCTACTGGTGTGCCCAGCACTGACTCTGCCCCGCAGGAAACCCACTGTGGTGCTGCCATAGTCCAGCTGGTGTTCAGGTTTATAACACACCTCTCAAAAACAGTCACTTTTGCAAAGCTTGACTCCAACAACGGCTCCTGACTCAACATGAATGAGCCTAAACGAACATTTAGAAGACTTTCTCTTCTATAACTGTCTCTATTCTTTGTTCCACTTAAACAAGCAATCCAATCAAAATTACCTCTGAGCTACAGGAACAATAACCATAATAGCACTACACAAGCGACTAATAGCAACTAATTTTGCCCAAGTCTTGCAGGTCACAGGCATTATATAAAAGCCAAACATTCATTAAAAATTAAGAGGAAACACAGGAATTTTTTAAAAGTAGCTTTCTGACTGAGAATTTGCCTTCAAAATGTCCAAATATAAATTATGAAAAAGGTTCAACTTACTCAAGCCTTCGAAGTTTTCCTCTTCCACTCCAACCCCGTTATCTGAAACCTCTATCGCTTCTGCTCCGTGATCTTTAAGTTTTATATCTAGAATATGTATTAATAAAGTCTTTTAAGTCTGTATGTTTATAAGCAGTACATACAGTACTCAGTATAAACTTTGTACTTGAAGTAACTTTACCAAATAATGGCTTTCCATATGAAATCTGAACAACATAAAACCCTCATAGCTGTCAAAAGTCAGGGCAATGTAATGCAAACATGGACTTGCAAGTTCAGCTTCGCTGCACGTTTGCCTGTACAGAAGTGTTACTGATTATGATAGTCATGATCCTGGCAGCTCTGGAAACTGCAGCCGAGCCTTAACTGCCTGTGAGCTTGAGGCCAGCAGAGCTTCATCACCTGTGCTGTACACACACCTTATTTAGTGGCAGAAAGGGCTACAAATAGCACAGACAAAATCCCATGCTTCTGGCAGCCCAGCTGGAGCTTTATTTATCCGGAGCGTAAAATCACTGCAAACGTGCTTCCATGGATTTGTTGACATGCACACTGTTTTGAGGAAAAAGAAGTACTTTAGAGGTGTATGAAACTGCGAGGAAAGGCAGGTTACCGATGTTGGTAGCTCCAGCGTCCAGGCTGTTTTCCACCAGCTCCTTCACGGCAGTGCCGAGGCTCAGCACGACCTGTCCCGAGCAGATGCGATGGACGGACTGACGGTCGATGGGCCTGATGGCTGCGGCCGGCGGCGGGCTGAGGAGAGAGGGGGGCGGAACGTCATGGTGGGGAAAGCAGCGGAAGAGATCGCCCCGCTCGCCCGTTCCTCAAACGAGGGCAGCCGGCACCCGAAGGCGAGAAGCACCGATACCCCGAGGGGCGCACCGAGCCGTCCCACAGGCCTTCCCAGGAGGAGACGCGGGAACCCAGCCGCGGCCGAGGAGGCCGCAAGCGCGCCGAGGCCAGGGCACAGCCCAG
>VZTM01042414.1:779101-794998 GCA_013400555.1 Jacana jacana
GGCGGTGCGGCAGCCGCCGGTCCGAATTGGACCGCGGGTGAGTCAGTCAAGGCGGTGTGGTCCCGCCCTCTCCAATGGGTACGGTGTGGGGCGGGCCTGGCGCGCCGTGCGGGTGCCGCCATGCCCATGTACAAGGTGCGGCCCTTCCACGGGTCCGGCCTGGCTGCCGAGCAGCTGCCGGCCTGTATGTACCGCATGCCCAGCCTGCACCGCATCGCCACGCCGCAGGTATGGGCGAGGGGCTGGTGGGGCGCCGACGGGTAGGGACGGGCCGCAGGGGTCACCCCGNGGCCCGGGAGAAGCCTCGGGGATGGGAGCCGGGTCGCCGCGAACCCGGCCGAGCCGGCGGGAGGCGCTGACCCTTCCCCACTTGGGGGCGACGCGGGCGCAGCTCTGCCGGGACTTCCCTGTAGTATTTTTAGCGCCCTCGGTAATTCTCAGCTTGGCTTCTCGGGGCCCGGGGGGGGTCCCTTCCCGGCCCGTGTTCCAAAAGCGGAGGCCGGTGGCTGTCCCGGCAGCCTCGGCCTGCTCTGTTCTCTCCGCTGTCGGGCGGAGGGTGCGCGGCGGAGCAGCTCCTGCGCCGGCCGCTGCTGCCCTAGGCGAGGCAAAGCTGCCCGGTGCTGTTACCGGAGTGCAGGCGAGTCGGGCGCTCCCGCTGCCCCGGAGGCTTTCGCTTCTCTCGGGCTGCCTGTGCCCAGCGTTAGCTTGATGACCTCAAAGAGCGATCTTGCGTGATGCACCATCCATCTAAACCGGCGGCTTTTTAAACGCTTATTAACTCGTGAATTGCCAGGGGTTCCTGTCCGGGCAGCCCTGACACACGCCGTCAGTCGGCTCTTCTGGCGGAAGGGAATCCTGACAAGCCGACTTTGGGGCTCCAGGTTCCCATTCAGCACTTCACTGCCAGCTCTGAGTTTCTGTGGTTGGGCTCTGATTTTCACTGTTACAGAGATTGTCGTAGCTAGAGGTTTCAAAAGAAGACGTTAAGCAGGAAGATTTCGGAGATTTAAATAACCCATTTCTCACCACATCCACACCAACTGAAGAAAAGGGACAGATAGACAGACCAGTTCGTTTCTTTATACTATGGTTATTTGAACGGGTTTAAAGTCTTTCAAAACTTATTGTCAGGTGAGCTGTTTCGACACTGAGCCCAGTGAAATCTCCGCGACCTTGTCTTTCCCTCTGCTCTAGGAAGAGGTGGACCCGTCTCTTCAAGCACTTGAGTCCCGCCAGGAAGAGATCCTGAAACGCTTGTACGAGCTGAAGAGCGCGGTCGATGGTCTCTCAAAGATGATACAAACCCCAGATGCTGACTTAGATGTGACTAATATCATCCAAACTGGCGACTGCTCTCCTTTGACAGCAGACGGAGCGGATTTGGATATGATGCTTGGAAAGGTGAGTTTGGTTGAGCGCATACCGGGACAGGTACCTTCTGGGCCCTCAGATTCTCAGGGTTGGAAGGGTGGCATTAAAACCTGAGACATGATATACAAAAGTCTTACAGCCTTATAAACAACTCACAACTGCTGTTTCATTTTGGGCATTCAGATTATGGATACAAACACTTAAAAGATACTAATCCTGTATGTTCTCAATTGGATATCAATTTGAACAACGGCCAATTGTGAAATTAGGACAGTTGGTTTCTTTGTTACTAGCTGGAAATTTCAACTTTGGCTTCAGATTAGACTAGAATTCACATCAGTCACGTTCCTGAATTATATCAGTGTTGAAGAAGGAAGATATTTAAATGTTTAAAGAAGTTTTAAATGTCCAAACTTGAACTACTTGACTCTCAGTAGCGTTTCAGACAGGCACGTGCACGCCTACGTACAGTTCAGTGTCACGAAGCTCTACTACGTCAAAGTCCCATCTGGAACATGTCTTACCTGCTGAGTGTCTTACTTTCCACACAGGATTACGGAGCCTTGAAAGATATTGTGATCAATGCAAATCCTTCTCTGCCGCCGCTGTCGCTGTTGGTGCTCCACAGCCTGCTTTGTGAACGCTATAAAATACTCTCGGCCGTTCACACGCACTCGTCGGTGAAAAGCGTGCCAGAAAACCTCCTGAAGTGCTTCGGGGAGCAGCCCAAGAAGCAGCCCCGTCACGAGTATCAGCTGGGCTTCACTCTTATTTGGAAGGATGGTAAGAATGAAGTTATGGCGTAGCTTGGTATTTTTATAATAGGTGAGAAAATGGAAGTTGTGCTATAAACCCTTGGCTACAGCTCCTTGGTGTGGTTGTGCTGACACGTGATGGCCAGGTACCAGTCTATGGCTGTGAGCAACCACGGGGACATGTTTGTGGGAACAGCAGTTAAAATACATGGCATTCACGTGGCTGATTGTGCTCAGCAGATATTTTTTTTTACAGAAGTGTTTTTCAGTTGCTCCAAAGAAGTTGGAGGGAGAGAAGTTAGGACAGAAGTTAGCATCTTTGTTGGGATGAAGCGTGCAAAAAGCCATCACTTTGTCCCAGGTTCCTGCTTGAGGCTAAGAAAACAGCATTGTTCATCACACTAATGACGTTCAGCGGTGCCGCTGGTGTCGCAAGTCAGATCCACCACAAGTGGATCTCAAGTGCTTGAGGGGTCAACCACTTGGACTCAAGTGCTTGAAGAGACGGGTCCACCTCTTCCTAGAGCAGAGGGAAAGACAAGGTCGCAGAGATTTCACTGGGCTCAGTGTCGACACACTAATGACGTTCAGCAGTGCCGCTGACGTCACAAGTCAGATCCACCACAGACTGACTAGCCTTAACATTAACTTCTCTCCAGGTGGTATTCACTTTTTTCTTTTCTCAAATTTCAGTTCCCAAACCCCAGATGAAGTTTAGCATCCAGACCATGTGCCCCATCGAAGGCGAGGGGAACATCGCTCGGTTTCTCTTTTCCCTCTTGGGCCAGAAGCACAGTGCAGTTACCTCCACGCTGATGGACAGCTGGGTGGACACAGCCCTCTTCCAGCTGAAGGAGGGCAGCAGCAAGGAGAGGGGAGCCGTCCTGCGCGCCATGAACATCGCCCTAGGCAAGACAGCGTGGCTGGTGGGGAACGAACTCAGCGTGGCAGATGTGGTCGCGTGGTGCGCGCTCCAGCAGACGGGGAGCACCAACGCTGCCCCGGCCAACGTGCAGAAATGGATGAAGTCGTGTGAGAACTTGGCACCTTTCAGCTCGGTGATGAAGCTGCTGAAGTGAGCGGGCGCTCCTCATAACAGGGTCACAGTGACCTCCTGCCACCTCAGGCCTGCTGAGGCGCTTCGTGTCCCTTGGAGATGTGTTCAGGTAGTACAGCTGGGCAGAGCCCGACAGTCAATAAAAACATTACAGCTGCTTTTTGGGTGTGACCTTCGTTTTTGTGACTCATGCATCTTTGTTTCATGACTAAGTTATCTAAAGAGTCCTAAAGAGTTAGAGTTATCTAAAGAAGTGCACAAATGGACTTCTAGTTTTTCCTCCTATTTTTCTCGTGTAAATAAGCATTTGAATTACAAAAACTCTATCCAGGACAAGTGCCCCTGGAATCCTTTCTGGTGATTTCTGAACCGAGACAAAGAGATGAACACCTTTGAAGGACAGGAAAATCAAAATGCACTGAGGTGGTTTTATGTAAAAAAAGAGATGTTTTATATAAGTTAGCACACATAGAGGTTAGTTCTTTCTGTACTTAAACAGGAGAACCAAGTCCCATACATTCGTCTTGTTCTTCAGAAAGCTGTCTTATCCTCTCTCTCAGCTTCTCTATTTCTTCCTCTTGCTGCCTCACCTTCTGTTGTAGGTTAGAAATAACCTGAAGGTGAAAGTCAGTTTAGTTCATTTATAGGTTCATAAGGCTTTTCATTCTCTCTCTTTTTGAATTGTCTTCCCAATCCCCTACAGCCACACTCTGCAGCACCACTGCTAGTCTGTGTATTCGATGCTACAGCTTCGCCCAAGCAGTGTGGCAAAGACAGACAATGATAAAGACATTCTGCAGAGCTGATGAAAAGCCTCAGAAGCTTTTCAGAACTCTAAAAATAGCTCCAGCTGGATGTAAACCGACTGACCAGTCTTCATAAAGTTACCTAACCCGTAATGACCAGTTATCTCTTATTTCCAGAAACATTAATACAGTGGGCTAAATACTGTAGTCAAAAAAAAAAAGTCTCAATCACACAATACTTTTAAGTTAAAAACAAGACACACACACACACCCCTAATATACACAGGGAAACAAAGGGCATTTTCTTCTTGTATCTCTCCCCCTGTCAAGGCTGAGGGTATTGGTGTGACTTACGTGTTCCGTGGTGTGGAACAGCTCACTCTCTCGAAGCTGAGCAGCAGTTGGTCTTTCTGCAGATCTCTGACTGGTGAGGAGTTTAACGTACTTGGCTTGAACAGGCCATTTTTTGTAAAAACTATGAGGAATCTGGCCATTCCTTAGTTGTGTAAGAACTTCTGTTCTCTCCATTTCTGTTCCAAAGGGCTGGAAGAGTTCTAGCAGGATAACACCCATGCTGTACATGTCTGACTGGTAAGGGGGTGAAGGAAAAGTTCTAGCATAACTGCTATTTTTAATTACTTGCTGCATTTCTTTTTCTCATCAACAATTCATGAAAAAGTTTCATGACAAGTTTAATTATATGAAAAGTAAGGAACAAAAATCTGTATCGATTCTTCAAGATGATCTTAGAAATGGAGATTGTTGCATTAGCAGCAAACTAGAAGGCAAAGCTGAAATCCTGTTTCAGCAAAAACATTAGGAGTAAAAACTATTTATGTATTTACAAAATATTACCTATTTACATACTGAAAGGCTGTCTTGCTATCTGTTATCCTGTGTTAATAGAAAAACAAAATACTCCCTACCTTGAAGTCGTAGTGAGATCCCTGCAGTTGTTCTGGGGAGGCATAGAGGCAAGTCCCCACACCTGAAGTATGTGTCAGTCCTTTAAAAGGCAATTTAGACTTACTCGGGTGGTTTTCACTTAAGAATTTAATATTTAATGGTTTTAATATCACAGAAACCCCACTAAGCTTCTTCTCTTACCATTTATCCTTTCTGTCTTAAGCCACTGGTCTGCATCATCCCAAAGAAGGTCTCTGCAGGCTAATCCAAAGTCTCCTATTTTTACGAGACGATCTGACCCGTACAGAAATATATTTCTGGGCTACAAGACAAGACAGTTTAAAAAACACCTATATACATAATTAGGACATTTCATCTGTTTCAATGTCTATAAAATCCAGTGTTTCAGAGGTGTAAGATAATTATTTAACACATTCATTAGTGATAGAGAAAAAAAGAAAAGAAGTCATGGCTGATACCAAATTATGTGTTAGCAGCACACAGACCACGTATGAAGGATCTAGAAAACAGGAAGAAGCATAAAACAGGACACAGATTTACTGGAAAAATAAAGCACTTTTTTTTTCCCCAGCACAAGCTGGGAAGTTTGCAGAACAGTAATGCTAACAGGAACAGGCAAGAGCAGCGAGCAGATTAGACCAGCTGATGTAGCAGGAAGGACTAAGTTTCATCTTTGGGCTAGACAATGTAAAACAAAATGTACTTTTCTGTCTGATAAGCACAGCTGCCACACACTGCTGGGTCTGGGAAGTTACTATGAAAAAGCGACGAGAGACTTCAGGAGAGGTCCCTGACTGGGAAAACTGAAATTGTTTTATCCATGTATTTTGGATTTAGACCACTAAGGAGGAGACATATGAGCATTACATGCACCCTCAGCAAGTTTGCTGATGGCACTGAGCCGAGTGGTGTGGTGACACGCCAGAGGGACCTGGACAGGCTGGAGAAGTGGCTCTGTGTGAACCTCATGGGGTTCAGTAAGGCCAAGTGTGGGGCCCTGCCCTTGGGTCAGGGCAGTCCCAGGCACAAAGACTGGTTGAGCGAAGATGGGACTGAGAGCAGCCCTGTAACCAAACATTTTCAGCAGCTAACCGATATGCTGTTAGCAAACTGAGGTGTAGTCACTGGGCTTTCCTTATTTTTATGATTATCTGCAATAATTTTTTAGGTAATTAACTAATTTACATCCTACCTTGATTAAGGAAAGACCAGGACAGAACACAACCAATCTGACCATCCTTGTTTAGGACCAGAAAATGCCTTCACAAAAGAGATGTTTCCAGAGCCTAATCATAACTCACTTGTAAGTCAATTAAGTCAATGTCACTGAGTACCATACTTACAGTAAAGAAAGTGGCACTGACATAGAGAAGACAGTGCATTCTTTCATACATAACACAGATAAATTCCCAAGAGCTTAAAAATCATCTCAAGTTTAACTGTGAGGTTTCTTTCTTTCTTTCTCCCACAGTGTAAGTTATCTGTGTTTTCTTTAACTTGACCAAGTAATAATTGAACAAACTTACTTTAATGTCTCGATGCATCACTCCCATGCTGTGGATGTAGCACACTCCTTCTACTAACTCTCGAAAAATTTTCATTGTCCAGCTGACATCCACAAGGTGGTATGGACCTTAAAACAATTTAAAATCTAAATTATTTCAGCTATTTTTTCTGAGTTACTTAAGCTTATTGCAGTAGGTCTTTTTGAATTCTGTTTATTTACAATGTGGTACAGTTTCTTAACAGAAGGAGCATAGTTTAAAAATGGAGTTTCCCATGCTTCTCCTAATATAGTTTTTCTGAAACACCAAAGTCACTAACCTCAAAATTCCAGAAAAGGAAGTTCTGGGGACATATGTCTGCCTGAAAACGCTGCTCCAAGACCCACCAGATAGCTATTTGACTACAAAGTTAAACTCTTTACTTCCGTATCAGTGCCAAATCGGAATGAAAGATACAGGTAAGATCATACTAGTTTACATAATGAACATGTTTTTCTGTATCGATTCACACCCTTCCTTTTCGGATGCTAATCCTCCGCTGTTGCACTGCCCTCTTAAGTCCCCAAGGCTCCTCTGGCTGTAGCTGTCCTAAAAGAATTTACCAGCTTATTGTTTTTACCATTTCCCATATATTTTTTTTTTATTAAACCACACTGTTCCCTACTCTAATGACCCAGGTCTGACATGTCTGTTGCCACTTCAGACACTCACCATTTACTCCTAACTTGGTTTCCATTTCTTACTCTCTAAACTATGATCCCATTCCCCTTTCCTCACCTGTGAGAACATGTGAAAGGGGCTTTTTGCAAGGTCCAATGACCCACTCATCCTGTCATTGCCTGACTAGGAATGCCATCTTCCAGTTTATGAAAGCTAAAAAGACTATGATTAGAGATTAGTGGCAGTCAGCTGATAGTTAGCTGGTAAACCTTACTCCATGGCTGAAGAGAACAACAGATTTATCTTCATAGTGATTATGAAGATTAATCATTAAGATTAAACATTAAATCATACAGTTTATGTCTTACAATCTGTGAAGCATATGCTTTTTTTTATACAACCACCCTAGAGAAAGGAACATGTCTCTAGTGCCTTAAGAACATTAGACTTGTTCTTCCAAATGTCAGCCATTCTTGCAGACAGCTTGTCATCAGCATGAGAACACCTCAGCCACTCAAGCAAAGCAAATGTTAGTCTTTAGACCGACAACAATTAGCCTGTTCTGGAGTTTTGGTTCTTGAGAAACTTAAAAGCTTTTAAGTACTTTGTAACCCACCTGGAAAAAGAAATATGTATTTATATTTTCCACAGCAGATAAATTAGCCTGCAAACAGTCTTTTGTAGCAGCAAGTCTACTACTAAAGGAGAATTTCAATTATTTAAACAGCTTACTGAGAAACAGCAGGTTCTGTCAATAAAAACCTCTACTCCAAGTAGCATCACCCAGGCACAGATCTCTCCAGCTAACAGCTCTGCCTCAGGCAAGCATTCATTCTTTTTAGTAGAATTGTCTAAAACCCATGAACTTGAATCTCTTTTACCAACATCTTTCACACAGAGACTCAATACCTGGCAGCCATTCGATTAAGTGAATAAACAACCTTATGAAGAAGATCCGTATTATAGGTTGCTGAAATAAAACATAAGCTCAGGCAAGTTGCCTCCCAATTAGGAAAAAAAGAAATACTTGCTTTATAACGAGTGTATGAATTTTTTTAAGACAGAGATGACTCTTACGGGAGGTTTCCTCCGCTCTCTCATTGCATCTCGTATTACGCTCAACGATCCAGTCCCACAAGGATATTTCGCAGAGCTGCATTTGGATATGAAGCATTAAGCGATACTCCACCTAACAGAACAACAACGGTCCGTGATTTTCCCACTAACATGAACGGTATTTTCTTAGTTATTTTCTTCAAAGTTAATAAAATAATGTTTTTAAACTAAAAAAAAACCCAGTTAGATACCAAAACGACATCAAATATAGCAGCACTAATCTACTGCACTCAAGCAGCAGATGCAACAACACTGTAGAGCTTTGGGATATGTTTTGTGCTTGTTCCGAAAATTTTAACCCTTGTCACATGATAAAAATCTGACAAAACAGTCAGCTACCTATCTTAATATTCAAAATAGAGTTTAAAAGCTCCTAGACATACTGAACAGAGGTTCATTGTAACGTAAGAAAATAGTGTAAATTAACATACAATAGTAAAAAACCTCAACCTCTTGATAAGGAATTTGGTGATTTATTAACATGAACACGTAACCTCATACTCAGTTGGTGGTAACATACCAGTTTACTTGCCAACCTGGGCAAGTCAAGCAAACACCTCTAAAATCTTGCATTTCTTGCAAGAGGGAACTCCAAACAGCAGCCAAAGAGGGAAGCTTTCCAGAGTGGGCTGTGCTGCACCCAGCGGCAGAGCGGTGACTCCCTGCCCAAATCCTGCTCTGCACAGGCAGCACCTAGACACTCATCAGTAATACCTCAATTAGCCATCATTAATGAATACTGAACATCTTCAAGTTTGATGGGGTTTATTCATTCACTTTGAAGGAACCCAGGAGGACTAACTCACCAAAACTTCCTTGTAATGGTGTTTCCCACCTCAGTAAAAATCACCTGGTTTTGGTTTTAATGGCAGTAATTCCTTATTTATTTTAATTTATTACTATAAATCATTCCTCTGCCTACCAAACTCTACAAACATCATTAAGACAGCGGTTAAGTATATCTAAAGATAAAACTGTATTTACCTCAAACTCTCCACAGAGAGCTACATCACTCCTGGAGCATCCTTCAGTGTAGGGCTTACTTCCAGTGCCTGCATCTTCAGCCAGACCAGAACCAGGTCCCCACGTTGAATGATTCTTCGTATCAGTTGATCTACTGCTAACACTACTTACAGTGTCTTCTTGTAATTCTATGGATAACTCACATTGGTTTGGTTTCACATGCTCTTTATTTCTGCTGTTTGTAAAATCATCCCTTACATCCATATTCTGCACTAACTCACCATCCAGATTGCTAAGACTGGTACTGTCACAGGGCTGCTTGTCTTGCGAAGTAAGGTCAGCAAAGATAATTGAACTGTCACCTTCCACGCTGTGAATGTGACAGCGATCACTGGAAACAATGAAGTACAGGAGAGAAATCAAAATACGTACACCGTTTTATACCATCTGCTTGTGACACATCATTCTGAAAACACCTTTATTCTTTCTCCAGCTGCAAACTACGTTCCAGAATAAGAGTTTGGCTGCTTCCCCACAGAAAACTCAAGGATGACACAACTGGCAGAGTAGGCTCCAGCCTTTTTAACACCCTCCTTTGGCGGGGACTTGTGAGAGCTCAGACACAGGGTGCATCCCCATCCCTTTAGACTTCGGCAGTGACACTGGATCTCTCACAGGGCCCCTACTGAAAGGGCCAACTGACACTTGGAGAGACAGAAGGCCCCATTGCCACAGTGGGACTCCACCAAACTAGAGCTCCAAAGAAGGGAGAAGTATCCAGTAATATTTTTCAGCTTATGCAACCAGAAGAGAAGCAACGACCAGAAGAGAAACTACAACAAGGATGATCAAGACCTTTTTTCGTTATCATTTAGAAGCAAAAAAGCACTTGTGCAATATATGTGAAATCCTATACTCTTTTAATGCTGCTTTAAAAACCAAAAACCCTTCTGTTAAAGCCAAATAACTGTTATTGTTGAGATTTATAATACTTACTTGCCAGTCTCTTGCTCCAAAGATAACGGCTGCCACTCCATTATTGTTTTATCTATACCTACTGGATGAAAAGTACAGTTATTTTACAAAACTAAGCATGTATGTATTTGATATAAATTAACATCTAGGCTACAGCTTCTTACTGAATTTAACTCCATTACCTGTAGGTATTTTTTTCTCTATTTATGCTGCTGCAAAACGGTGTCTTAATTTATTAAGAAACAACCCTAATATATGTTCTTCATTATTTTTTTTTAACTGAAAAGAAAATACATGTTGTATAAGGTCACTGAAAGGGTTGTACAACTCACTGAAAGGGTTGTACCGGGCTCTCTTACGTATTTCACCCGGATTTCACCTGTTCAAAATTAGGGCTTAGAACATATATGATAATACACCGTAAAAAGCACCTCCACAAGGCACCATTCTTCACGTCACCCCACTGCTGTCCTGAAGACACCTGGTTCTTTGGGAGTAATTTCCCTTATAATCATATCTTTATGTAAAAAGGCGGTTTGTTTTAGCACACAGAAGCAAATATGAAACACCAATCCCATAAGACAAGGAACACTACCTAGAGATCTAGTTCTTACACAAGAGATTGAAGTGCACGTTGAGAAGAGACCTGGTGGTCACCTCTAGTTTCATTTTTTCTGGTTGTTTGAAAAGTGGGATGGGAAACAGTTATTTTATAAAAGAATTAATACTCTCCTGCAAATAACAGTACAGAGGTTATAAGCAGGACGCAAGCAGGAGTTACACAGTGTGCTGTACTTTCCTTTTGGGTGCACTGTTTGAACTTGTTCCATCCAAGCAGTGTGGTAGCCTACAATGTTAGGGTGCTGCAGCCCAGCCAGCACTTTAACTTCTCGTAGCACCTAAAAAAGACAAAACCAGAATGACTGTCCTTTGTTCTGAGTGCTTAATAAACCTAAAAGACAACAAAACCCCACAGTTTCTGACAAGGAAAGAACAGATAAAATCACTAGAGCAATGGAGAAAAATTGGAAGCTTTAAAACAAATGATGATTTTCACTTGCAGAGATGATCAAATTCAAGTTAAAAATATGTTCCTTTTAATGGACTTAAATAGCTCCCAGAACTTTTTTTTCCCCTAGGTATTGGTAGGGTCAAATCTTAGAAACTCAGAATGTGGAAAAAAATTTATTAATGTGTTTGATATTTTGGGAAACAGCTGCATTACTAAATTAAACCAGAATCAGCTAGAGCAGACAGGGAGTTAAAGCAGATGAAACACAGGAAAAAGAATACCTTCATGCAATCTCTTCTTGTAGCCTTCTTAATGTTAATTTTTTTAATAGCATAGAATTGACCATCTAACTTGTTTCTGACCTGAAAGTAATTGCAATAGGACAAAATCAGTTGTTAATGCGTTTAGATTAATGAATTGTTAAATTCTTTAGAACCAACTATTTTCTAAAAATGAATTTCTGCACTCCGTTTCCGGTAACTTTTCACCTGCCTGAGAAAATGACACTGGGATCATCAGGCCCCAGGTGTCTAACATAACAGTACTCTACATTTGCCTTCTTGCAGGACTGCAAACATCTAACCCAATCTTTGGAAAAATACACAGCTTTACAGCTACCTTTCCATCAATTAAAAAATGCTGCTGGGTCCTGATAACTGCTTAAACAGGCTCTCAACACATCTGCGAGAGCACAGCTGTCATTTACACATGGCACACACCACGCAGGGAACCTCAGGCTGGCGACAGGCTACCAGTATTTAATACAATTTAACATTGGGTTGGACACTTTCTATTCATATTAAGGCTATTTTTTTTCCCAAGCAGCCACGACTGGAACATTGCAGGGTGCAGACCCAGTTCCTGTGGCTGTATTAAGTCAATATACCACAATACTTCACTCAAGAAATAAGGAGGTTTTGTTACTTTACAAAGGACAGAATACACCAAGTAAAACATCTGACACATCCTGCCTCCAACAAACAGAAACCGCAACTGAGCACCTTCAGAAATGAAATGCCAGCACCCTTCGCACATGCGGGTTTGCTCCTGTTCTACTGGAAAATTAGGGGGTTTGTTCTATCAGAAAAGCAACACGACAGCCAAAGCAGTAACTGTAATTTTCAAAGAAAAACCAGACATAAACTGGTCAGCTGTAAGTGGAAGGTAAAGAATACCTTGTACACTTTTCCGTATCCTCCTTTTCCTAGCCTTGCAATCTCATCAAATTCATTCAAGTACCGTGAAGTCTGCGCTTCAAAGAGAACTTCTTTTCCCCTAATCAAAGAAAAGTTAGGCTGCATTAAACAAAATGACAGCTTATAAGCCAGGTGTTATAGAGGCTGCAGGCATACCCAATCTAGAAATACTATTTACATTATGGAAAGAAGCTGACAGTACTCTGACATTACTGCAGTGAAGACCGAAAACCAGCAGACTGCAACAGCACGCACGGGTGCTGAAAAGCCACGCTGTGTGTTAGCAGAAGAACTAAGATGATTTCTTTAAATTTAATGTCAGATAAAAAGTTGGGGTTTTGCACAATGGCACTAACTGTGAGAACTGTACTGAAGAAGGCATTTTCCCCAGATCGTTTTGAGAGTTTGGAGGAAATGTCACTTTTTTTTCTGCTTTGCAGAGCCAAAATATGACATGCAGTATTAATTTCATTCCGAGGGGAGCAAGGGACTTTAGAGAGGGAGCTGTTTAATATTTCTAAATGCTTTGAATACATACCCAATTGCATGAGAATCTCTGTTACCGAGTTCCTATGAAACAACAAAAACCAACGTCAGAACACGCCATAGGGAATATCAGGCCCACCGTGCCCTGGGCACGGACAGCCACAGCAAACCAGACCCTGCCACCGCGTTCTAAGCAGCCAAGGAGGTTACTGAGAGCTGCTCATTCTGCAGAGAGCTTCACCAAATTAAAGTACTGTTATCCCACCAGTAATCTGCTACCATCTCTCTGCTGGAGAGATTATTGCCCTTTAGAGTCCTGCTGGCAAACAGGATCAAATGAGGGCTTTAAAATGTGCTTAAGACAAAATTAACTAGCTTAGTTCCAGCAGCAAGATAAGCAAACTGGTTTGGTTCAGCCTGAAGCAGCACACAGGTTACACCCTCCACTAATATAACTAGGAGGGTGTTAATTAACTGTCGAGCATGGTAACTGTTTATTCAAAGTTGAAAATGGATGCCCCTGTTGTCAAAAAAAGGTTTAGCAATACTGAAAACACCTTGCCTGTGTCTATAACATTGGGGTTTTATTATTTAATAAGGAAGCAATATGCTGCCACTGCTGGCTTCAACAGCTTTGGTTTGCACCTGCAGAATCAGAATGTGCCAGCCCCAATGGTAGAACGGGAGTAGCATTTTTGTGTAATCATTAAAAATACCCAATCCAACACTAAAAAAGACCCCCTCTCCCCCTGCTAACAAAAGCTTCTTTGGATGCAACCATGTGTTAATACCCTAATGCAGGGGTTGCCAAAGAAATTTACCAAAGCTTACCCCATTAAGTATTTGTCGATTAGCTGCTTTCATTAGCTCAGTAATGGCTCTATTATGCTGCAGTCTTACAGTACTAAACTCATCGCAGAAGGCAAAGGGGGAGAGCAGCCCTGTTCTCGTGAAAGCCTGGCGAAGTACTGTGCAGAGGAATAGACAAAGGTCACAATAAATCAATCCTGTTAGTAAGACCACATAAACAGTTGTTTTTTAAACTTCATTTGAAACAAAGCGCATCCGAGAAACTGAGCAGTCACTCCTACTCTAATGCCATTTCCCCTTCTCTTAGCAATAAAAACAGATTAAATCCAAGCTAGAGCTGCTCTGTGGGAATCCTTTTGTATAATACAGTTATTTGCCATGCCCTTCATGGTCACAATTGAAACTTCTCCCATATCTCAGCAGATGTTATACAAACATCCACCTGCTCACTTACTTGTTACCCTTGGACTTTTTTAATCAGCGACAAGAAAAATGAAAAGCATGGTCACGATTACAAGGGCACGTTTCTAATCAAAACTGGTAACAGCAAAACTTCCCAATTCATGAACTCACACGTTCCTACACATACCCACAGTAAGGAATGAAGTCACCCCCTTCCACCCCCAACCACATCTTTCTCAGCTGGAATAAAGTAACGCTGCAGCAGATAAAAAACTAACAAATACTGGAGATGGGTACAACTGCAGAAATACTACAAAAACGTACTTGGAAGTTTTAGGAGTACCAAGATCTTAAATTAAACTTGCTTGTAAGAGGGCTTTTTTTTATTTTTTGACGTTTCTTTGGTATCAGCATGTCAAAAATCAGCCTATTGCTTTATCTTTTAAAGCAGATAAAGTTTATTGAAAGTGAACCTATAAAAAAAATCAGGGAATTTTGCTACACAAGCCTTAAGGACACAGCACAATTACACACACCACAGAAAAGTGGGAAAAACCCAGGACCAGCCAAGACCACAAACCAGATATGATTACTCCAGTATGTTTTTCTGTTATTCATCAGGTTTATTCCACTTGGGAAATTGCTTTAAGCTTTACCAAAGGAGGAACATAATTTCCATATAAGCACACTGGGAAGCCAGTCAGCTACGTACTTTGGAAGAGGCCAAGGCTGGGTTTGGGGTTTTTTGTTTTATTTTTTTTCCTCTCCCAAAAGGAGGAAATGTGGTTGTGTTGGGTTTTTTTCCCTGATATTTTGGGGTTTTATAGAGAGAATAGTAAGAGCCAGGATCAAACATCTACAAAATATCAGACGTGAGACTTTGAGAACAAAAAAAAATTACAGTTGTCTGCATTCTCGCTACTGGATGCTATAAATGGCTTCCATTTTAAGCAAAAGCAACGTATTATTTTCTACAATCATTTCTCAAATGCATTAAGGATGTGCCTAAATGAACAACATACCTAAGACACACATCACACAGGCAGATTTCAAAGGAAACACTTCACACCTGAAAAAGTGAGCTCCCTGATTTTTACCAAAAGGCTCTATGGGAAAATGAAGGACTTAAAAGGTATTTACTCTACTTTTCACAGCCCGTAATTTCAACATATTTAATGAAGACTGTGATACAGCTATCCCTAGATAAATATTTTTATTAAATTTCTCTTCTATCCACGTTTTTAGATCAGATTTAAGATAAATATTTTACCCTGTTACCCCTTCACATGATTTAGCTGGAACAGAACTGTCTGATCCTTGCATCCACAACTATATTCTGTTACTGTTTTAAAAACTAAGACAGGTCTCCTTCCCAATTAAGTTGGTTCAGGGTATTCATCCTCTCAAAATTCTCATCCCAGAGGGATGAGACCTACAGCTTTGTACTGATGCTCTGCTGCAGCTCTGCACAGGAGAACCTGGTGTATATTAGGAAAGGAAAGAGCTGCTGGTACTAACTTCGGAAGAGACACCTGGAGTGAACGGGGTTGTGGGTGTACATGTGGCAGAGATGCTCCAGCAGTGACACCAGCAGCAGCTGGTTTTGGATGGTGGAAGTGAAGTTCACAAACTTCTGCGACCCGTTGGCAACGCGCAGCTCCGCCGGGACGTCCGACTCTGGAGAGGGACCATCAGGAGGGTGAGTTTAGCTCTCGTTCACCAAAACCACCCGCGAACCCACGCAGCTTCAACACACCCTGGCTCGCAAAAAGGTGCCACACGAGCTGCCACGCAGCACCTCAAAGCACCAACTAGGAAAATGACTATAATTAATTTTTCTAGGCGCACGCAGAAAGAGGCTAGCCGGAGGGATGAGGCTGGCCCCGTTGGAGGGTGTTCCCCGCGGCCGCCAGGCC
>VZTM01042414.1:796461-863654 GCA_013400555.1 Jacana jacana
CAGTACCGGCCCCTGCGGTCCTCCGCGGCCCCGCCGCCGTAATTTTCTCCCAGTTGTGGGTAAAGCGATAATTGTTGTCGCGTTTCCCGGCTCGGTAGCCGGACTGTTTCTCGGTGGAAGTGAGGGCGGCGCGGTGTGCCTGTGTTTGGGGCGTCTCTCCGTCCCCTCGGTGTGTTTGCCCCCGGCAGCCGCTGGGCCGGGGGTTGCAGATGTGCCCATCCTCACATCTGTGCAGAGCGGCTTTGCCTCGCTCCTCAGCCCCGCCGAGGCTGTGTCTGCCTGTGCCGGTGGTTTTTACGGTGGCTGCTGAAAGTGTTTGTTTTGTAAAGAGACAAACGCGTAACCGCTGCTCCCCAGTCAGACACAGTTTTGTGAATGGCATCTGCTGTAAAGTCTTCCCGGCATTTATTGCACGCAAAGCGGAGGCCAAATGTAAGCGTTTAGATGGAAGGCATAGCTGAGGTGCTTTGTGATGAGACTGCTGAAAAAACACCTCAACCACACTGGCTCGAAACTCCAGACGGGAAGAAAGAAACTGTCTTACCTGCCTCACTTTTCAGTATCATCCTGGGAACCGTCGGTTATGACATCATCACGGGGTAGTAACGCTGGGCGCACGTGACGGTGCACACTCGCGTTCGGCAGCGGCACAGGAGTGTCTGCTGAGCCACGAGAGAGGAAATCAGTCAGTGCTCGGTGCTGAGAGTTTTTGTACTTCTTTGTCAAACAGATCTTCTGTGCAAATTAAGAATTGTATTTGATGTTTTGAAAAAGCCATGGACCTGATTTAGTCTCACTGGCCTTGGTACTTGATGCTGCAAAGTGCCTGACATCTGGTAATGTATCGCTCCTTTGTCAAAAATAGGTTAAAAACCAAGTAAGATTTACCTCAGTCAATACAACACTCAGGCTTTTCTGAGATATTACTCTGATTGCCTTTTGCCACAGCCCAAGAACTGTCATCTTAGTCTTCCAGGTGGACAAAGATGTCTTAATTTCTCAGTAAAATGCGAGGGAATTTTCCCGTTTTCTGCATTATCTTCTCAGGAATGGAGAACATGTATAGAGCGGGATTTAAATTGAAAATTTGAAAGGAGGAAAGATCTAACTAAAGGCTTTGCACATAATTTGCCTTTTGCGGGTCTAGGAGTTCTCTCATTTACTGCACTCTGTTTAAGCTACCTTAAGTTTCATCAAGAGCAACCAAGTTGTGCCGTAAATCTGAAACCGCTTTATGCTCTGTTCTCCCAGTTATTTCAGTGTAACACAGCAGCTTTTGCTTTAAACACTCAGTTAACTTTATAGTTTCCTTAAACTTAGAAAGGACCTATGTGCTATATTAAGATACTAGCAAAAATTTACATATAGAAATTGATAGTTGATCATGTAATTATACAGCAGCTTACTATGCAGACACGATTACACATATTTCAAGAGGTGTAATCTTGAAAGCTAATCAGCATTTTAAAAAGGACTTAATACCAGTTATTGCCTCTGTCTTTGAGGGCTGCGTGTTTGCTTTGTTTTCTTTCATGTTCAGCATTTCCTTTTTATAGTTTTCATTCCCCTGTTGTTTCACTGCAGAAAAATGTGCAACTTTACATGAGTAGAACTGAAAAAGATGCTTTTTTCGTTCAACTTCTTGGTTGAGAGTAAGAGTTGTAAATATGGCAGGTGCAAAATACCACAAGTACTGCTGCCAAAATCGTGTCCAAACAAATATTTCTTGGAGGGGGAGGAGAAACCCAGACAGAAATAATGCAAGTGTTTTCTTGCTCTCCCTTCCCAGCGTTTCCCAGAGTGATATCCCATCCTCTGTGTCTCAGAGGTGTGTGGTTCCCAGGAGCGAGGTGGGCCACGCAGCTCCCCCTGCTTCTCAGCAGGCTGGCACTTGAAGGGGCCCCAGCTCACAGCTCCTCTCATAAAAAAGGTCTTCGTGACTGTAACCGATTAAAATCCTGTGGAAGTTAGAAGTCATACTGAGAGGGGTTTGATGGAGAATTCTGCTTTGTGTGTTCAATTATGGCTTGCTTTGGGGTTTTGTTGGCTTTTTTTTTTGTTTGTTTTGTGGTTTTTTTTTTCCCCAATCGTTCTTATGGGCTGCTTAGTTCCTCAAGTTCTCTCTTTGGGATGGACAGGATCTCTCATGTTCTTTTCTTTTTTGGAGCGCTCTTGACATTCTTCCGTCAACCAGAACTTTTGTCTCCGTTACAGATATGAACAATGACCATAGTTAACAAGCCAAAATCTTCAAAATCTAAAAAGTCATCATCACGGCGGTCTGACAAATCTAAGAAACCCCGTACTAAAAAAATGACGTCACGCACTGCAAATCTGAGCCGAGTGCCGTCTACGGAAGATCCAAACAAAGTCGCTGTGGACAAAGGACCTGGAGGCGCTATTTACTGCAGATCATCTCAAAAAACTAAGCTTTTTGCCCAAAGAGACCTAAGTAAGTGTAGCTTTTGTCCTTCCCCCCCCCGTTTTCTTCAAACTCAAACACGATGCAATTCGTCAGTGTCGCACTGCTATAAGATGGGGCTGTGATGAGTGAAAACTGCAATTTTGTACAGCCCCCAAGACGACTGAAGTGACTGGTGTCACAAAACCTAGTTTTGATCTACTTCCAATTGATTATAGGGAGCTTTTTATAATACTCAGACTCGTCCAGGTCTTTTCTGTTACGAAAAGTACATTTTTTCCATTGCTATTTGTGGCTTCCGTTATTGACAAATCTTTGAATGATAGCACTGCTCAGGAAGAGATCTGGGATCTACAGGGTTATCTTCTGTGCTAGTTACTTGCTTATTTTTCTGTCCTAGTTCTTATATTTATTAACATATAATTTCAAGTGTAAGTTTGCAGTTTAAGTTACAATAAGGAAAAAACCCAGAACAACACATAAATTAATACTCAGTTTAAAGACTGTAGACAGGAAGAAACCTGACGAAAGTTACTAAGATCAGAGTGGTGGTTTGTCTTGCATTACAAGAATTAAAGCAGATGGAGAAACTGTTGTCCAAAGCAGCGTATTGGCCAGGAAATTTGAGTGGCAGCGTTAAAGCTGCGTGTCACGTATTTCTGTGTTTCAGCATTTAGCTGGTTCCTTTGGGTGCTCTTGCAGAATGCTACTTTTTAAATAACCTTTTTAAAACAAAACCAATACATGTTTCTTAAAAGACCATTTTTCTTGCAGTTTTTAATGACGGAATAGCCCCCCCACAAAGGATTCTCTTTCCACCTGAGAAAATCTGTATGGATTGGAAACAGACACAAAGCGTTGGAGTTGGGCTGCAGAATCTCGGCAACACATGCTTCCTTAATTCTACCCTGCAGTGTTTGACCTACACTCCTCCTCTCGCCAACTACATGCTTTCTCTTGAGCACACCCAGTCATGTGAGTACCTCTGGCTTTGCTGTGAATCTGTTGGACAGCTCTAGAGGTGAAAGAACAACAGATTCTGTGCAGAAAACTGGTAGTTGTCCTATTTTATTTGTAGAAGCTGACTCTGAGCGCTGTATTAGCATGAGGCTTAGAGTAGCACATGGAGTACGTTTCTTCATTTAATGCACCGTGGTAAAACTTGAAAAAAGGGTATTTTCTTGCTTCATGTGGATAATTAAGTGCTTTGTACAGTAAGGCATTTGATAACATTTGGCATTTGGGCTTCCTGCTGGTAGAAAGGTAATAAAATTTAGGATGTTGGTGTCACAGATTCTTAGTCTTTCTAGACTAGATCCTGTAATGTGCTAATGCTGCGATAAATTATTTGTTCACTGTTGACCCATTAATAAAAAAAAGTCCCCTAGAAAGCACTGCAAACTAATCTGTTACAAACTCAAAAACTCAAATAGAAACTTTGGGGCAACTAGATTAAAATGTAGACTGATGTCAGTCTAAACATTTTTTGTATTTTTAAACCCTTGAATTTATTCTTTAAATTCAATTTTTATTCTTTACTTTATTTAAGCTAGAAGCCTCTTTTCACATCCATGTATGTGTATTTTTACAAAGGCATCTCTGTGCTTTCTAGTCTGGTATCTTAGTATTTATTCCTAGAAATTTAACTGTGTTTTCTTACCATATCAAAAAATTATTCTGGTTAAGAATCCCCTTGAAAAAAGGAGGACAGAAGTACTACTACATGCATTTTTATCTTTTCTTTCTCCCAGAGGATATTAGCTCTGTGCCTTATAGCTCACTGAGCAGCAGTATGCTGAAAATAACACACGTTCTCCCTTACTGCTGCACCATAGTTATCAATATTGTCTCCTCATATATTCTGCAGTTGACATTCCTGTCAGCCTGCAAAAAAAGTGACATTGCAATAGTTACTTAGAGTTCTCACCAGAAAATACACTTTAATGTGGACTTAATCAACTCTGCTATGCAGTTCCACATAATAAAATTTCACAAAACTGTTGGGATATTGACGTCTCAGGAGAAGAGAATGTAGCATGAAGAGTGGGCATAGTACCTATAACTTAAAGATTATTATTTTCTTAGGCTTTTTTGCAGCAATGTACATTTGACTAGACTGGGATGCTTTCTTCTTTCACTCTTCAGGTCATGAAGAAGGCTTCTGTATGATGTGCACGATGGAAACGCACATTAATCAGGTCCTGTGTTGCTCTAACAATGCCATCAAACCTACATCTGTTATCAATGGCCTTAAACGTAAGTAATTGCAGATAATTCTTTGAAAATTTAAAAAATCTCAACAAACAAACAAAACTATTTGATGCATGTGAATGATTTTGATACCTTAAAGAAGAGAGATCTTAGAAATACAAGTTTTCTTTTGTTTTATATGAGATAAATACAGCAACTTTCTCATTTATTAGGAATAGGAAAACATTTCCATTTTGGCAGTCAAGAGGATGCACATGAATTCTTATGCTTCACTGTTGATGCTTTGCAGAAGGCTTGCTTGAATGGAAGCACCAAGTAAGCATAACCAAATTAACTTTTAAATGTTCTCTAGCCCCTCTTACTACTTTATTTACTATCATAAATTAAAATCTATGTCCTTGGTTTTCATAACAAAACCCCTCTTTGAGGAGTTAACTCTGTACCTTAAGCCTTCTGAGGTCTGACTGTACTTTATTTCCAGATTGGACAGATCCTCTCAAGCCACCACACTTATTTATCAAATATTTGGAGGATATCTCAGATCCCGAGGTACTTTTTAAAAATCTTACTGTCCTTCAAACTGGTCTGTGACTGTCTGTCTGTCTGTCTGTAGTGAATGAGTTTGTTGTTTGATAAAAGGCATGTGTATAATTTAAAATTTGCATAGTTGGTCTCCTTCACGTATTCTTAAGCACTTGTGTTTTGATTCCAGTTAAGTGCTTGAACTGCAAAGCAGTTTCGGATACATATGAGCCATTCCTTGATATTACTTTGGATATAAAGGTAAGATGTTTTGTGCCTGTGGGTCAAGATATGTAAGGATTTGTGGAGCTTTCTAAAATAAACTCATTTTTATTTAAAGACATACTGTTAAAACAAAAGGGCTGGGTGGTGGCTGGGAGTGGATTGGACTTTGTTCTTCTGTGGAAGCCATGTAAATGGTCTCCATGTCTGCATTGGATTTAAGCTGGGGAAAGAATATCTACACAAACGATGATACTATTATACTTCTCAATTATTCTACTTTAATATACATATATTGTTAGACTGATGAGTTTGATTGTTTTCATTATTGATGCCAAAACATACCACAGATGCTGTCTGCAGCAATGCAAAAATTATTTAGTTTGGCCTAGAGTAATTTTCAAATGAGGGAAAAACTCATCCAACTTTGTTTCTGCCTCCTCCTTCCTACGCTTGCTGGTTCACAGCAGTCACTTGAGAATGAACTGGCAAGGCTGTCTAATAATTTACTAGAAAGTGTTTGAAATTTTGCATTTCCAGTGACTTAGTGCTCTGCTTTCTTACTCATCCAGGCAGTTACATCTGTCACCAGAGCTCTGGAACAATTTGTGAAACCAGAACAACTGGACGGTGAAAATAGCTATAAGTGTAGCAAGTAAGATGGTTTCTAATTCTGTCTTAATACAAGATACACGTTTAATGGATCTCATGACTTGAGCATAAGTTATCTTTTGAGTTTGTTTAGAAATAAGAGAATGAGACACGATGCTCTGTTCTCTCATTTAGTTTTGTTTGTACAACTAATACACTGAAATCATTCAAAGCTTGGAAAACAATGCATTTCTTTCTAAGTGAGCAATCTTTGTGTTTCTGTTTGAGTTTTGGGAAATGTATTCTAAGAATTGTGGCCGTTAGCTCACATTAGCCTTTTATTCCTCATCTGCATGGGGGCTTGTCGGGCTCCCTCAGTGTGGGCTGGCACCCTGAGCTGTTCCAAGGGCCAGGAGTTGCAGCATGTCTGGTACGTAGTGCAGAGCTGAAGCACGGAGCTGCCATATTTTGGCAAACAAGTTGTTATTCAGAGATGAACTCAGAACAGCAAAGTCTGCCAGGCTGGGTGCTGTAGCCTTCCTGCCTGATCCTTCAGAATGAAAAATGCAAACACATTGTGCAAGTAAATGCCATTCAGATGGCATAAGTATGTGTGAGAGATGAAAACTTGCCTGACTTTTTTGGGGTGTGCGTGGAAGAATAATAATGCTGTTAAACATTTGTCTGTGCTTGTTTTTAAGGTGCAAAAAGATGGTTCCTGCATCGAAGCGGTATACCATACATCGTTCTTCCAACGTTCTCACTATATCACTGAAAAGATTTGCAAATTTTACCGGTGGAAAGATAAACAAGGTATATTTACAGCTGTAATGCAACTTTATCTTCTTGGAATGGGAGATTTCCCAAAGATGAATGCTCATTTAAAAGCTGTTAACATTTGGAGACAGTAACTATAGACTAATAACTACAGTCTGACAAAAAAGTCGCTATAACAACTATGGCTTTTGCTTTCTTTCTTAATAGCAACAAAATTCCTGTGTGGTCATAAGATTACACGTTGCCCTTAAAGAGCTAATTCTATAGAAACCAGTTCTCTGCAACTGAAATTAATAAATGCTGTTTACAAGAATAGGTGTTTCTAAATGAATCAAAAAATATATCCATATAATCCTAGTCTGTGTTTTTAGAAGTGTTTTTCTCATGCTGTTTTATGAAATGCTCCAAGATAATTTCTGAATCTTCTTGGTTTGTGTTTAGGATGTCAAATATCCTGAATATCTGGATCTTCGAGCATACATGTCCCAGTCAATTGGAGAACCCCTCATCTATGCTTTATATGCAGTTCTTGTGCATAGTGGTTTCAACTGTAACGCGGGACACTATCTCTGCTTCATAAAGGTAGCTGCTGGCTTCATTTCTAACTGGGTACAACCTCTGCTAACGGAGAAATTAGAATGTTACTGCTGAGACTGTTTGTTTGTTTTTCAGGGAAAAGGTTGCATTAGGTGTTTTGTTTGATTTGGTTTGGTATGTTTTATTCTGTAGCGTTCTGTGATGGAAGACTTGTGGTTTATCTAAAGGTACCGTTGTCTGTCTTTTGCAGGCTGGCAATGGACTTTGGTATCGAATGAATGACGCCGCAGTAGAGCTTTCTGATATCAAAACAGTTCTCAATCAGCAAGCTTATGTCCTCTTCTATATCAGGTAATAAGAAATACTGTGTTCAGAATTTATTTACTCTCCTGTTATTGATGATTTTCTTTATTTCAAGTGTTTTTCTTTCTGTCCTGTGAAAATATTGCTGTTTGTATAATTCAGTTCTGTCTCACCTGGAATTCCCCAGGTCGTTTATTATCTTTCACTGCTTGGCCTTAAGCTACTGCACTTGTGTATGTTGCTACATGTGTGCTCTCTGTAGCTGGATAATTTAGCAAAGAGGGGAAAGTAAGTCCATAGGTGGTATAAAGACAGCTATTGCTCTGGAAAGGACAGTTGTCAAAGGAAGACTGATACCTAATTTCCAGTTTGTAGTCTTGGTTAGGTTTTCGTATACGTCTTCTGTGTCATAAGAACTATCCCTGTAAAATGATAGGGTGGGGGTTAATCCAAGAGGAGGCTGAAAGGAGAACTGTAAACTAACATCCCTGCTCTCTTCCCAAGGCGCTACGATCTGACGCTCGGAGACCGTACTTTTTACCTGCCAGCTCCGTCTTACCCCCGCTCCTTCCTTGGTCAGCGGGGGACCAATAGTAAACAGACCGGATTTATGGGACCACGACTTCCTCCTCACATGATTAAGGTAAGAGGAGGGGGGCTGCAATGGCACCAAATTGAGAGAGGATTTTGGTCTTGGTGTGGGGCTTTGTTGTTGTTTTTTAGCATCAGAGCTTTACTTTCCCCTCCCACCCTGCAGCTTTCTTCGCAGCCGGAATTATTCACAGTGGCTAATCCTAAATTGTGCAGCCATGCTGCTTCATTGCTTTATCCTTCCAGCTCAGCTTTCTAAAGCACCGAGACCTAGGCTCTTGGGACAGTTCAACTACTCTGTTAGTGCTTAAAAAATCAAAAACAATTCAAAAAAAGTAAAGATTTCCCCATCCCCCCCTGCCCCTCTGGTGTCACTTTAGCTGAGACAGTGAAAGTGTCTTGTTCCTGAGTTCCAGAACAATTATTCCTGTGTTTTCAGGGAATGTTTAAAGGGGAGAATAAATCCATACAGGAATAGCTTTAGTCCATATATAGTTGTTCGGGTGGGTTTCAAAAATGATGGGTCACTTGACACCAACGTGCAGTAAACCAAAAGCAGGAATTAAACACAATATGTATTTTAAGGGCGGTGTTTTCTCTTAAGTGCTGAGGCAATTTGTAGAAATATTTTGTAGGAGAATTGAATGTTTTAAAACTTTAAATGCTGTGTGTTTGCACGTGCCCATCTTGCAATCTCTTCTTTTAAATACAGAATTCGAGTCGTTTAAATGGAAACGGACCCCTAAAAGAGGATCCAAACGCCGCCGTTGGTGTCACTCTGAAAAGGCCATCTTCAGCTCCACCAACAGCTTGCGTTCAAAACTGGGCAATTACCAGGCCTTCAATCACGGATCCATTGAAAAACCAGAAGATCACTATCAGTATTCATAACAAATTGCCTGCACGCCAGACTGTGTCACACCCTAACTGTCTTAGCCTCACTATGGAGGATGAGGATGCGAGCAAGCCTGTTCCTTCATCCACAATTACACATTCTTCTGCAGCAGAGTCTACCTCAAACACATCTATGATGGCAGTGGCTACTAACTTCTTCAAACAAGAAGTTCCTGAGGAAATTTTTGCCGAGCCAGCAGTGAATGGGAACCCGAAGCTTGGCCCTGATAACGCCGTCCATTATGTTCCAGAAACTTCAGGAAAACCTGAGGACCCGAAGGGCTTGTTTAAAAGGAATTGCAACATTATATCTTCAAATGGAATTTTGATTGGAAAGACGGTCCGTACCTTGGGGAATTCCCATTCTTCCTGTCAGACTGCTGAAGAAGAAAGATCCCAGCATGAGCTGCCAAAAAATGATTCACTAAATGGTGCTATTAGTTTAGATAATGAATCTAAAGAAAATGGATTGAAACTTGATGATTCCACTTGCCAAGTCCAACCTGTTAAACCTTCTGAGATTTTCTTTTCTAAGACAAATGGATTGCTTGAAACAGTGAGTTATGTTTGTTCCATCTAGAATTTCTCACCTGTGATATATTTGTTATTCAGGAGTGTTATAACGTTCCTAATCAGGTGAAATGCTGAGGAAACACACAGCACAAGTTTCATCAAAACACTTTGTGCCATTATCCCATGAGAAGCTGAGCTGACATAGGAGAATATTGTCCTCTTAAGAGAACTTCACCTGAGATAACGCTTCAGAAGTTTCATAACTGTGGGATGATGTGTAAAATGGGGATAGCTGATCTAACTCAAAGCAATCTTGTTTAATATCTAATGTAGAAATTTTGCAAACTGTACTTTTCTACTAAAGATAGTCCTTTTTTTTCTGTCTATTAACTTCTGCTTTTTAATTGTAGATGCCTATAGCTTTGTCACCGGTTCCTCAAGAGATAATCTTAGAATCTCTCACATACAGCCAGTTGAACAGCTTGTCAGAGGAAATAAGGTAAAACGAGTACACTCTGATTAAAAGGGGATTTTATACATGCTTATCATTGTTTTACCTTTCTACTAATACTATTTAATAGAGAGATTTAAATCAGTACAGAGAATTCCACACTGCACACCTAGCAGTGAGCATACATTATTCTAATATTAGGTACAGACAGATGCCTCTTGGCTTTCATTTCATCATAGAGTGTTTTTCTATTTTCTTCCCGCTGTCTGGAATACTTTTTCTATTCCTCTTCCCATTTTTTTTCCATCCTAGGATGTATGAGTGTAAATTCCCACCATCTGCTCTTCCACTTGGGAGGGAGGGAAATCCCCGTGTTGGCTTCTTTCTGGTTGGGAGTAGAGCAAATGCCGTGGGTGTGGGTACGGATGGGACTCAGAGCAGCGAGGGGAGGGAGACAGATGTGCTGGGTGGGGTGGTTTTTTAATACTTGTAGAACCAAGAGGGGAAGCTAGGAGCTGAGGAGGGTGTAAGAACAGGTTCTAAAGGGAACGTCTCAGAGCTTTCCAGTAGCCACCGATTTTTTTACCTAACATCTTTTTGATGGACTTTTTCAAGTGAAAAACATGTTTTTATTTTGTGCAGTGCCCCTGGACCTCAGAAATCTTCTGAGAACGACGCTCTTATGGAAACCGTAGTGATGGAAGCACTATTTGCCTACGAGGAATCCAGGAAGGTTCCTTCCAACTTTAGCTGTGAGGTTGAGAAACTTTTTGCTCAATCAGATTCTGAAACCATTTCTACCAAAGAAGTTGTTGCTGAAAGTATTATAACAAAAGCTGATAACGCTCATCCCAATATCAATGGTCAGCACAAGGTCAGGAAAAAGTCCTTGGACGCTGAAGACGAATTCTTCGGGCAGAGTGAGTCCGAAGACAGTAGAGACAAAGACAAAGCAAGAAGATCAAAAGAACCTGAACTCATTTCAAAAGAAAATCCTTTGTACATCAAAGGATCTCCTGAGAGAGAAGAGAAATTAGGGCAAACTTCCTCTCTAAAGTCTGACATTGAATGTAGTTCCAAAAAACTTGCATCTCTAGATATTACTGATAAATGCCAAGATACGAAGGACATTTCTAATAACTACGTAGAGGTACCACCTGTTAATGACTCTTCTATTATGAAGCTGGATAAAGTTCTGGAGAGTCAATTTTCCAGGGAAAATGAGGGACTGAATAATAAAAAATGTGAAGAAGATAAACATAGGAAAAAATACAAGAAAAGAATCTACGACTCTAAAAAACCTGACAAAGAGCACTACCGAAGGAAGAGGGAACACTCGGACACGGAGGAGAGGGAGAAGGAGAAGCCAAGTAGGAGCAAACAAGACGATCACCCCCACAAGAGGAGGAGGTGCTCTCGCAGCGTGGAAACGAATAAGCAAAACCGTCACAAGCAGGAGCACTGCAGTGAGAGCAAGTACAGGTCTTACCATAATGAAAGAAACAGTCCAAGTAACGGCAAAAGCTCAGGAAAATATTCTCGGTATAGATCCCGAAGCAGAGAAAGAACAGAACAAGACAGAAATAGGTATTATCATTCCAAAGGAGAGAGAACCTGGAGCAGAGAAAGGTATTACCAAGATGAACCACGGAGATGGGAAAAATGCAGATACTACACTGATTACTATTCCTCTCATGGCACAAGAGATGGCAGAGAGAGACGTTCCTCTTACTCTGATAAAGACTTTGACAAATCGAGCCAAACTTACAACCGCTCACACAAGGATTATCACTGCAAAGGCAGGTGGCTTCACACCCCCCTCTCCAGGGAGGAGGACGTTCATCACTTCAGCAGCCACAGAGCGAACCCACACCACTGTCCAGTACCTCAGCAAGCCGACAGATACTCCCGGGAGAGGCACGCGCTCCCGCCCCCGCCGGCTCATGCAAGTTTTGAGGGCTCTTCCCGGGAAAACGAGAAAGAAAAACTAAGAAATGGCAAAAGAAAATACACCCACTCGGAAGAAAGCGGAAGCGAAGTAGAGAAGAAATGCCGAAAGACAGATGACCAAAGAATGAAAAAATATAAGAAGGTCAAGAAGAAAAAGAAGTCCAAAGATAAACATCGAGAGAAGGATTACAAGTAAGCAAGGATTCCAGCATAATCAGCAATTTTTCCTAATTTTTTTCTGGGTGTTTCTCATGTCTGCCTTTTTTTCATTGTTTCTAAGTTGCTTATCTAGCGTAATCTGGCTGGGGATCCTGTCGTTAGGTTGGTCAAGTGAAGATAGGAAAAATATTGCTGAATTGTGTTAGAACACTAGATCTGGACCACACTGTTAGAATCGCATCTGCACACCGTTCTTGAGTAGGTTACAGCAATTCTTGCCTTTTTTTTTTTAATGCCACATGTTCCACAAGTAGCCCCTGTTAATGATTTGTGTCCGAACCGGGACCTATAGCTCTTCAAACCGAGGGCTTAAGTTTCCTGCATCTAAAGTAAACTAGATGTGCAGAAATTACCACAAACTAGCTGAGGCGCTGCAAGTCATCACCTGTGGTAAAGTAAATAACCTTTCATGTATGCATCAAGTGCCACATCTGTTTTCTATCTTTAACTTGCATGTTTCCTTCAGACTTTATGATTCGGATTTCTCTGTGCTCCGCTTTGACAATGACAATCGCAAACATAAGAAAAAGAAGAAAAAGAAGAAACATATCAGGAAACTGAAAGACTTCTTGGAATATTTAGATTCTCGTTTCCAGAAGAAAACAGGGGAGAAGGAGGAAGAATCCAGCCCCCCAGGCGGCTATTTATGTGAGCAATACAGAAACCAGGGCGGCAAACAGCCCTGCAAGGACGAGCAGCTGCCTGGTGCCCGTGAGAGCAAGAAAACCAGCTCCGTCGCACCCAAGGAGTATGGGAAAGGTAAGGGACGGTGGCAGGGCTGCTCGGAATCCACATGGGCCCTGTCCTTCACACCCATCTGGTGTGTGTGAAGCTGCTGGTGTGACGAACTCTCTGCTTTACCTCCCGGCTTCCAAACAGGCTGCATTAATATTTTAAAAAAAAAATATATGCTGATAGGCTTCTTTTCTTTCCATTTTTAAGTGACTGCTGGGAAAGAAAGCCTGAAATAAAGCTGTGAGAGTGTTGAGGGGCAAGTAGTTTTGATGCAATCTGATGGTTCAGTGGCAAACAAGTGGGAGAGAAGCAAGATGCTGTATTAAACTCAGTCCAGCTAACTAGGAACTAAAACCCCGGGCAGTTGTGCCTTAAAAAAGACGCTGGTAGGTGGGCAAGAGCTCGGTAGTCAAGAAGGAAGATGATGACATGAGAGTTGCAGGCTCGTAATGGTGAGCTGAATTATTTCAGTAAATACTGATTTCAGCTGTTTGGTAAAGTAGAAACAGCGCTGAGGCTTACTCAGAGTAACAGAAGTTGGTGATAACACTGAAATATTATTGTTTCAGATGTAGACCTGCCTTCTCCTAAACAAACTGAATTCACAGTCGTTAACCCTCCAGAGGACGCTTCGCAATTTAACACCCAGACAGTATGTTAAACTCCTGCTATTGTTTTATTTACTAGCACTGTTTGTTGTTAGTACAGGCTCAAAAAGTGCAGAGAAATGGGCTGATATTGAAGTCAGTTTGGTGCTTCTCATTGAAAACTGGAGACACTGAACTCTCTGCTGTTGCTTGTCAGAGTCCTGACGTGGGCTCTGAGTAGATAATGCAGTTTCAATTAATTAGCTCCAGAATTATGCAGTGAAGAGGATTGCACACTGCAATAAATTCAACATCTAAAATAGAATCTGACAACGCTTCCCATGAAGTGTTTCAGCAGAAGCGTTTGGGGCTTTTATTTTTACAATAAAACCAAACAAACCTTCTTGAATGCCCATTACTCAGACATTTTAATAACCAACCCCCCCTCAGCTCACAGGTGACAAGTTCTCCCTGTGGAGTTCAGCTCACCAGCCCAAAAGCTCGCTCTTTTATAGCTACCCACAGTTTAAGAAGTGGGTAAGTAGCAACACCGCTGTTGCTGGGTAGCCTGGTGTTGAGAGCAGAATTCACCTTACAGCCCAACGGCAGAGATTTTCATTATCCAAGGGTTGGTGTGGCTTCCTCACTGAGGTAAATGGCCACCAGCAGCAGGATCTTGTGCTTAAGGCAAAGAGGAACTGCATCTGTGGAAAAAAAAAGACCAACTGTATTTCAGGGCACAGACAACCAAAAGTTTTAGTCTGAAAAGACAGTATAGGGGAACTTCTTGCTGAATTAAATATGGTATCTACCTCTTTAACAAGGAGAATCTAAAAAAGGACTGAACTGAGGTCTTTCAAATAGTATTGTTGATACTAATGATACTACAAAAAATGGTACTAATGCCAAAATAGCCCTTCACAGTGTCCCTTCCAGACGATAACGTGGCAGCAGCCCGAGTGGCCTCTGCTCCACCACCCGCTCAGCCTCTCTGGCCAGCAGGTGGCAAACTCGGGGTTTTTCTAAACTAGTCAAAAGGACAGTGAGAGTCACCCGGGCTCTGGTGACACGACAGGGGCTTTGCGGTGGGAGCCGCAGGTGACAGACACCAGGGCTCTTGGTGACAGAGGGCCGCTGCCCCCGTCCCCATCCCACTGTAGCATGGGAGACATGAAAGGCTTCCTGGTGTGTGAGAACGTTAGCATGGCAGCAAGTCCAGGGATGCGAGCTGGCTTCATCCTGTGGAAGGTCAGTCTTTCTTTGAAGAGATGGGTCCGATACTTCAGCCCCCTTGGCTTTGGGGCACGATGGGCTCTGATCTCAGCAGCATGGAGCCTCTCGAACGCGCTCAGGACAGACGGAGGCAAGGAACTGGTTGGCTGAGCCTCCTCACCAGGACTGGTGTTACTTTGAATAAATCCATAAGGCTGGAAATGGCTCTCCCAGATCTTGTGCTTTAAGAACAATCCAGCTGGGATGCGAGAAGGAGCAGCTTGAAAGCCGTCAGTCTCCTCCCCGGTCTCTCCAGCAAGTTCCTGATGCCTTCTGGCTTTTGGGTAGGAGTCAGTCAGCGCCACCCCAGGGCTGTTGGTGAAAGGAGGACACTGGCTCGGCAAAAGCGCAGCCACACGCAGTGTCGCTGAGGTCACCCACCCGCTGGAGGAGCAGGTCACCTCCTCTGGGCATGGAGGCGGCCACGGGAGCCACCCTGGGGACGAGGCCCTGCCCAGAAACCCATGTTTGCTGTGAAGGTCGTGGCAGGGCGTGACGTTGCCTCCTTTTATCTTTCAGATGCTGAGCTTGCTGAGCGACGCCTTCACTACTCAAACTAAACCTACCGTCACAACCAACAACGTCTCATCATCAAACCCGACACCTTCTCACTACCAAACCCAACATTACCAATATTGACCATCAAAACTTAGAATTTATTATCAAACCAATTACCATCAAGACAAAAACCCAGTCATAAGTGGTGCTTAACATTTCTGTACAAAATTTTACCATGAAAGAACTTTTTTTTAGTTTTTAACTTGAGACATTCTTTTTTAAAATCTACTTCTAATCCAAAAGGGTGGAAACTTTTTACAACTGCTGAACATTGTAAATTACCACATAAATGTCTCACTGACGTGAGATAATGCCCTGGAATAGACCATCTCAAATGCTGCTTAATTACAGACTCAGGTTGACTTTGTGTTATTCATGTGACGTTACTCCCAGTTAGACATCTGGTGCAAGAGCGACCAGGAATTATAAAAATTGCAACTGACAGTCTGTATATTTAATTTAAAGACTTATTTAAAACTTCACAAGCTCTCAAACAACTAGAGTCTTGCAAGAGCTTCATCTTTTTTCTGTTATGTCTGACACTAGTAACTAATTTACTTCACATTTGAGTCACACTCAAGATCTGAAGAAACTCTTCTGGTTTTCAACATCGGGAAACAACGAATATGCAGCTCTGAATGTATCTCTGAAGACTCTGTGTACTCTTCCACATGTTTTTATTACATTTCTTAATATACTGTCACTTGTCTTAAGTCTCAGTTGTCTGTTTTGTCTCTCTTTAAAGTGTCTAGTTACAGACAAACTCATACTGTGATTTTTATTTTTATTATTAAATGCTATCAAACTGTGATGCACTTATTATTCACTGGTCCTGCATCAGGAGATGAGTGGGGAACCTGTATTAAATACAGTTCATCTGAATAATCTGTCTGGTTTATACAAGCTGTGTTGTTCAGAGATGTCTAAAGTTTGATCTTTGTTTTTTTAAAGATAAAAAGCACTTGCCCCACTGTAAATATATAGCATGTAAAATTTATATAGTATATAAATACAGCAAAGTTAAAATTGATTTTTACTTGAGTTTTACTTGAGTTATTTAACATGCAATATGTCATGTGAATTGGCAGCCTCGGGAGCGTGTCTGACGCTGGAGAAATCCCATTTTCCTTCCAGGGGTAGGTGAGAAGATGCTGTCGGTGCCAGTAGAGGATCAGTCGCTCAGGACTCCGGCGCCCGGACGAGGATGCAGAAGCCTTTCTCCTTCCCGGTTAAACGCTTCCACAGCCAGGCCGCAGGGCGGAACCCCTGCAGTAGCCTCTCACTGAGCGTGACACTAGAACGCAGAGGAGCGAGGTTAACGGCTTACTAATAACTGGGAGAAATACTTTGGCACCTGGAGAACGCCGTAAAGCCAAACCATAAGTGTACCCTGCGTAATGTTCCTATGGCAACGGTTATGTGACGTTACATAAAGTAACATGACAAAGAAACCACCTACCTTTCCTGTATCTGGCTTTTTTTTTCCCCCCCCTCTCCTTTGGCCGCTGGCTCCAAGGTTGGGTGACTGGAGTCTGGTGAAACACTCCAGCGCAGAGGTACAGGAGCGCAAACACCCGACCGAGTGCTCCAGAGGCAACAACCCCCTGAGCCGCTGCCTCGCCTGCTTCTAATTGCGGGGGGGGTCTTACCTAATTAATTACCTCAGCAGCAGAGATGCCATTGCCCCTCCCCTAAACTCAACCAAAACTCATGGAGGGGGAACTGACAGGGAACAGCTCAAGGGAAAGCGGCTCCTGCAGGGCTTCACCGGAACGATCCGTTTTGCAGCTGAAGGTTTTTCTCTCTGGAAACATAAACCCGGTTCCGTAAATCAGTGCCTGAAGGGAGAGAAGAGACACCTGGTACCAGAGCAGCTACAGCACAGGCTGCGGAACCGAACCCGAGGCTCTCAAAAAAACCAGACCAAACCCCCCCAAAATACAAACAACTGCCTCCCGGGTCCTGTTGGTAAATGAGGAGCTAGGCAATAGTACAGCTTCACGCTTTATTTTTGATAAAACCTCCCAATTTAAGCAACAGGTCTTAATGATAAATGGAAACATTAACATTGCAGTGGAATTACACAGAACACGTTTTTAACAGTGACTGATACCGAGTATGTGTCATGCAAATCACTTGTGTACACCAAGGGATACCTGTATCAATACATATCTGTACAGTATTTACACTTTATATTTAAACTCTAGCTAGAAATATTTTCCAAGAAAATATAGAAATGAAACTGGGAAGCCACAAGTCTTAATTTGCAGCATTTGGTCTACACCAGACCCAGCTTTTCCAGCAAGCATATCTACCGAGATATGTAATAAATCTGAAAAATAGGCATTGTTTTTATATAGGAAGCATTATAAATGCTGCTCGGTTTTACAAAGGTTGGGTTTTGTACCAGTTCCAAATGGTTCAGAATGTTAAGTGAGGCAGAGCTTATTTTGCCAGAACATTGTAAAATTTTAAGTCAGTCCAGCTGAGCTTAAGCATTAGCACAGCGTCCCCCGACCGCGCTGGCCGGGGGCTGCCAGCAGTGGCCAAAGGGCTCCCCGGCACCGGTGAAGAGCCGAGGAGCTGGGCGAGAGCCACGTGGCCCCCGGGTCGCCCCAGCATGGCCAAGCCCCGCTGACTGCGCCCGTCCACCCCGAGCAGCCACCCCTGGCCTCGCAGCCCAATAACAAGGGGAAAAGGCGGAGAGAGATTTTTCACCCTTGTGGATAGTACCAGATTTGGCCAAAATTTTCCACAAGCCACTTTGTTTTACTGGCCTCGTGGCCAGTGGAAATTTTGGGCCAGTTTCACTCCCTGTTAATACTGTTACAAAGAACACTTGAAATCAAACATCACACACAAGAACGCTATTCCGTTAGCTTTGGTAATTTAAATAGATATACTGAGCACCACAAAGAGCTGTTGAAGAGGTTGCATTTTAATGCTAAGAAATAATATATTTCCTGCTATAATATCCTCAGTTACATGTCACTAAATATTTCTCTCTGCCGGGTACAAGAACTTCAAACTAAATAGAGCAAATGAACTCTCAAGGCCTTTCCTTCATGCTCCTGGGCAGACACCCGCACCTGGCCAAGTAAACAGACTGTCTCGAAGGTGGTATTTCAGAAGGTAAGAGTTGATACAAAAAGTGCTTCATGGCTTATTAATGCTTTTGTAATCTCACAGTTCTCCAGAAATATTTCATGTGCTGGTTTTCACCTCGACACTCGTTAGTACCACTGGTTCCGGCTGATCACTCTTTGTGTTAGAAATCTGGCCAAAGCTACACCCCAGGCACACGCTGCCTGGAAGCAAGACCTGCAGCTGGGGAACAGGAGACTCAAACCAGGCCGCGCTGGCAGTGCCGCAGCCGAGCTGCTCGGCAAACACGGGACACACGGCTCAATGAGCCTCTGTTTAAATGCGTTCATTAGGCAAGCACGTCCCCACACCGACACTCCTTCGGGGACTCGACTCCTTTGGTTGAGTTTCACCCCCTAGAAAGTGCTTGGATTTGAACATCCATCCCAGCAGAAGCCATCCCACACGCTTTGGGGAAAATCCATGCTACAAGAAAGTTTACTTTGTTCTTTTCCTCTCAGCCTTTTTTTGCAAACATTCAATAATAAAGCGGAGTGTTCGCAGGCCGACACCCCGTGCACAACAAGGCAAAGCAGTGAGACGGGAGCTGAACAGACTCTCCCTCACAGTTCAAGGGGATTTGGAATGGAAGAACTGGGTAAATGTGTTTTCCAGAGCAGCATGTTCCTCACAGCGCAGCCAGAGACGTGCTGGGACCCAACCAACTGAACTGCTTTGACAGAGCGTTGGGTCTCCTCAGCCCTCATGGCTCGGGTTCAATGAGTTTGTCAAAAACTGAGCACCAGTAGAAGCATCAGGATCCAAAAAACCCACCCGTTTTGCCCCCAGTGTGGAATCTGGGGCTCTTCCTTCAGAGCGGTGTGTGTGCTGTCAGGAGGAAAGCGCTGCAGTAAAACCCCCCGAGCAGCTCGGGTGTTACTGAAAGATTGTCAGCAGGGCAGCAAGATCCTCCATGAACTACAAAGAGACCCCTGGGCTTGTGGGGGAGTTTAGTTGCACTCGGAATCCACATGTAATATTTAAGTAAAAATAAGGATGTCATTTCTTCATTTTCAACTGCAAAGCACAGGTCTGAAAGATCACCTTTTAAGAACGCAATAAAACCACTGAACTTGTCTGTAGGTACAAAGTTTGTTATCAGGCACAGGACAGAACCCTGCCTGCTTGAACCCAGGGCTGCATCTTACAGAAAGATTCCACCTTCCTGGATTTTCCTTTCAGCAGCATTCCATGCATGTGAAACGATCTGGGGCATTTTCACAAGCAAAGCCTCAACTTGTGCAAAGCCCTGTCATCTCACTCCTTCAGTAGCAACTTAGTGTTAATTCAGCTACAACACATCTACGACATTAAGAGAGATGTTTCTCTGCCAAAAGCAGGTCAGTGCAGTGACTAAACTCACTGCACACATTGCGAGTGCGCGAGCAGGCAGGAACGAGCTTCAGCCTCTCCATACGAGCAGCCAACGCCAGCCCGGGTCTGAACCCGGCGTCTGGGCCGGACCGGACAGAGTCTCTGCTGCTGGTTCCTGCCTGTGCTTGGGTGCACGTCGGCCAAACCCCCTGGGACTGCCTTTCCGAGAGGAAAAAAGCCATTTCCGCAGAGGCAGGAGAGCAAACCCTGAAGGAAAGCGCGCTGGGCTGTTTGCTTCCTGCGAAACACAGGACTCAAAAACTGATACCGAGACTGGGGGGTTTCTGCTCACAGAGAAATTAAGTGCTATACTCTGCTTCTGGGGCCGCATCTTAGTGAGAGGTGAGAGTCTTCTGGGACTCCTCCTCTTCTGGGAAAGGCGCTCAGGTAACAGATAAGGGACGTTTTACTATGAGCCTCCAACAGCCAAGTAAACTGGAGCTGTAACTAACTGAAAACAAGGCTTCCCTGTTTTCAGTTGCCTTAAGTTCCAACATCATCACCCTCTGGGATTTGAAGTTCATATTATACACCAATAACTATTTACCCTGAAAGGTCTTGCCAAGTTTTTATGCCATAGTAAAGTGTGTGTATATATAACATTTACAGTTACTGTCTTCATTTCATTTGTCCAGTTTTTACATCATCACCCAACTGTACGCCCGTTCGCAGGCGGATGCAGGATATGCAAGTTCTGACCACGTCCTATTTCTTATTTGCAATTCTTCGTTTCCTTGTTGCCAGCATATCGTAGAAGGGATCCCTGCTGATGCTTGCTCTAGAAAAGAAAAAGGGAATCATCAGAGTGGTAAGGAATACCTGGTTTGGAAAACCAAAACTATTTTGTTCTCTGTGGACGACTCCATGATCATAGTAAGAACGGATGGTTGACTTCTCAACATCACAAACACTTCTTTATAAAGAGACCTGTGATTCGTTAAGGGTCCATACAATCATCCTGACCGTTATTTATTTCTGTAAGTGTGGGTCTGCTCTATAAACCTTCTAAGATAAAGTCAAGCTGTGAAAGTTTGAAGCTGCACATGAACACGCTTAAGACACACACCACGAAAGTCAATTATGTGAAGTACGAATCTAAGGAAATTGAAGACAATTCCCACAAGGCTTCTCCTCCTTTGAGTGAGCAGCGCTATCTCCTTAGGGCCAGGCAGTAATGGAAGACTCCTGTCCTGATCTGTCAGCCCCAAGCACCTTGCCATTAATCCTGGAGGACACTGCCACATCAGAACGCTTCCAACAAGTCAGGATAACAATTCTCTTAGTATCTTACTCCCAAAAGAGCTTACATTTCTCTTCCAGAAGACGCTTAAGACTTTAAACTCACTTGATGGATTTAATCCACTCTTCCTTTTCCTCTGGGGTGGGGGCAGATATTCTGTACACCACGTGGTTGCCCTCCACCACCCGACCATCAGCTTCAGTTTTACAGGCTTTGATCACTTGACCTTTATGACTGGGGTTATAGAGCTCAAAGCAGTTCTGGGGGGTAGAAACGAAGAAGCAAATTTAAAAACAAAATCAAAACTGGTAAACACTGTCATTTAACACCACCTCTGAGTTCTATATTGTTTACTTATCTTCATTTTTAAAAAGTAAAAAAATTATAGAAATATCTTACTGGTTTTCTAGGGTCTTCCACTTCTCTTATGCTAAGGTTTTCTAACGGAATAATTCCTCTAGGTTCTTTGTCCTACAAAATTGGGAAAATATCCCATTATTAACCAGTTACACACCTTGATTACCAATGAAGTTCACTGTAACATATACTCACCGTTGTGTATTCAAAGTAGTAGAGGCAATTATCAGTCAGAATAAACCATCTCCGCTTCCACGTCTTCACTCTTCCCCCTACAACCAAAGGCACGGCTGCGTTACACCGGTGCTGCTGCCACTGCTGCCGCAAGGGACAAAGCCATTTTGCTCTGCTTGGTTTTTAAAATGTGGCTTAATAAATTATAAATGGATGAGGCACAGATGAGCTGGGGTTAAAGGAACATGTTCCCGTGACTTTTGTCCCGAGGAGCACTAACTACAGTGCTGCCACACGACTGGAAACGCCTCCGCTCCTCCAGAGGAGACAAGCAGCAGTTCACCAGTCAGAGCTCTCTCTGCCCAGGGCCACCAGCTTCCACTACACCAGGAATACCCACACACAGCCCTGGGAAACCACTCGCTGCTGCTCTGGCTCCGGGAAACACCAGCAAAACCAGCAACAAAGCCACCCCTCCACAGCCTGGCTCTACAGGGGATCACGCAAAGGGCATTTTATCCCCTTCCTTCCATCCCACTCCTCGGCACGTGTCTTTCACAACCTCTCTCTACTGTCAGATCTAGCATCAAGTGCTTAAGGTGATTATAGACATTATTAGCAGAACAAATATTATGTCATCAATAAGGAGCAAATCATATGCCCAAATGTGCCATTTTTAGTCACTTCTCATTATTTAGCATTTTAAAAGCATGCTCTCTTTCTGGGTCTGTATCATGGAGTACCCCCGACAGAAGACACGGCTACTGCTTCAAAAGGGCCAATTTCTGCTGTTGTCTAAACTGTTAATGCAAGAATCACAGAGCTCCTGTCTTACACCCACCAATGTCACACTGCAGGAAGAGTTCCTTTTAAGAAAAAAACCCCATTAGCATCTCAGCTCCTTCAGCTGGTTTTCTGCCATCGGCTATTCCAGACCACGTCTAGCACTCCACAACTGCATTACCTGTAAAACTAATTTGCAGGACAGGCTGCTGTAGCTAAAGCAGTCGGGTGTCACTAATATACAGGCTCAGTTCCCTGGCCTTGGGACTGTGTCACCACCTGTGCATCATCCATTCAGCAGCCATTTCATCCCAGTATCCCAACATTTCAGGAGAGTTGTATAAAAGAGTACCAGTAACACACACAAGACCCCCAGTGTAACCTGTCGCATAACAATCTGAGAGAGAAGCACAGTTTTTTAATCTCTAGGTTCTACTTGAGATCGCTGGGGTTTTGTTTAATACAGAGATCCAAATTATAATAAATTTAAGAGCAATTCCAGGAATATCATGAAATCCCCTGACACAGGCCGGTGCACGCGCACTGCAGACTGCCTTCGCTGCACGTCATGGCGTCACCCGGCTCCGTGACCCACACCACACCCCCAGACCAGCACACTGCAGCGCCCAACGCGCCCCGTGAACACTGTGTTCCCACTCCAGGCACACGTATCTTAAGAAAAAAATTATCTGCAAGCAAGTGGGGTGAAATAAGGCAAAATAGTGCAGGATGCGGGAGGCGTGAGAGAATGGATGGCTGAGTGAACTGGAGACAGTGAGGGAAGAACAGTGGCATTTAGTGCAACCGTGACTCAAATACAGCGCTCTAGAAACACCCCAACCAGCACCTAAGTCACCTAAGTCACCTTGACTGAGGGCTGGCACAGGTATCAGGAAGTGTTTGGGCTAAGAACGGGAAGCCAGTGAACTTTATCCGGAGTCACTCCCAGAGCCATGACTGGCAGCAGGGGCTGCCCTGGCAGTTGGGACAGGGCGCCTGCTCATCGAGGGCAGGGACCTCTTGCCACGTAACCCAGTGGCCACTGCTGCCACTGCTGTGACTAAGTCACGTTCTGCTCCCCAAGGTGAGTATCAGTTAATATTTTTACAGCACAAAAACGTCACCAGGCTTTTCAGGTAACACCAGCTGCTGTCAAAGGGCAGGGCTTGCCCAGATTCAGCAGGAAACCAGCTCAGGAGAGGGCAAAACCAACAGACAGAGAGGTCACAGTCACAGAGACGGCATAAACCCAACAGAGGTGTTTCTCAAATTGTGATACTATGTTAAAAAACATAAAGAAAAATAAATCAGGTAATAAACATAGATCTAAAGGAATGCCTACTTATAATTTAGGACAGAAAGACCAGACTTGAACCATGCATCTCCTCCAAGCACGTAGCAGCAAACAACAGCTGGTGTTTCTGACAGCATCCCTTCTCTTTGGAAAAGCTGCATTTCTCAAGCCTGAGACCTCATGTAATCCTGCTGCCGTTCTGATGGAGCTTTAGTCATGAAACGTTTCCCAGATCTGGGACAGCATCGATGCTGAAGCCAGAGAGAAGGTTAAACACTTCCCACAACACTTCTCCCTACTCTGGCCAGGGGCTGACCAGTCACAACGCTGCCCCAAGCCCCTGCTCCATCATGCTCCCAGCCACCCCTCTCCTCCAGAGCCACGCAGAACGGCAGGGTCTCGGGGGGGAAAGAAGCTATTCTCACAGGTCAGGCTCCATCTCCCCACCCCACGATGTGCTGCAGCAAAGAACAGGACAGGGGGGCTAATAAAGCTGGAGAGGCATCTCATCTGCACTCGTGGCGCCTGCAGGGGTCACCAGGTAACGTGCCTTCACGTGCCCCCACCATGGGCTGAAGGCGAGGGCCCGGCTGACACGGCTGTGTGGCCCAAAAAGGCTCCAGGTACGACTGCTGGGCGAGGAAGGGGCGGTGGTAACACACACTCTGCTCCTCGGCCGAGATTGCTGCGGGCAGAGGGGTTCGTACCACACGTTACATCTTATTCCAGCTGCCAGCCTTTCACAGATTAGAGATGAATTAAGTCAGCAGAAGAGGATCAAGGAAATCGGAGTGAGAAACCATAAACATTCACAGCAATGGAGAGATACAAGTGCTTGTACTTCTCAAAGATCCACCTGATCAACTCAAACTCGAAAACAACTCAAACAACAAAGCAAAGCAGCACCTTGTAGGTGGGAATCTAAGAAAACTATACAAAAAGGCCACACCAAGGCAAAATGTACAAAAGAGGAACAGAAACCCCCTTCACCTGTGTGACCCAACACAGGGTTTGGGGTTTTGTTCCCAACTCTGGACAAAGTAGGAACCGGAGAACAAGGTAAAAGAAAGCACTTATACTACAGGGAAAACCAACTGGCAACGACTTAGGAAAGACCAATTTCAAAATTAAAAAAGGCTGTAAGACTAAAGGCAGCAATGTGCCTAAACTCTACCCACACCTTCAGCTTATATAAAGTTTTACAGGGAAAGAGAGAGATGCACACACTAAAAACTGTTTTTTCCTTCTCAGTTCATCGAGACACGACTCGGTGTGCAGTTACACAGGGAATTGGATCAAAGGTTGGGTTTCTTCAGAAAGAAGTTTCCCTGGACCACAGCATCGACTGCCTTGGCCCAGCAGCACGTCCGTCTCCTCTGGAGCCAGGCAGGTACCCGAAGGCACGTTCCCTGACCAGCCCCCCTTTTCCCTCGGCCGGGCTGGGGGAGAATTGACCTCCTCCTGGGGACAGATGTGCTGGACTACGAGCCACCAGCCAGATAGGCCCAGACACAGAGCTCCTGGAGAGTCTCCAAATCCCAGTCTGGCTGGGAAAAGAAATTAACACGATCGTGTGTCTGGCTTGAATCGTTTCCTCTCCCGTTTGGTGGAATAATGTCACAGTTTCCCCCTAACTAGATGAAAATAATATGCAAACCAAGTTATGTGCCAAGAGAAGCTCTTTTCAGCACGGAAACGTCTCCCTGAGCAAAATGGACATGGGGCATTAGAACAGAGAGCCCAGACAACCGTTTCAAAACGCCTTCAAGTGGATGGTACAAAATTTCATTGTCCCAACACCACTAGTAACTCTGATGCAGAAAATGCAGAAGCTCCTAACATCTCAGGTCACTCTAAGCAAGGATTCACCAGCACTCAGCAGCTTGTAGCGTTCAGTGTCATTACACCACACTTCAGACGACATGGAACTGAACAACAGTTAGGTTTACCAAGATAAAGATGTCTGTATATAGTAGCAGCCCAGTCTAGACAGTCAAAACCAGCACTGCTGTCTGGGCTCCAGGTTTGGCTTAGGGACTTACACAAAGTCACCTCTGAACAATCTGGAGCAGTGAATGCCCCACCAGTGCTCTGCAAGCCCCCCAGTTCCCAGAGCCCAGCTGCAGGGCTGGCTGCTCGTCGGGATAGACAGATTTTACAATATATGAAAGTTTCAGGACATCCATCTCCTGCCCAGAGGATAATCAATGTGATGAGTTGGAACACTGAAGAGAGGGGCACAAGTAGGTAAGTGGGAAGAGCTGACTATGAGAAACACCAAATACAAGACACTGTCTAGACAGACTCGAGGTTTGTGAGTTGCCTTAGTCACGTGTACAGTTTTATACATAGCTTTCTATTTCAACTTTTAAGTATTGCCACAACTGAGCACTCAAACTCTCACGCAGGAATAGTCTCCCTCGTGTTTCAGCAATACAAAACTTTTAATGTCAGCCTCTTCCAGCACTGAAGGAAACCCTACCCATTTCAAAAGAGCTTCCCAGCAGAAAGGGCTGTAAAAATGCAAACAGTGTGGATCAAGACAGCACTCTCAACATACAGCTTAAGCCTCCTAGCAAATAGGAAACTCAAAGGAGAGGGAAAACAAAGAGATAAAAAAAAGACAGTGCTGGGTTTATTTCTGGTCAGTGCACCCAAACTGTGCCAGCCCATGTCTGCCAAAAAACACGCAGTCTGTCACGGAAGCTTCGCCCTTTTACAGGCTAATTCACTGGAGGCTTCTGGACACGTTTCATTTCTCTATTCAAATAACCTTCATGCCACGGGAGTGTTACATGTAACACCCTCCCGTTTCACACTGCTGGGTTTTCAGCCCACGGCCTCCATCCACACAAGGGACCTGTGCCAGAGCCAGAGAGGGACTCTGCACAAGTACCCGGCAGCTCTCTCCCACCTTCAGTCACCCCTTTTTTCTTCAATTTCCTTGTTACTCTATCTTTCATTAGATCCCCTATGTCTTATTGACAGGTGCTTCCACAAGGGATGCGGTCACTCCTCTGCACACACCTGGGCTCCTGCTCGTGCTCTCGGCTGGTGAACAAGTCTAGAGAGCAGCGGGCACAGCAGACACGCACAGCTTCTACCCGACCTCTTCTCTGGGAAACACAGTTTATCTACATCACCTCAAAAGCCTTTTCTGTTCAGATAGCTATCACCTCATCCTATCAAAATGGAGAGAAGCTGCAAAGCAGTCTTTGACATCATGCCAGCTGAGCCAACACGTGCCAGAAAGCAATTTTTGCCGTTGGAAAGACAGAGCTGCACAGCACCTGCAGCACAGAGGTCAAAATAAGACACTGGAAAGCACGTGGATGAAATCCAAACGCCTCCTCTTCACATCTACTTCCTTCCAGCACCAGCTTGACCACCGATCTCCAGGAGCAATCAGTAGATGGGCCCAAGGCTCTAACCTTGGAGCAAGGCTCTGCTTTCACCTCACTCACCCCCACATGCACCCCAGCACACCTCCCTTCCACACGTTAGTCACCATCCTCAAGTGCACAGGTCCCTCTACTGTAACAAGCACTTACACACGCAAGTGGCCAAGATTTCAGTCTTCTTTATATAGGAAAAAAAAATCCCTAAGCCCAAGTGAAAAAGTAAATCCCATCAGCTTCAAAGACTCTAAGTCAGACCAGCCTGCAGTGCCAGGAGACTGCAAAGGTTTCTGCAACACTAAATTTGGTGCTCATTTAAGATCCTGTTAATTAAGCCAGATATGTTACTTCAAAAGGAAAATAAGCATGGAAAAGAACAGCTTTTACAAACGCATAGTTCAAGTGTAATCAATCTCTCAATAGTCTAATATAACTGAAGGACAAGTTAGAGAATCACCCTGGAACTTCATTGCAAGAGTAGTGTCATGTTGTTTTCTTTCAGTAGATCCTATTCTTCCCTCGTTACACTCCTCAGTGAATGAGAAAGGTATAGAATCATAGAATCATTTAGGTTGGAAGAGACCCCTGGGATCATCAAGTCCAACCATCAGCCCTACTCTACAAGTTCTCCCCTACACTAGATCCCTCAACACCACATCTAATCTGCTCTTAAACACAGTCAGGGAGGGTGACTCCACCACCTCCCTGGTGGTATGCTGAATAGTGGTTATTCTTCTGTGGTAAGATGCAAACACTTTCTTCTTTTGCAGAACACTCACATGCGAGCCAGACACTGAGATGCCAGCCTTTAGAGTACCACTGATGGTATTGTTAGTGACACTGAGTGTAAAAGCAAAATGCTACAGTAAATTTGATTTACAAAAAAAGAAAAGAAAAGAAAAAAAAAAACAATCAGGAGGAAGGATTACGAAAAAAAGAATGAGCAACTGAAGCAGAGGGGTCTGGAAAGCAATGAGATACGTACCTCCTAACGCAGAATAAGCAGAGACAGCCAGTCACAGAACAGAAAGGTGATAGGTCATAGGCCATAAGGAAAACAAGAAGGCACATTTAAACCACTCATTAAAAATCATAGCCAAAACCAAACCAAGAGAAACTCACAAATAATATGGAAAAATAAAGACATACAAAAATAACTATTTGAAGAGAAACTCTTTTTGTACACAGAAAACTGAGTTGAAATATCACAGAGTTTTCCGAGATGACCTTATGGAGACTGAGTTGATGTTTATCAGCCACAGCACATGGTAAATACCATACGGCCTCTCCTTTTTGCCAATGAGTTTTTATCTCTCATCAGAAATAAAACTCCCAAGTTTGAAGCAAGATTGCTAATTTGGATACACAAAATAAGAAGTAACAACCTCAACATATAAAGGCCTTACTCCCTTGGGTTGGTACTTCTTCCCACAGAAATGGCACCTTGAACCCCGTTACCTTCGCGCAGGGCGGGTGGACGGGGAGGCAGCAAACACACCAACAGCCCCCACACACCAACTGCCCTCAGAACTAACCTAGTTTCAGCAGCCAGCCTTCTCTGTCCGGGTTAAAAAATGTATGTGTTAGATCATTTCCATCATCCTCCGGAATTTTAAACGGCTCGTTCTTAATACTTTCATATAAATTCTGGAAGAATAAAGGAGAAAGAGCTCGTTAATAAATGCCTCACAGAAAATGCAAGCAGGACATCTTATTGCTTCTCAGACTATTTGTACAAAAGGCCCATGAAATACCATCCACAACATTCCAGACCATCCCTTCTCAATTGCTGTTTCCTACTTCAATTTAGTTTGATTTTAAACTACTTCATCTATAAACAAGTGTTTCTTTTTACAGACTTTACAAGCACTCCCAGCAAAGACATTTTTGATTTAACTTCAGCATTCAGCATGTCAAAGGTTTGAGCCTCAGGTCTCACTTGGTACAGGTTTTGCCAAAGGAAAATGGTTTAGGCCATCATACTGTGTTAGAGAAGTAAGTATTTTTACTGGTATCTGAAGGTACAGGAGGAGGCTCCACAAAATGTGGAAAGAAACAAAAGGCAGTAACAAAGCAACAATTTTTACTATTTTTTCTGCCTCTGACTTACCCGGAAATACTACCTTTTTTTTTTCATAAGAAGCCAATTCCATAAGAATTTTGCCATCAGCAAACTATTGAGAGAAACAGAGTATTTTCTCTGGAATCCCCTCTCCTCAACAAAAGACTGAACATGGGGAGAAGTAGCTCCAAGCAGCTGCACGTAACAGAAACTGCTTATCTGGGCTACTCAGACAGTTGTGTCTACCAGAAAATGTTCTTCTTCCTTTCCCTCACCAAATTTGCCTAAGAACTGTTGTCCATGCCTCTAAGTTTTGTTAGAGCCCCAAAGTAATGCCTGCTCTCAGGCAGTCTAACTAACTTACCCGCAGCAATTCTTCTGGAAGGTCTCCACCTTCATTAATTCCACGATTCATAGAAATAAACCTCTCTACCGTTGGTTTATCTCTTACGTTGTGGTTGTGCAGGCTGGTATTTAACATAATGATGGCAAATGAAAGCACGTAGCATGTGTCTGAAATAAGATTTGAAAAGTGGTTTATCTTTCTCTGTGTGGTGACACAGACCTGTAAAATGAACACACAGCTCATCCCGACCCATAAAGAAACTGAAACAGGGAGTCAAAAAATCCTGAACACTATACACAAGAGCAAAGTCTCAAATCTTTCTTTAAACTGTTGAAATAAGCTTAAGAAGAAAAAATATGTAAGAACTCAAATTAAAAGCCAGTATGAAAGACAGTACAAAAGAATCATAGAATCATTTAGGTTGGAAGAGACCCCTGGGATCATCAAGTCCAACCATCAGCCCTACTCTACAAGTTCTCCCCTACACCAGATCCCTCAACACCACATCCAANAATTATTTTTCTAAAAGGTCTTTAAAATCATTGCTATACACTGATATTTCCCTTGAAACACTGAAGTGCTGTCTGTGTGCAGAGAACATTTTGCCCAGCTCTACCTAGCTCACATTGGTAGATCTTATAAGAGACTTGATCCTACTCAAAGGACTTCCAAAGCTTTCTTCAAAGAGGAAGAACACAACTGGAACTGCGTTTAAACAGACTGAAAGTGACACCAACTCCATTTCTTGGCATATGCAAGGAGGGTAGTACCACTGCCTAATACCAAACGATGTCAAAGGAGATCTTATCATGCCTCTTGACACTGTTACGACTAGAGTAAATTCTCCCAGAATTCAAATACAAGTTCCTGCGTCAGAAAAAGCAGGATGGAAACCTCTGTGCTACATGGAGAAAACAACAGTTCTCAGAAATTTCTCATTTCACACATTATTTTATCCCGAACTTCCAAACTGGCCACTGTTTCCTGGCATCAGGCGTAGAAGAACACACAAGATCAAAAAAAAATTACTACATATACACACAGAGAGTTAAGAACCCCTCTTGCTGGCTGTGACTCACCTGTAGACTGGAAGACTCCTGGGTTACAAAGGCAATAGCGCGAAGCAAAAGCTTCCATCATACGATCAATTTTTTGAGCCTCTCCTGGGAGTCGGAAGCTCCACAGAAACTGCCTAGAGAAAGGAAGAAGAGTTGTTAGACTCATTCCAATATTTATAGATTAAGCATATATTATTAGTAATCAGAAACAAAAAAAAACCAACCAAAAAACAAAAAATCTGCAGTGTCTATATAAAATATCCTAGAAATATGTTCTGTCTCGGAGCACACAAGTCAGGAGCTACTATAGAAGCAACATGCACAGATGGCTAGCCCAGTAATTCAGCCAGCAACACTGCATGCTATCAGGCAAGATAATATGGCAGTTCATATTCTGAGACTCTCTCTTTTTTCCAGACTAGTAAACAATTTTCTGTATGCATCCCATTTTTGCCATGAGTATGCTATGGAGAAACAAATCAGTTCAATCCTCCCTGGGTCTTCTGGCTACTAACAGCAAAAAAGACACAGCTAGCCTTCACCTATGATGTAAAAAGAGACATGACATAAAATATTTCTGGTAGGGGAGAGAAGCAAGGAATACAAAAATGCTTAACATCTTTACTTGAACTCCTCAAGCATTTTAAAAATAGCATCAAGACCAAGAAAACCCCCAGTGCCTTGAGAGGTGCTGCCTGTCTAGTGTATGCTCACCCTACACAAATCCGCTCCAGATCTTAAAAACAGACTCAGGACATCACCTCAGTCATTTCGTAAAACATGCAGGAGAACTGGGCTCCTCCTTCGCAGCATGAACCGAAGGAGAGTTTTTACTCTCATAACTTACTGTTTGTACCTATAGGTACGCTGGAATGCATACAGGACAGAAGTCTTCACAAATACACCTTTGGCACACTCTGGCACTAAAAAGCTCATACGAATTTAATCACTTGTTCTTTTATTTCTTAGGAAAAGAATTATCTAAACCAGCAAAGTTACATGCTCTGCCATGCAAAACAAGTCCTCGATATTCCCTGTACGCTGGGTGCCAACATAATAACCCGTTTACTCCTCTCTTCATCAGTTCTCAGCTCAGGACATTAAAGTGTCACAGGCCATCTTTAGTTTGTCAGCTCTATAGACTGTCTTTTACTCACCTCGGGCAAGGTTCCAACCCAGATCACGAATTTTGTAAGCTACCAAAATACAAACATTTAATAGTAGCAGCTGCTAAGAAAGAGTAAAGTCAAGCCTAACGTTAAGTTGGGTAAGAGAGACAGGAACATGAAGCTTCCAGGACAAGCTTCAGCAGCCAGAGAAAAGGCTTCCTCAGTTCAAGGTACCAGCACCACATCACTCAGCCCCAGTGGAGCTGCTCTGACCCCACGGCACAAGGCACCATGCCAGGACATTTCAATTTATCTGAGGTCAGAAGGGAGTCACCTGTCACAATGAAACTGGCAGACAGTCTAAATCAACTTAATTTACTAAATCTATTATGGATTTCCACCATGACGAGAAGGTACTTTGCAAGGTCACTCTGTGCTGGCATCCCAGGGAAGCCAAGCAGCAAGAGAAAAAGTATACTATAATATTACACTTTCTTCTACGTGACAAGTAGGAAACTCTTAGCAAAGGAGGAGGAAATTATTGATTCCAAGTCTTTGCAATTGAACATAATCACTGATGATGGTCAGCAGGATTCCCCCCCTTCCCTGTCCAGAGGAACAAGTCGAGGTGGAAGGAAAGGAGAAAGACGACAGCGCAGCAATATAAAATTTATTCGCTCGGGTTAGGGGTTGGCTTGTTTTTTACCCATCTCTGTGCCACAACACAGAACATCTTCAAATGTCTGCATACGGCAGGCACACCATGGCTAGGTTTTAGTAGTTTGTATTTGTCTGAAAGAGTTGAAAGTTTTCACCTTCCAATGCAGCACAGAGGGGGCAGGACAGAGCTGTCTCTGCCAGCTTGCGCAGTAACGTCGACAACGAGCTGCAGAGCAGCTCTGCCAAATCAATCACAGCAACTCGCATGAACGTGCCACTCCATAAAGGGAGCTCAGGTCAAAAAAAGGAAAGAATTTACTCACCTTAAGGCTTGTACAAGATTGAGATCAGCGAACTCATGGAGTTCAACAAAAGCCTGAAGAACTTTAATATTAAATTCATCTCTATGAAAGACAAATGGAAACAGAGAGTTACAATTCTGACCTTTAAAGACTTGCCAGTTATCTGTTTGCTGTGTACTCTTTGAGCCAGTGCACTTGGATGGACTTTAACACTCCTTATAGAAATGACCTGAAAACAAGCCTGGTCTTCTTGCTTCACCTTTATTGTTACTGCACCTGCCTTGATCCAGGGTGATATCTGACAAATTTATCCAGGAAAATGCCTTTTGCAGAAATTGTGTCATGAACTCTTAAAGCAACAGTTGAGGTAAGATTAATTTCTTTAGCCAAACACCACACGAAAACCAAACTAACCCATGTGTGATGGCGATGGAGTGGTTCTGGTGAGCACCGGGTGACCAGTCAGGGTCAACCCTCCACAGGTAATGAACACAGAACTAACTGGAAACAGATAGAATTGAGTCTGCATCATCACTGAGCTCACATGCCAGCCACGTAAAGGTTTATAATCCACAGGGTGTGCTTTAAATGCATCACCGAGACAGAATGCTGTGTATCAGCCTCCACCCCAGGACAGAGGTGTGTCCTCACCAGGAGTTACCGGCTGCCTTGCTGACTGACTGCAGAGTCAGACCGACCTGCAACACTCACCACAAAGGCCCTAAAACCAACTATTCATTCATGAGGGTGTCCCCACACTGTTTACAGGAAACCAATCCGCTCTGTCAAGCAAAACAAAGCAGTTCTCCTGCAATTCAGTAAAGCCCAACTCAACTGTGTGACTGTTCCTCAGCACAGCGTAATAGAAGAGGGCACTCGTTAGACCTACTTTCTTACTCTAAGCCAAATATTGATTTTGCTTCTATGTACAGAAAGCAGCAGCAATCCTGAACAAATATTAGCCTTCTACTTAATTTTTGCTCTTCTAGGCTTTAACATAGACTGGATTAATAGTGATGCCTGTGCTGAGTACAGCTTCAAAGACACAAGCCAAGTATCATGAAAAGTCTAGGAAGCCACTTAAAAAAATAGGTGAAGACTTACCCAAATATAAAGAAATCTTTTACAGAATGTAATTAATCCCTTCTTTATTGTACATTTTTAGATATTATCTCACCCCAGTTTACCATTCACTTTTTCTCAGTTTGCTGAGTGCTGTAACACTGTACAGGTCAATAATTCACAGTATATTCCTTTATGGCAGAATGTTACACAAATATTTCATTCTGCTGACTATCCTGGTCTCATCTTCAGCTGCATTTAGCTCGAATGCAGAAGTAATTCACAATGGGGCCCTGAGAGAGAGTGCCAAAGCAGAAGAGCATGTTCTCAGACTCCAGATGCCTTGATAAAAGATAGCACCTAACTCCATGAGAGCTCGTCTGTAACACTTGCATACACAATTCACATAATGGCCTGTGTCTGGGGGAGTCACAAAAGCAAAGCTACCAGCTTAGGGCCACCTCAATTGTCACATTTTAGTTTATCCTAGGGGTATCTATTTTAGCCCAGGTCCTACAGGCCGAAAACATTGTTTTCAGCTGAACATGAATAAAAATTATTAGGATTTTAGGAAACTAACGTTGCAGTTCAGGGAGTATGATGAACCAATTGCCCATGGCAGACCTGACTACCCTGAAACATCCATACACGCTCCTGAAAATAAGACTGTCACCTCTTCAACTCTACCCCTCCCTTCTAACTCATCTGAGTGGAGAAGAACAAAAAACACCAAAAATATTTGCTTCCCACTAGCATATTAATTAAAACCTTCACAGAAATGAAGAAACATGCAAGAAAAACCCAGTTGAAGTAGACTGACTGGAAACATTAAATAAAAGCTCCTATTCAAGCAAAAACAAATTTGTAAACTTTTTTACTTCAAATGCTCCTTAAAATGGATAGGTTTCTTCTGCCTTGTGGCAGAATAGTTAGTTCTGTGTGCATTGTACATTGGTTCTTTTCACATCTCCTAAGATTCTATTAACCATTTGATTGACTTCTACAAAATTTCTTGATCAAATTTGCTATTCAGTACAACCATTTGTCTGTGTTTAGGTCTTGAAAAATGGAGGAAATAATTGAATTGCATATTTATCTGTGTACAAGCTCAGTATTGAGGAAGGTTGTCCTCTCTTTTCAGATGAGACCTCAGTGCTGCCCAGCAGCATCCCTCCCAGGGATGCAAAAGAATGAGCAATACATTTTTTAATTGTAAATGTGAACCCATAAATAGCCAGACAAATATTACTGATGGTTCTAGTGGGCCTGGACATACTGGTAAGGCTTTTCTGCATGAATACAGGGGGTCTGGGAATAGGGCAAGAAAAACTGGAAGTATTTCAGAAGACATTCCCAAGGCCAAATGCAGCTCTCAAAAACACAGACTCTTTTATACAAGCTTTGTTACAGTTTTGCAGTTAAGGACATTAGCATACAAGTAATTGTATGATACTGATTACCCAAATATTCAAGAGAAAGGACATAATGCTGTTGCACACACACACACACACACAAATCTTAAGAAGTCTACATACGAAAACAGATCTGTTTTCAAAATATACATATTACAGTGAAAATTTCATTAAGCCTACTGGAGTCAGGAGGAAACGGCTGAGCACAAACTAAGCCACTGATGCTGTGCACAGATTATGGGATCTGCCAGAACGTATGACTACAGGAGCACATCCTAAATGAGTCAACTTTTAAACCTCCGTAACTGGCAGTTGAACCAGAACATGTGCAAGCATGTAGGAACACCTAATTCTGCTTGCTCTTCGCTCCTGCTGCCTTTTTGGAAATCAATTCCTGGGTTGCACAGCAATGGAAGTAATTTGCATTTCGGCTGTGTTTTGCAGTAGCATGCATAAATATGCACCCTGCATGCTTACTCTACTAGGGCTGATAAAGACACAGGGCGGCTGCCTGTAGGTGGTAAGCCTGGGTGCAGGGAGAAGACAACACTAAAACCCACTTATAACTATTGGCCCAGGAACTACCCCATTTAGTAATTTCTTTACTATCCAATTATTAGTGATTGTAAATCACTCATTGTCCAGGCACAGTATCAAGAGTTACTGGAACTGATGCAATACAACTCTCAGACATTCCAAAAGCTTATGGTATTAAATTCTGCACTACAGCCAAATTTAAGGGTATTTTCTCAAAACAGTATGCTATGATGAATTAAACTTCATTCCACAACATACCCATTTAAAAAGAACAACAAACTAACAGAAAAAAACCCTATCACAACACTAGGCAGTAGTTTTACTTCCCACTGTAGCCTTCATAGGTGTCAGGAGCAGAGCAGTGCTCTCAGGCAGCCTGCAAAGGGGAACTACCCAAACCTAAAAACACGCTTTGTGAACTCAAAAACAAAGTTCCAATATTTTTATTTTACCTTTCACCGAGGTAATCTCCAATTACCGTCTTATTTAATCCTTCTCCTTTATAAAGGAACTGTGCGATGTCTTCTGCAGTGTTCTGCAGGAGGTCATTTTCTATGAGAAACTGTATTCCCTGGAAAAAGCAATTGCAGAGAACAAGGAACAGTGTGTTTTCTTCCACAAGCATTTAGGTAAATACCGGTCATAAAGTTTGATATTAATATACTGACACAGACATATACATAGCACACCAAGAATCACATTAGGCTACAGACTATTCTTTTTTATGAAGTGGTAAACAAATGGTTTTTAGTTAGATAGCAATATTTAGTACTGGTATAAGGATTAAAATGAGAACATGTTTCTAAGGCTAGAAGTACCCGGTGGCAGTTTGAATCTTTCAACAACACAAGTATCAAATATTAATTGAATAACGATTCCAAGTCGCTCTTGGGAATTAAGGCGAGAGTTGGCCTCTTCACAACACTGTCTCTCTGTATGGGTAAAATCCTAAAATGAAGAGGTACGTAGGAATTACCATCGCGAGACAAAATAAAGCATCTGTTATAACCTACAAACTGCAACCCAGTACATCAAGCCACTACTTGCAGCAGAAGTTGTGGCTGAAGACACAGGAACTTGTTTAAAGAGTTTATGCCGACTCTGGGTTATTGGTGACTTCTGGTCGTGCTGGAACTAAACTATACACAAGGACTGGAGCTGGACTATCTGCCAAGGGCTGGTCACCAACCCATCCCGCTTCTACCACAGAGCGTCTACCAGAGCCCGAGAGCCTTACCCCGTCCCTCAGGGGCACCAGAGCAGCCCTGGACTCCCATTTACTGGCCCTACACCAGGCAGAGCTCTGGGTGTGCCCAGAGAGCCTTCCGCACACTGGGGATGAAAGGAGACAGAGTTACGGAGGGGTTCCACAGAGATGGAAGGGGCTGGACTGCAGCAGGTCAGGAGGAGACAGCACGCTTCGCTCCCCACCACGCGCCCCAACAAGGATGTTGCTATTCCTGTGGATTTGATAAAGCCGTCAGCAGCACGACAGGCAACTCTAGGAATGGCAGCTGCATGTGGCTTAACGCCTTGGATTCCAAATACGTACAGAGGAGCTTAAGAAATTATCACAAATCTTTCCTACTAGAGTATTTTATAATTTCGGAAATATTAGAAGCTTTCCAATTTTTGCAAATAGAATGTGGTTCTTTATTTCTTTAAAACTGAAAAACCTCTGTTACTTTTGGACAAAGCATAGGAGGCCCTGCAGTAACGTTCAAAAAAGTAATTATCCTGCTCTTTGGTTGATTCTGTTTTGGTTTTTTATTATTGAAATTATTACCTGCCTGACAAAGATTGTCAAGTTTCTGACCCAACTTAACACAGAAAATGAACTGTGATGTTTCTGACCCAACTTAACACAGAAAATGAACTGTGATGTTATAAGGCATGAAGCATAAACAAAAAAAGTCTGGAATGCAATTCTCTCAAAACAATGTTATCATCATCTGAAAACTTGATTTCAGCAACAAGGCTGGATGGCTGGTATTCTGACTCTGATAACTTAAGATTTTTATTAAGTTTATTTCAGACCAGAGCTGGTTTAACCCATTTCATCTTGAAGGAGAAATAGCTGAACTTTCTTCAAAAACGATCCGTACAAAGCTTATTTGTATAAATTCATTTGACAGTGAAGCCAGAATGTGGTTATTTTCTCAGCCTGTCAGCCAACAGAGAACCTTCCTTCCAACAAACATCACAAAGCGGTTGCACATTCCCTCCCTGGACTATTATTCTCCCAGTGTAAACAGACAGACCAGGACAGTTTCATAGAATTTGTAAAAGTTACTGAAAAAGCTAATGGCCATGACTAGAAGCACAGAAAACAGATCTCTGTGTGCAGAAGCAGATACTTTAACATACTACAAGAATCAATTTAGTGTTCTTTTTTTCTGGATTCTTTTTCCCCTGGTTTGTTTTTTTTTGTTGTTTTTTTTTTTTAATTCTTAAGATGTTAAAAGAACCAGAAGTCAAATAGACAGGAAAAGGAGTTTGTCTGGGACAACAACTCCAGCGTCTGGAATAAACGGTAAACTAGGTCAGCCAAATCCCCATCAACTCCTACGCTGCCTTCTGTCCTGATGCAAATCTCTGCAGACCGAGGGGAGATGGAGCACAGCTGTACTCCTCTGACCTCCCCACACATGGCTACAGAAATATTCAATATTCACTACAAACATTGCATTGATTTTTTTTTTAAGCCAGAGTAATGAAATCTGCTTTGAATTTCATAGCTTTTACAGTAACTAAATCACAAATTTTGCAGTTATTTAAACCCTGCCTTTGTTACCATGAATCCATTCTCTGGCCCAGGGCAGGCAGTGCTGTCCCCCCGTGCCATGGATTTCGAGCTGTGTCCTCTCAGCACACAGTTCCTGATGCACCAACTCTACCGCTGCAGCCCTCCCCACAGCAGCCAAGCAGAGCCAGGTACATGCTGCTTGTTACACCACAGCATTGCACTGAACACACCTATTCCGGATGAAGATCTTCTGGATGGGGGCAGAACTGCTCCACAGATAGGTTACACACTAGAAAATGTCAAGGTCTTCATACAAAACCAGTAAAAGAAAGTTACCTCACTGTTTTCCTGCTGATATCAAAACATTACAACCCTATTAACTTAGTTTTACAGCAGAAAGCTTGGGGGACTCAGCATGTGTATTATCACCCCAGTTCTTTCACATCCCTAACTCTGAAGACCATCTTTCCTCCCACTGATGAATGACAAACACCCTTTTCACAGTGACCCCAAGTTAACTCTCACAGCATCAGAAATACATGCATTTTAGCTGCCTGTAATTTAAAGTAGCATCTGCGAACAAGAAGCTGGTCAGACTCCAGAGCAACCAGCTACTGCGGGCCACCACTGACTCACTATTGAGAAATTACTAGTGTAAGTCTGTTTACATTTAAACTATGGTACAGTAGCCATGTGGCCACAGCATCTATTTATAGAAATAATTTCATCCAAGAAGAAAAACAGTAATAAAAATAGTTAAGATTGGAATGAGAGCATCTGACATCACGCTGTGAGACTTTGCTACAGGCTTCTAGGATGCGAGAGAGCTGGAAGATAAGAGCAAACTACCAGGATATTGGGGGTCCTCTGCCCTCAACAGAACCGAGGTTAGACAGGCACCAAAACAGGAATTAAAAATAAGAGACCTGGTCAGTAGTTCAGAAAGGGTTCTGTCTCAAAGCACTTGAGTGTTTCTAGTAGACTGAAACCAGCCTGGAGAAGAACAGCTGTCACTGTACGTGGAACCTTACAGAAAACCCACCAAAATGTAACAGCATTCAATACAAGAAAAGAAAACGTCACCAACTAATGCAGAAAACCAAGTGCTGAATGATTTCCAGAAAGACCTAGAGATGACTCTTCACAAATTCAAATGGAATCTCAATTACAAACAACAGACAGCAGTAAAACAAAGCAAGGAGGATGTAAAATGAGGAGCAAAGGCTAAATGTCAAATATGGCACAGCAGCTGTTTTAAATGCAACATTATTTATAATATAGAAATTATAACATTATATTATAATAATTTTTTAATTATTTAAGAAAAGGAAAGTTTCTGCAGAGAAATGAGCGACTTTGCTCCTTGGCTAAATGCAGGGCAGACTCCTTGAAACGGGTGACTGAGTTTCTACCTGCAGGCGTTTGGGCAAGTCACGTAGGTACAGGAATACAGACACACAAACACACTAAAGTTTATATGTGCCTTTTTCACAAACAGAATTTATATAAGCAAATATAAAAAGTCTGTATGAGAACAAATTAATAAACACATTAAAGGTATTTTTGAAGAAACAGAAACAGGAAGGCATAAAAAGGCCTTACTAATAAGCAACATCAGAATATTTTTAGGATGACATTTGACATATCCCCCTAGAACAACTCTGTCAGGTACACCTAACCCTTCTGCAAGGCAGCTCAATCAATAGCTGGCGTATTTGACTGTCAATAAATAGCCTCCATTATCAAAAAGGATTTGCTGAAATGAAGCAAGCACACATGACTGACACCTGATGACTGCTGCTAATTTAACCCTCTGCTCAGTGTGCCACAGGACACACAAAGCCTGTGAACTTACAGCAGCAGCAATGTTTTCTTAGGAACACACAATTCTCTATCACAGAGCATATTACAAGCAGGGACTTGATTCCTGACAAGTGTGGGGGGGAAATTATATATTCTCTACCTTCTTAGGGTCCATGTTGAATTTCTTCCTTCCCATGGCTATTTGCTTATTTCTTTGTGTAGTTTTGCTACACATGGAGAAAAAGAAGAAAACGACAAGCAGTTACCAGTTGCTCTTTTACAAAAGTAACAAACTCTGCATGAGCTTCTTTTATTCTATGTTTTGCTTACTTTGTGTCCTCTATTACATAAACAAGACATTCAGATTTTACAAGGGGAAAATTACAGTACTATTTTCAATTCTTTCTATGATATAGCCTTGGGGAACTATATTATTGCCAATTGGACAGTTTAAAACATTACATTCTATCCAACATATTCTCCATCCAAATGAATGACACACCTGAACAGGATAAAGTCAGGCTTTAGAGGCTTTATAACTGATGGAATAAAGGTGATCCAATGTTTGTTTAGCATGATAAGGCTATTTTTATTTGCTATTTCTGGAAGACCTGTTCCAAGGTCTCCCTGAAGCAGGTCCATATGTTCACATTACTTACCTTTCTTCTACACTCGTCAGATTATCAATCTCTGTCATAACCTCAGCAATTTCAAATTTTAATCTCTGCCAAAAGAAGGAAAGACAATACATGAACCTACATTAGAACACTTTCTGAAATCATCTACCATCTATTAATACAACCAGGTAGGTTTTATTTCCTAATATTTGCTACTTACCTGCAGAAAAGTGATGAATCTTACAGCTACCTTCAGTATTTAGCTTAAAGGTTCTACCACAACTACCTGTTAAACACATGGAGCTGAGCCCCCAGTGTGCACTCCTGTCAGAGCACCAGGACCAAACTGCCATTACCAACTCCAGTATAAGGTTTCTTTACCCAGATTTCTCACTCACTTCAATCCTGTATGCAAACCTGCTGTTTAACGAGCTCTTGATTACACAAATCCACTGTGTACACGTACACGTGCACGTGTTGTATTACATCTTTACAGAAGCTGGCATGTTTAAAGGCACACAAATGATGCACACATCCCATTCGTTAGTAGCAGGATTTAGCCCATGCCATTTATATGCTTTTAAAAACACTACCTGGAATTGACCCCTAGGTGTGCAGTTTACTGTAACTTTATCTGCTGAAGGAGTCTTCTAAGGATCTTTACAGATAAACCAATTACCTCAATATCATCAATCAGCTCTTTTTTCCTGCGACGGATATTTAAAAGCTCTTCTCTTTCTTCTATTGAGAGGTCATCAGGCACTGAAATAGAGCAAAAAGTACAGTCTTTTAGCATTGGAAAACATACCTCATCACACAAAACTGAATAAACCTGATTAAGAAAAGTGAGTTTACGTGAAACCCGATGGAATTTTTGTTTTAGCTGGGATAATTTTCAGAAAAAAACACAAACAAACAAAACAATAAAAAACCCAACCCCAAACCTAATTTATTGGAATTCTACTTTATAAAGTCCTAAGTAATCAAGTTAATACAGACAGAAATCTTTCAGAAGAAAGCTAGAGAATGAAAGGGAACTTATTATCATACAACATGCAGTAAAATTTCGCTCTACAGCTTAATTGCCAAATTTACCTCTGATATCATTCCAATCATTTCAGTAACAGAGGCAGTTCTTCCTGCAAATGAGTTATGATTTACAAGACACCTGAACCATTCTCTGATTCTACAACTACCTCTCAGGGAAGGAAGCCAAAGGAAAGCTGAAGCTCTGCGCAGGTCATGCCAAGGCGTGTACGGTGGTGCTGATGTCAGACACCACCAGAACTCGTGCCCCTTGGGCCGGTTGCAGAGCAGAGGTGCCGTTAAGTACAACGCTGACATCCTTTCCAGCATGTGCCTTCCATCAGCCGGACACACAAGCACACACGCAGTCACAATCAGGAGTGTAATGCAGCGTATCACAAACTTGTGCTTCTGTATCACTCATTTATGTGGGTCTGGGGTATTTAAGTCGATTTGAGGTGTCTCCGTGGCTGTGCTGACACCAGCAGGAATGGCTCGCTGGCGTGGATGCCCAGGTGTCTCTGCCAGGGCCATCGCGGTTGCGCCGGCAGCCCCGTCCCTGGAGCAGCCGCCTGGCAAACAGCAGAAGTCACTCACATAAAAACTCTGCTTTTCTGGAGCAGATTCTCCCCAGCAGGAACCTGCTTTGGACAGAGATTACCCTGGCCCACTCGTACAGCACTCGACATCAGCCACAAAGATCCACCCCCTTTGCAATGATCCTACAATAACAGTTCTCACCTTACCCGCTTGTAAATAAACTCCTTAATTAGATAACAGCTTTTCATTCCAGCTCAGTAAAACAGAACAGCAAAAATAATTATCAAGTTATTGAAATGTTTCTGTCCCAACAGCAGCAGACACAACCAAAGCTGTTCCCGTGTGTCACACACCTTTAACAGGCTGCAGCAACAGCATCACAAGCAAAGGCTTTTAACTGGAGGTTTTTAAAGAGACACTTGAACCATGGCCTCTGTTCAACTATCAATCATGAAATATATTGATTTCAACATCCAGTGGTGAGGCTCCCTTTTTCTTTTTTTTTTTAGGATTCAAATCATAAGATGAAATCCAAATGGCAAGAGACCTTGTTAGACATGAAGTAATTATGGCAAATGATCTCATTTAACTACTCCAGATACAAACATGATTAAATTACTTTCAGTTTAGGAAACAGCAGTCTCCTGTTGAACTAACACCAGACTTCTGCATGTTTACCTGCTTTTTCCCTTCATTTCACCAGACAGCCACCCTCTCCTAAAAATTCCTTGCATGCAAATACCCATGAGATTCTTCAAACCTTATAAATACACATGCCTACATCACCTCTTTGTCTTACACATACACTCTAAGTAAACCATCCAAACTCAAGAGATTTTACGGCTGTGCACACACTATAAACATACACATCACACAAACATTCCTACTAGTTAACTGAAGACTGACAATAAAAAAACCTGTTACCCAGTGTTGATTGTTAAAAAGGCAAGCTGTGTATCACCAATCACTCAGCTAGGAAGTACACTCCTTAGAGCATTTTTGCAGTAGTACATCAGTAGGTGAAATTAGATTTAAAAATCTGCCGTACCACTATTAGTAAGAACTCTTAATTTTTAAACTTTTAGCCACAGCACACATTTTGGTAACTCTCACCTTTGTTGACAACTGGAAATACTAATCAGAATCCAAACAGAAAATAATCTTGAAGCATTAAATAGGCACAATTTACAGATGGTGCTTGGTTCTTCTTCAATTTGAGTTTAACCTATCTCTGGGCTAAGTGCTATCACAAAACCTTCCCAGAGCAGAGTGCGAGTGGTACAGCAGCTCCCTCTCCCTTACACTACCACACAGTGAAAGCTCCTTGGGGCAGGTTTGGAATATCTAAACCAAGGGAAATTGCTATTTGGATTGGGCACAGATTGGGAGTTTTCTGTGCTCAAGGAACCCTCCAAAGAAAAGAAATGAGACACCTCAACCCTTCTCCGACAGCACCCAAAGGATGTCTGCTGGGTTCTTCCCTTTCCTCTGATCACAGCCGCAGCAGAGACAACCCTCGCAGCACAATTAATGATGCTGTTAGACAAAAAGGAAACACAGTAAATGAAGTCAGACTGCCTTCTGCATCAGGAAACAACAGCCAGTATCTACCTGCCAGACACGAGTCTGCTGGAAAAGTAAGATTCTGCACTTGGAGAGCACACAGAAGACAGCACTTAGAGAAAACTGCACATTAATGCAGCATCTTTAAATAATGGTATTCATATCAGAGCCAAAAGATTCCAGTATCTTTTGATAAGAATAAAAGAACCAGAGTACAACTGAGCACGGGTTGGTTATAGTACTGCTCAGCCCTCAAAAACTGCTGATACAGTCAGTATTTTCCTGCTGCTCCCACCACCTGCACAGAGCAGGAGCAACTGGTCAGGACGGCGCTGTTCTGTCCTCACCAGAAACTGGCACATTTGCAAGATCTTGGAGACATTTGCCTTGTTCTCACCCTTCTGTTGGCTGTACACCTTCACTGTCTCTCTTCTCCAGCACTGCTTATGCTGACAAGAAAACGTATCAACAGGAAAATGAACTCACCAAAAAAAAAAAGGTACTTAAGAGACTATATATGGCACTTCAGCCTGCAGCCCCAGAGGTGCCTGCTCCAGGATGGTACGTGACTTTATGCCTATTATCCCTGTTGTTTCAATTCTCTGTCTTAAACCAAAATGTGATAATATTTCTGTATTTCAATGAAACCTTCTGAAATATTAACACTGAAGGATGTGCCTACTTTACCTGAAAGGAAAGGAAGAGAAGACAATCAGCTGCAGCCAAAAAAAAAAGGAAGAAAAAAGAAGGACCACCATCCTCAAACCCCAGAAAACCAGACCTATTAACACAAATGGGCACCCACCCTTAGTTAAAGCTTTCCCTTTACAAGTAAGGATGTACTCTGAGTTCTTCACATCAGACCCTCTTTGCTTTTCATTGATCCTTAGGGATTCAAAACCACCTAGAAAACATTAAAACCCTACATCCTGCTTCTAAGTAGATGTACCATTTCCCCAGAGCTAGGCTCCCGTGGCAGTGCTCCTAACTGAGGAGGAGGTGCCTTACACAACCACAGCCAGAGCTGAACATCATTTTCTTTAGAAAGCAAACCCACAGAGCTGTGGTGCCCAGGTGTTCTAAGAAAATGGAATAAGCACTTTGAATTTCCAATTTAAAAAAACAACAACAAAAAACAGACATTAATTTTATTTATTTAGAAGATTTGAAAACCACAGTTGAAATGTTTGGCATCGAGGCTGATGTTAGACTCATGGTGAGCAGGGAGATCAAAACCAGCCAATAAATAACAACACTGCATGAAAACATCTTTCTGGGAATAAACAAACATTGCAGATACACAATGAGTGAGGATCTGCCCTGGCAAGACCCCTTCCATAAGCCACTTCTTGACTTTGGCAGCTAGAACTCTTCTGCTGTCTCTAACCTGTGCTCACAGGAAGAGCTCGCAGAGCAGGCCTTTGCTCTGCAAGACCAAATTGCTAGCTGTCCTCTCCGAGCCCTTCTCAAGCTTGTTCTCTTGCACCGATTCTAAACACAAAGCAGACAGGATGGGAGGAGTTAGCATGAACAATTAAATACTACAGCAGAACATCAGCTTTTCAGTGTCGTGAACAAGCTGCACTTGCAGTGGGCTTTCGGGCCACCTCCTAATCTTGAGACAAAGGCCATGCACCGCTCCATGTACACTGTATGGAATTTTGTGAAAACCTTCCAGCTTACAGGGAGATCAATTCCTTTTGCTAAGGCTTCACAGTTTCAGCTATGGCTAAACAGAAAGTCAATACTGATTTTTAATTAAGATGAACAAATGGTTAAAAGTGCCAATTATATTCTTGGCCAAGCAGCAGGAGACAAAACCACACCACCAAACACGTTGCTACTAATATCACTCTTATTACCAACAGAAAGAAAAAATAACATGTTCCAACTGGCCTCTCTCTGTTCAATCAGTGTAACTGACCTAAATGTACTTTAATTAACTTCTGATAAACAAGCACTTACTGGAATATGCACTTTTAATACAGGTAATAAGTGTGTTAGAAAAACAAAAAATAAACTGTAGCTTGCCACAGAAATCAGAGGTGTCACTGTGAGAAATCATTTTCCACTGCTGACAACACACATATGGCACCCAAACAAAGTGAGAGCCCAGGACTCTGACATTCATGGAGACCTAAGAAGCACTTGTGAGCAAGTGAGAAAGAACCGCAACAGATCAACTCGCAAAGAAAACCCTCCAGTGATGATTAGGAGCAAGTCCCTTAAGAGCAGACAGAGATCTAGTACTTTCCAAGTCCCCCAATACCCTCATCTTTCTCCATAGCAAAGATTAAATCCTTTCCAGCTCTTCCATGATATTGTATGAACCAAACCTCCTGTGTTTACATTTGGTTTTACTTATGAGCCTTTCCATCAGCAGCCACCAGCCAAGGCATCAAGCAGTCCCATGCCATCACCCCAGCCCACGGCTGAGCTGGGTCCCTCAAGGGGACGCGGTGGAACATCCCAGGGGCAGCAGAGAGCAGGCAGGAGCGAGCGACAGAGCAGATTCCACAACCCCACTGATGAAGCAGCACAACGCCCTGACTCTCATTGCTCAACTAACTTTTTTTTTAGTTTCATAAAGATAAATATTTTCCTTCTTCCGAGTCAGCCCCAAATTGGCGGTATGAAGTATTTCCATTCCAAGCAAAGAACAATTACGTGGAATTCAATTTTGCTGCAATTGAAACATCTTGCAAGCATAAAGATATTTACACAATGCAAGGCTTAAAAGTAAACAAACCCATCATCACCCATACAGTGAGCAGGGAGACATGTTTCTTCTGGCCTTTACAATAACACACATTCATCTCCGAGAACAAATCTGATTGTCTCAGGACATTTGCCTCAACAGATATTCTCAGGCTATTCTCTCTGCCTTCCTCCCTACACGCTCCCTTTTTTAAAGCTTAATTATAGGAACATCTTCCAGCTTTCAGATGACACATATCAGCAAAGCTATGACCGCTTGTGGCCATTAAAAATTCCATAGAGGTTTTTGTAGGAGGACATTCCCCTGAACAGATTTATCTGATGCTGCAAAACCAAACTCTACCTGCACCCAGCTCAGTCAGTACAACCAGCTGGATTTGGTTCCCCCCTTTAACTACCTTACTGCATTACCTCCACTATGTAGCCACTGCTGAACACGCTCTAGCACCAGAGTGCCAACACTGCCCACTAAGAGGGGAAATAACCCTGTACAGAATACCCTTTCACAGACTAAAATTACCAGTCTGAGGTGTAAGGAATTTAGGATCAAGTCCATGGCTCATGGAGTTATTTTGAGAGGTTTTGGTCACGAGGGACACAGTGGACAGAAAGTGCATTAGTGGCCAAACCCAGAAGAGAACCTCAGACTCACATCCATCATCCTCATTGTTGGGCTGCCCCAAATCACACCCACACACGGCATTCTTGCAAATCCCTTCTCACCCTAGGACAAGGAGATACTTTACAGGCAAGTTAGAGTTAAGATATTGTCCTTTGGGGCTTCTAATAATGCACAGAGGAACAAAAGCCTAATAATATTAATCCTATTACCACATAAGAACACGGTTTGGGGAATTCAGAGGAAACCGTTTCCCTCTGACATGACCCACTAAATATTTAAGATTTTTTTTTACTTTCACTGCAGGGTAGGTTTCATTATTCCAGTGATTCACATGCATGATAATTTATCTTTTTAAAAGAACAAAAGCATAAAAAATTGGAAGTATGAAATACGTTTTCATTCTGTACAGAAAAGAAACAGAAGGGTAACTGCATGGCCAAGTGTGAAATAATTGCTTGTAAAAAACAAGCAGTATTTATTATAGTCCATAATAATTACTTGAAGTAAGGCAAGATGACTTTTTGGTGTGTGTCCTGGTCAGAAACAGCCATGCATAATTGAATTAGCATTAACATCTCTAGTCAAACACAAAATAGGCAGTTCCAAAATTGTGCAAAATCAAGGTGCAGATAAGGGGAGTTTGGAGGGGAAGAAGAAAACCCCTCTGGCTTCAGCAGTGAGCACATAGGGTGGCCTCACAGCACCCACAAACCACCCCAAAGGCCCTTGGTGAGCCCGAGGGCAGCGGGGCTGCAGCAGCGACGGCAGCATGCACCCCTGCCCACACCGTGTTGGTGCCAGGAGCGATGCAGCAAACCCGTATGGGCTCCCCAGGGTTTGGGACCGCTCTGACCCCTGCTCCCTCCCAAGGGCACCAAGGGGCACCCGCAGCCTTCACACCCACACCTCTGAACACATACACTTGGAAAGAACCCCAGGCACACCTGCCTTGCTTTTTGGTTCCTTATTACACCACTGACACAGATGTTTGCCAACAGAAAGTACTTACGTGTTTAAGGAAATGAGTATTTATTTTTTAATGTCCATGGCTGTTATTTTCATGAACAAGCAGTACTGATTACCTTTTATTTACCTCCTTTACATCTTACACTCAGTAATGTATTTATTTTGTCATTTTGATGAATTTCCATTAGGAAGCCAAGTATTTTGCAACAACAAAGTAAAAGAACCACCATCCAGTAAATAGAAGAGTGTATTTGGGGAGAGAGAAGAGGAACCACGCGCAGACCAGCTCTGAGTAAGATCTCACTGGTAACGAGCTGGCCCTGCATCACTTTGCCACTTGCAGCTCCCCAACAGGCCATCTGTCTGGATCCTGCTTTTTTTGGGTTGTTTTGCCAGTTTAGCAGGCCAAATGGTTTTGCAGAGGGACTGCAGAGTTGCCCAAGCCAACACGATAGGAGCAGCAGAAACCCTGGAGCAGGGAGGGAGAGAGCCAGCCCTAAAGCCAGCTTCGCCTGGCCCAAAACCCCACCCTTACGGGCTGCATTCTCCAAATCCTAGAAGTAGTTCAACCTGATACTAAGAATAGATAAGTGTGGATTTCCTTTCAGAAGCATTTTTCTTTTGAAGTCACTGTACTCTTGCTTCAAGATCAGAAGATGCTTCTAGGCCAACTTTTCTCTCCCAAACATGTAAATATAAATTACTGAATATGAAAAGAAAGCCAAGTTTAACTTAACATTCTAAGACTCTTACCCAAATACATTAATACTAGCATTAATAATATAAAGTGTTAAAATATGCATGGCCATGTATAATTAAGGAGCACAGACAAAAATTTATGCTAGTTAATGTGGAAAGTATAAAGGGAGACGTTGGTCACACTGCAGTGCTGTGTGTTTTGGGGAGGGTTATGAACAGATTAGCAGGTACAGGAAATACTATCCAATATGTGCCTTCATTAGCATTGATTACCAATTACTATTCGAGAAATCTGGTGAGTCACCACCATTGTGATTACAGCTATACACTGCACCTTGTACCATCGCAGCATTTCAGTCCTCCTTCAACAGGGAAACAGCAGCATTGAAGTAATGTGGGGCAAATGCAGTACCTCGTGGTGCCAAGCACCATAAGCAGAAATGCACAATTTTGCATTGTCCTGCTGGTTTAGGAACAGTGGGGCATTTATACTGGCATGAAAGTTTCCTTACCCAGCTTTCAGCTTTTTAGCAAAATGACTGCCTCTGCTTTCCCCACAGCAAGTAATGGGGAAGGGTGCTCAGAACCAGCTTTGTGCAGTAACACCACCACTACAAATACAGACACTGCCCTTCCAAAAATAAGAAGCCTCAAGCCTTTTCTTCACACTGAGTCAGATCAAGAAAACACTGTCAAACAATCCAATGGTTTCTTTCCCCCCTTCAATTCGTATGCTGCAAGGCAGAGTCTCACAGATCAGCAATTTTGGGAGAACTCAGTAATAATTTTCTCCCTACGGAGCACTCATGTGCAAAGCTAGAGAAAGAAACAGGGAGGTTACCTAGTGCTACAGCTGAAATCAAGTCAGTTTTCTCTGATGTTTGCATTTGAAAGGCTTTGCTTACAGCATATTACATTACAGTAAGCATTAAAACAAAAGTCAGGCTTTCTAGAGTAAAAGTCTGCAAATCCTGAATTTTTTTGTTCACCTTCACGCCAAGACCCAGGTCAGAAGAAATTTTAGTAGCCCCAAGTGAGAGAATGATGCAGCAATAACGCCAGGAGAGACAGCAGGTAAGAGCTGACAGCGAGTGACAGATCCACTGGCAACGCAGAGCAGCAGCCACTGTCTGAGGGAGTCCTGGGAAGGAAATCGGGATCCCCTGGGCATTACCTGTAAGTGAAGGGAACAGTTCACCCTGCCCAGTCCACACAGCACAGCTAAGGGACACATTACCAATACCACCTATTTAAGTGAAACCCTTCATTCATTCCAGTGCAAAGAAAGGGCAGGAAAAGAGCTGTGGACTTTGCTTCCCTACAGCAGAAGAGAAAAATCTGACACTAAAAAGCATAGATGGAATAGCCTTCCAAGAGTAAGATCTTTTAAGCTGTAGAATAGAAGCAGCACGTACCTTTTCACTTGGGGCATTTCTGATTTTGCCCAATGAAAGTGTGCTGTATTACTACACAGAATTCCACAAAGAACGGGATGGAGAGGGACTGGATGGTCCCGTGACTGACTTCTAGAGCAGCGCAGATCACTTCTGGTTGAGCCAAGTGTATGGGCAATGCTGATGAATTAAAACAACACTTCAGTTCTGAACAACTGCAAGATGACAAAACTTGGGGCAAGCAAGCTTTAACAGATTTCCACTAAGCCTTCAGCAGACTGGCATCAGACTGTATGATATGAAAACATCATCTAGTTCAAATACAGATCAGAAAATTGGCAAAGAATATCCACCTTTGTGAACTATATTGCATTCCCCTCCCATGTAAGATTGGAAATGGTTAGCACTGCACTGCCTCCAGTCCATCAGTCAGCACCAAAGATGCCCTCCTCTAAGGGAGCAGAAGTGCTCCCGTAGGTGACCAGCACAGACTGCTGATGGCACACTGGTCAGGTGAGTGGAAGCCCTCGTGGATGGGGAGGCTGGATCGCTTGGGGAAGCCCACACAAGACTGGGATTCTGGATCGTTTGATCTACTGCTGCTACTGACCAGGATTTGGCTCCATGTCGACTTAGGAGGGTTTGGGATGATTGCTAGCCATTCTGCAGGGTCTGAGGCTAAGTTTAAACTGCCTACAGAAGAGCAAATCCCCTTTGCCAACTCCTTTTGCTTGTCAAGCAGGACAGGACTCTCTCCCAATAATCCCAAGGAGTACATGTGGATGGAAAGGAAAGCAAGGACACTCCATCTCCTGCTGGCACACACCTCCCAGTAGTCCCTGTGAACAACTGGGCCAGCCACAGATGTCCTGTGGTGAGCCAGACTACTCCCAGCTCCAGGATCCAAGTATCCTAGACCAAGGATGGGACAACTCCTTCTGAAAGCAGAGAACATTTCATCATCTCTTGGGTATGGAAGAGGCAAACAAGAACACACCGATCCCTTCAGCTTTTGAAATGATGTTATGAGAAGGAACAAAATAAAATGGCAGCAATGCGTTTCAGCTCTGCCCGAACAACAGTGCTGTTTCCCACAGCATCCCAGTTCCTGGGGAGGGGACATGCTGGCTGGTGTGCACCTACATTTTTTCCTAAGATAGACCCTGGAAAACATACTCGAAAAAGCAAACACACTGAGCAGTAGCAGACATTCCTGTCAGATCCATTTTGAGCAGCAGCATGGAAAATCATGAGGAATGTCGCCAAGCAGCTGCAGAGGGGTCCTGGAGCCGAGGCCCTGCAACTGCCAACCCCAACCCAACACCCTCAAATCCTGCTTGAGACTCAGGTGCAGCTCATTGCACCTACCGTGCTCCCAGTACAACACCTGGGAGTCAGTCTCTCTGTCACAAATTTCTATAACATCTACTCTTGGCAATACGGGAGCTGCTTCCTGTACTTCACTCATTAGCAGAGAGCATTAGCCAGCTACATAGCATTGCTGGCTGTTTCTAAAGCTCACAAATCCAGTTTTCAGAAAAAGCAAGGCAAAGTTCATCTTTCCCTTTCCCCCATCCCTGCCTGACACGGCTCTGGGGTTAGATTTCAGCAGCAGTATTTATTGCAGAAGCCTACTATTCGTTCATTTTCCAAGATCAGTTGCCCACTGGAGGAGGTGGAGCAGCTGCAGAATGTGAGAGCAGACTTGGTTCTCTACAGAACATCTCCAAAAGGCACTACAGGGTGCCCCGCAGTACGCTCACCTGACAAATAAATGCCTTCCCCCAGAACAAACCAGTTCCATGACACACAACACTGTGCACGAGGTGGTGCCTGACACTATTGGAACCGTGGAGGTCCCTGCAGTCTTTGCCAAAAAACCGACCCCGGTACCTGCTGTGAGCACCACTGAGCAACAGCACTCGGGGAGGAAGGCACAACAGGTAACACAGTGCAGTACTGCAGGGCTGGAACTGCTCCAGCTTCTGGCTGCCACATCCACGGCCCCATTGGCCATGTGCCCTGTAGCCTGAGAGGGCACTTCGAGAGGCCAGGGATTTATTCACAGATTTGTCAGTGAAGGAATTGTAAGGCTTAGTTTAAGACTGTAAAGTATTCTCAGGTGCCTCAGATTCAGATTTAGCTGTTGTGAATTGCTGGTTGCCATCACACCATGAAACAATTATCTTGACAGGTCACTCATCCAGACATAAAAGAGCTTTTTATCTGGCGCAATGGCAAGCAGTTTGCTGACGGATCCACCTACTGTGAGGTCCAGCCCATGGTCTCCGGTTCCTTGCCTGGCAGAAGACCACCGGCAGGTCACACCGGACGCATCTCACTGCGCCTCCGAACACAGCGCGCTCTGCGTACGCCCAAGCCCTCGCAATGGAGACATGAATTCCTGGCTACAACAGAGGAGATTTTTCATACTCCAACCAGACCTTCTGGCATTCTGATCAAAAGCTCATTTGAATAAATACCTTCCTCCTATTTAAGCTTTCTCTAAGTTTCAGCCAGACCTGATAAAATATTACATTGCCCTAAGCTGTTTTTTTCTGCCTGATATTGGCAAAAATCACTGCATTCTTTCCAGATACCAGTGAAAAATAACATATAATCTTTCCTACTTTATTTTCAAATAATTTAATCTCTTTTTTTCAGTTAAATACTTAACAAGAAAAAAAGTCATAGTCCTACAACTTTGAAGAGCTATGCAATTTAGCTTTATTACACTGTCTCTTAATTGTGACATACATAATTCAGCACTTTCCCTGAAAACGAAGGGAGATTTAAAAGCTTTAAGCAACTAACTGGCACAACTCAACCTCTTTTTAAATCCACCAGCTCCTGCTGCTCCTATTAATAAACATTCTCAGATTTCCACTTCATCCTGCCATGCTCAGATAGGAAACATTTTTGTTGACTGGGAAACAACTGAGTGGTAGTTCTGCTACCCCTCAACACGACACAAAAGGTAACTCAGACATCTCTCCCTAAATGAGTAAAACCTACAGCACAGCACTTTACCTGCAGACACCAGCCCCACAGACAACGTGGTTATATGGGCTCTGCTAAGCCCGTTCCCAAAGAGGTAGTTAGTCTCTTCCGCAGGGCTGCTCTACCTGGCACAAGCCTTCATTAAACAAAGACAAACTTTGTAGAAGATGGGAAAAAAAAATCTGACTCATTAACAGGCTTGCAATCATCCTAAATTTGCCTTAGGGCGAGCAGAAATACCAAGCTGTAGCTTCTGCTAGGCAGAGGTCTGTGGCGACAGCGCCAGCAGTTCTGCCGACACAGTGCGTGCAGCACGTGGGGAGGAAACTTCTCACCGTTCTCACCGAGACTCTTCCGTGTGGCACAAGCCCGGACAACGCAGCAGAGAGCACAGAACACCTGGAGAGCACCAGTCACGGGTAAACTCCTTCTCACTTTAAGGATTTCTCAACCGCTGACAAAAGTGGCCGGTAGCAAACGTGGTGCCATTATTAAGCAGAGATTTTTGTCACCAACGGTCACCTAATCCCGACAACGTACACCTAGAAAGGCAGCTGCCTACAGACAACTTTAAAATTATACAAAAACTAGTTCTAGGATATTCTTCAGTTACAGCATCCATCCTACTATCTCTTCAAGGTCTGAATAAAATGGACCTTAAAACTTTGTTGAAGCATTTGACGCTCGACCAGAAGACACGAGTGCCATACCCAGCTGAAGCGAGTTCTGAAAAATTACATTTTGATGCTTAAAAAAGTCAACAAAAACCCCACTGTTACACAAGTTTTTAATCAGGCTGTTAGAATCCATTAGATCTGGCTGCAAGTATTTTATCATGAAAGTTTACAATTGTAAAGACGAATGAAAGCATCTAATTTCTCTTTTTCCTGAATTCTTCCACAGTTGTACCTTAAAAAAAAGTCTTATCATACACCAAAAAAACCCCAAAGCATAGTTAATTACAATTTAACTGTCAACCAAAGTCTAGCCACCCTGCACAGTGCTAGCTAAGAACATACAAAATTAAAGTTTTATGATAAATTTTCCATTTTAAAATGCCAGATTGGTCACTAATGAAACGTAGACATATTTTCTCATGATTTAATATTGATATACATGCTTTCACTAAACACTGCAGCATGCAGCTTTGCATGGCACACATAACGTGCTCATACTAAATAGATGACATAGTTTCCATAAGAATTAGTAGCAATGGAAAATGACAACTTATACAGACCCACAGAACATAATCAGGACATTGTTCGTTAGTGTCTGCCACCACTGTTAAATCTATCCCAGAAAGCCTCAAGAGGAAGCTAGATATAGTAGCAAGAGCTGATGAACTTCCAGCTGCAGGGGAGTGGGAGGGAAAGGAAGCAGACCCATTAGTTGAATAGATTTATTGTATGCACATATTCTATGTTAAAACCCTGTATCTACTATAACAAATTTTTTTTAATCATTTGACTGTTCACAATTCAAATACAGGAAAATGCTATCAGGCTAACATGTGTTTGTTCAGCAGGAAACCCTTCCTTCAGAATGTAAAATGAGGCAGTGAAAAGCCAAAACTTTGCTAGAATTGTTATACTATTATTTCTGACGAGCGAGAAAGACCTTTTAATCTGCTCCGATCACATCGGAAAATCATCTCTTAAGTCTGCGAGCTCCAGAGAAACATACAAAGCAGTAAGGGCTGAAATGCAGTATTTTCTCTCTCCAAGACACAGGACATTATCATACTTTCTTCAGTTTAACTGACAGATTTTATCCTCAAGCCAAGAATACTTTCTGATTTTCCTTACTGTATCACAAATACAACCAAAGCATCTTAAAGCAAATCTGTAAGCAAAGTTTCTTTTCCCAGTTGCTGTGTTTAGTGGTCTTTGACATTGGCAGAGTACACATACAACCAGTTTTGTAAAATGCACTGTAAGGTGATGTGCCCTTCCAGAAGGGAATTAAACAGAGACTCCTTTAGGCTCCTCACAACTCAAAGATCATACCTCTTAAAAATGGAGAGAAAAGAACTTTGACTACCATTCTTGCAAAATAAGGATAAAATGAAGTAGAAGTGCTCATGTAATCACTGCAGTATAAAAAAAATAGGAAAGCAAATTATTTGCCTTTTATTCACTTATTATACTGTATTAAAAAGAAGATAAAATAAAAAATAAAACCCAGCAGTGTTTGGGAGAGGATACAATCTGACCCAAGCCTGAAGCCAGTGCAGTAATAGAGCAAAGTGAGTGCCATCATTCCCTTAATTAAACAGAAGAAACACATACCAATTAAAAAAAAATAAATTAAAATTGGTTGTGGCTATACAAACCACTGACAGTGAATTAATTCAGTTGCTCTGCAATAGTATCAGCTGTTACTGCCACAGACCACAGCAGTCCTGCCACCAAAACACACCCTCACTCTTACCATTGGCATTGGTGAACACATTCAAGAGCTCCAAAAATAATTACATTTTTATATCACTATATGGACATCATAGATAGGTTTGCATTTTACTTGATCTGTGTCAGAAGCATTTTACCTTCAAAGTAGACTGTTTTATCCACATTTCACTTCCTCTCTGAAGTCACAGACCAGCTCCTACTCCCTCACAAGGGAAAATAAGTTGTTGTTGTTGTTGCCCTGTTCCAGCACCGTGGGGCCAGATGCCAGGCTGTCCGGCAGCCACGCACCCACCACAGTCCTGCTCCTTTCTCCCTGCCCACCCCCTTCTTTCTTTCCCACCCCAATACAAGAAGTAATGCCAACAAGCATTTAGGTCACCTGGAAAGGAATGCACAGATACTGTCCAGGATTACACTCAAGACAGTAGTTACATCTTAAAATTCACTGTCACTAGCAAAGGAAATAACTTACAGCATTTCAAGCCAGCTCTTCCAGTCAATTAGGAGTTGCAATTTGTACTATTGTTATTAAACTTGTTAAATTAGACTAGCATAATCACAAAGTGATTGAGCAATAGCATTCAAAATTGAAGACTTGTAATAGCAAAAGAGTTCTGGAATTGAGGCAGGCATTTGATGGACTCCATCGGCCAGTTCGGTGTGGAGGGAAGCTCTAAAGGAAGCAGATACCTAAGGGACACCACATTTCTACACCAGCACCACTGGTCCCAAGTGACTGAGAAACACCACAACTGGCTACAATTATAAAGAAGCTTCAGAAATGTGCCCCTTTTAACAAGGAGGAAAGCCCAAACTGTTTTGAAAGAAAAAAGGATGCGTTATTTTGATCCTTATCTCGTGGTCTCCCCATTCCTCTATCTGCTGTTTGTCCAAGGCATCATCTGCAGTCAGAAGCATCAAATACACCAAAGGTAAACCAAACTGTACAGAGAAACACTAGGCTTCTCCCCTCCTTGCAGACTTAGGCTTCGTAAAACAAAGACTAGTGAAACACAGCGTATGTGAAATGACTAAAATAAAACCACGTTTGACGTATTCCACGTCACACACTTTGTACCAAGACTTTAAAGAGAGTAAAGAATATTGTTCTAACTAAAGCCTTGTACTATGAATGAGAAACTGGTATCTTCTTCCAGAAGTAATCTAAAGGAATAGACACCTTCCCACTCCAGTCAGCTAACTTTACTTCTGTTTAAAAAATAAACCCAGAGCTCTTAGAGGACTTTGCCTACAGCAAAATCCGAAGGCGTTTAAGTATTTCAGGATGGGATTTATGGCAGAGTTCTGAAATGGATACTCCTAGTTCCTGTTTCTTTTACTGGAATATTTTTATAGAGAGTCACTTTTTTCCCACCCTACCCTTTTCCTTTGCTGAATTTCCACACAATAACTTAGACTTGACCATCACCGGACATCTGAACAACAATAAAACCTTACAGCTGGATCCTGTATTAGCTGCAGCTGCACAGGATCTTTGGCAGCCTTTGGAAGGCACGGGAGCCAATAGCAAAACAGTAGGACAGCTTCTTTTAGCAGCTTACCTTTGAATAAATTCTTTTTCCATATGCTACTACAACAAACTATTTTACTACTAAATGCAAACTGAAGTTATTCTTCCTACTTTTCATCACTTTTCTGAAAAAAAATAAAAAAATTACAAAAATTCCTCCTTCAAAAACCTTTCCTACAACACGCCAGAAAATAATCATCTCCATATGTTCTTTCTGGTCTAACATGCCACAGTGGATCTATCTGCCAAGTCCACCCACCCACGGCCTCCATAAACTTCAGAGTATTTAATTTGGATTACCAATTTCACCCAACCTTTCCCCTTCATCACAGGTTAGATCTTCAGGGCTCACAGCACAGGTAGGAGACACAGAAGGAAACCAAGTTTTCAGCAAAACAAGAATGATAACATAACGCATACCAGCTTCGATCTGGGTATCAACGAACTCGCAGCGGAAGGACTAAACTAGTCTTTTTATGTTCGCTCTTATAAAATATTCCCTAATCTTTAAAAACATTCATGTGATACTATGTCATTTGCTGGTACAAGACCAAGACTAAACAGTGCAGTCTTTCCAACTTACATTGCACAAAATGAGAGTGAAGAGAGATACATGCATTTTGATTTTATTTTATTTTTAATTACTGGGGCTGGGGAAGTTTCCTCTCAGATATTAAAAAAAAAAAGAAAGTTACTATATTTAACACACAAAAATCCACTTCCTATAGCCAAAAGAAAAAAATAATAATGAACTCCATATGCTCCATTTATCTGTCCTTGCTAAAACACACAGAGCAAACTGAAACCTTACAAGCTGCCTAGAGAGGCTGACCTCACGTAATGCACAGCAGAGATTCCCACATTACACAACTGACCAGCCATACCTACACTAAGAACCGCCCAGTCACACACCTGAAACCTCTCCATCTCTGCCTTCTGCCACCGCAAACAACACTGGTCATTCTCTAAACTTTGCCTCTGACTAACCTAGGCCACCAGTTTCCACTTCCACTAAGCATACAGCTTCTTCCCTAATTGCAATTCAGGAACAGCAGCACAAATTATAAGATAAGGGGGAAAACAAGCGCAGATCCTCTCTTTGTCCCCAGATAAATGTTGGACGCTGCTTAGAAACCTAAGTACACAGTATGGTAATGTTAGTAATTAAAAGGGTGGTACAGTAGGTCAAAACAGACTTGCAGAATAGCAAGATAAATAAAAGCCTATAAAAGAAAAGTTACTTTTGAGACTTTAAACATACACTTCCATAATAAGACTACCCATTTAGACATTGACATGATGGATGCCACATGCCAAATTAATTTTCCCTGATTGGTATATGATGCAGTTACAAACAGCAAGACTAAACCAATTATTACTTCAGATTGACAGAACCTGTTGAAGGCACACTGCTAAAATACCAAGTGTATGTTTTGAGTGGGTCACAAGCAAAACCCCTTCAGTTGAAAGAAAAAAGAATTTAAAGAAAATAGAACCAAAAATAAGAAAAAAGTAAAGGGAGAACTGCAAAGCAATATACAGACACACACATTCACCTGCCCCAGGCAAGCAGGTCCACAGATCTGCTACAGCCCATCAGCCCACACAGCTCGTGCCCAGCAGCTCCTGTGCAGGCAACCACAGCCAGCCGAGCACCTCCCATCCACACAAAAGGGGTCAGGCCCGTTTGGTCTTCCCAAGAAGGACTCTGGATGGTCCCATGCAGGACCAAGCCCCTGTCCTGTGCACATTAGGAGGTTCATGGTCAGAGAACACATTGAACTTGGAAGGTTCTTCCCAAGCACCATGTTTCTCCATAACTGAGCCACCATCCCTTCTTACAGACACTTGGCTTAACCTCAACTGCCCGAGACAACTTTCCTCCACATCCCCTGGCTGGCCAGTTATGAGATACTGAAACAAAAACATTCAGTGGCTTTACAAATTCAAAAATTGCATTTGTAAGTGGTCAAAGTTGTACTCAAAGAGAACCCACAGCCTGGTGGGAAAATTCCTGCTGGCTGTGAGAGAATGACTGGGCAGGAAGTTCATCGGTCCAAACTCACACGAGCAAGAAAGGAGGAAAAAAAAAAAAAGGAAACCAACTTACTTAGAATCTGACTACTGAATATAAGAAATCCTGCTCCAAGCAACAATAATTCCTTTTTTTTATAATATGCCATGCAATTACAAATGTCCCTTTTGACAACCATCCCTCTCTCGTAGCGGGGCAACAGGATCTGTTTATGTCAGGATCTGACCCCGCAGACAACACTGCTCATGAGCTAAACAAGGAGCCTATTAAGGAACCTGATATCACAGAGCATGAAAGCAAAAACACAGCAGCAAATAAAGGCTCTTGAATACTTGGAATTAAACAAGAAAACAACCTTAATGGTATTGTGCAATATGAATCAGAGAAAAAGAGGGGAAAAAAAAAGGGAGGAAAAAAAAAGGAGNAGTAAATACTCTCCCGTCCTTCAAAATAGCCCCGAAGCAAAACATCTCAGCCTGTTATTTAGCTCTTTAATAGCCTCTTCTGCTGCTTTTTTTTCCCTTTAATATAATTTTAACTCCATCCCAGGCTGGAAATAATTATATAGTGGGGAAAAGCCTTTTTTTTGTTGGTTTTTTTTTCCCTTTTTATTTATTTTTAGGGGGGGGGGAAAGACTTAATAATTTTGGCAGCGGCGTTTTGCAGCTTAATAATTCCCCTTTGGCGTGGAGAGGGAGGGAGAGGGAGAGGGAGGGAGAGGGAGGGAGAGGGAGGGAGGCCAAACATCTTCATGCTAGAAGTTACAGACTATTAATGAGGCGGTTGTACAAAATGTAGAGGTGACTCATTAACTGATTACATCTCACAGTTCCTCTTGGAGAAAACAGTAAGGGGCAGATGCCCATTTTTTCAGCCTTTTTTTGTGCACACACACGTGTGTGAGGAGCAGCGCAAGAGAAGTCGGTCGCATTTCTTTTCGTACCCGTCAGCTGCTCCGGTCAAAGCACATCCAGCCCAGCTCCCAATTTCAATCTCACTTGGCTGAGGAGCAGATACTCCTACAAACTGTGTGAGAACCAGTAGCTAGGTAAAAGAGCCAGTAAAATTAATTCCCAGAGTTACTGTTCAGCCTTGCATTTCATCATTTTCACCCAGCTTTTTTGTTAAGAGACTCAAGGTATTTCATCTAGAAATCAACAACAGTATCTCCTTTGGCATTAAGGACCTGTGTCTGCAAAGAACAGCAACAGCTCCTCCAACTCTTGATTGCTGATCCTCAATTCCTGTTGAAGAATTTCCTTATGGAATTATTACTTAATAGTCTTACAGCAAGATCTATCCTTGTCTGGACAATTTTCATTGGGTTGCTAAATAACAGCACCAGTTTCACAGATCTCCCATATATGGGGCACAAGGTAACTATTTCTTTTTCTAATGATCTGAAAATTAGACTAATCAGTAGAAACCACACCAAGAAACCCAACGTACTGAAAAATTAGATCAAAGATATTCAGTACTCCACATCCTAGATGAGATTCTGATTTAGGTTTCACAAGCTTCCAGCATACAACATTTCCTGTTAACTCCATGAGATCCTACCGAATTTGTCACACACTTTTTCCCTATGAAATACCAGATAATGGTTGTGGTCATTTTTTAACATGTCAACTTTTACTGGGAGATCTACCCACTTATGTCATACCCATGTATAAGCAGATACCAGAACTCCAGTGAAATCGTGGGAGCAGCTATGCATTACTTTAAAGCCATTATTTGCTAATAAAAAATTTAATTGAAGGAAAATAAAGAACCTCAGAATGTAATGAAATAGATGTGACACAGATGTTCACAAAAAAAAGATCAAGAATGTTTTTCCTTCATAGCAACCAAATAGGTCAAGCCACTTCCTTCTTCAGGCAAATCTCAGAGGACCACAAAACACATGGCTTTCTAGTGGATTTTGTGTGTCTATCCCACTAAGAGGAAACACTGCTGTCCAAAAAATTTGCAATACTAAGTTTTCCCATGAAATTGTTGGAATTAAAAGAAGGAAGTCATATGTAATTAAACACAATATGCTAGATGTTAAGTTATACAAATGACATAATTAAATACACTTTTATTAACTAAGTCACATCTTTCCTATACAATAACTTGTGTCAAAAGAGCGCACAGGGAACAAGTCAGAAACAGACTTTATGGCCGTTCACGTAATTTTTCCTTTGCTTCTGTCAATTTTCAAGTAAAATATGACATACTGTTCACTTCCATGGGATTCCTGCCCTACAGTTCTATAAATTGACAGGATTTTCTAATAAACCAGCTGCTAAGTACTTGTTTTTATCCTTTGTGAATGAAGCACATGGTCCAGGTGTCCAAACTCTTAACTAAGCGCAGTCCTTCCGTACATACTTAAGTAGTCATGAACTACGGGGAGACAAAGCGAAGCAGACATCACTGACTATCCCCTTTCTTTAAAAAGGAGCAAAAATTCCACGTAGATTCATTCAATCATCACAGAACACTATTCCTACGCAGAAGCATACAGAAAATGTCACCCGTGATCCGCATTAAATCTATCTGTGCATTCAAACAAGAAAATTAACACTGCATTGGAGAGTGTAACTTATTTTATAACTTTGAGATTGCAAAAGTGTTCCAATACTTCTCCATTGCCCTTTTAATGTGATTTTTATTACAACTTTTCCACAGAGTATTTTTTAAAAAAAAAGAATAAATTAAAATATTTAACTGTTTACTTGTCAATAACCACTGGGGGTGTCAGCCTGCGTCCACGGACATCAAAAACAAAAATAAAAGGAAGTGGTTGGAAATAACATTAAGAGCTCTGTTTCAGACTCATGGAGTTTAGGATGACAACGCAATCTTTAGATATCAAATAAGCCAACATTTTAGCTGGGGACAGATGGTACTGGATCCAGAGCACACAGTATATGCTGTGAGTCACCCGTTTAAATATGATGGATCGATTTTTATTTTATATTGCAAATTTGATTATCCAGCAACAAGACGTAGAGAGACAGATCCCACTGGAGCAAGCACAGGGTCCTGCAAATGCTCACAGAAAGCTGGAAGCAGAAAGACCATCTTCCAAACGAAAAACCAATTAACAAGACAGTAGGGGAGCAAGGAAGGAACAGTCAAAGAGCCAAAAAAATAGCAAGATTTGAAAAAGAAAACTATAGTAAACAGCACTGGAGGCAGCTGGCAGGACAGAGAGGAGGAAGAGAATGTACTGAGTACAGGGGGTCAGGACAAGTGTGGAAAGGACCCAGGATGAACCTGAAGGAGATACTCCTTAGGCACTGACCACAAACAGCTCATTCGACAGCTTCCAACATGAAAAGGAGATGGGGCAGTAGTTCAAAAGCTGAACGGGGCCAAAGATGGGGTGTAAAAAGAAACAGGCTAAAGCATGTCCGCATTGGGAGGGAAAGAAAGGGAGCAAAAGATAGCAGCAGATAAGATGGAGCTACAGTAAAAGCAAAACATTTTAAGGCTTTTAAAATCTTTCTGTTGTACTAGGAAAGGAGAAACCTATAGGACAAAAAGATGGCAAGCAGGAGAAACCAGAGGAAAGCCATGACACATTTAATTTGTTTTCCCTTTCCTGTTCAAAATCCTACAAAGAAGGGGAGGCAACAGAAGTGATGGGATTGAGAAATCCGATGTGAACTGCAGAACATATCTTGGAAAGCGCTGCTGCCCCAAGATCTGCAGCCCCTCAACTGGTAAAAGCTCTTACTACTCCAGCCACACTGAAAGATTGTGATACCCGATCGGCGGCGGCGGCAGCACACAGGGAGCCTTCCTTTGGGGAGGCTCTAACTGTGAGTCCAGACACAGCCTGTTAAGTACACTCTGCTTGAGCCAGTCAGTCCCCTAGCCTGTGTCCCTGACCAGGACAGCACAGGTGGAGAGAGGCTGGGCAACAGGCGCTCCCCTAAACCCAGGGCACACTTCACTGCTGAGTGCAGGGCACCAAGTACTGCCATACAGCAACGCACCGAGTCTGGCAACCAACAGCCTCCGAGAATCCTATCAGCAAAAAAACCACATCTCCTTCCAAGTCACAGATAAAAAATACTGAACATTAGGCTAAGAAAAAAAATGTGATGTCTTACAGCAGTTAACAAGTCCATTTTCTGATACCACCAGAAATAACTAATATTTACAAGATAATTATTAATATTTTACTAATGCATTTTTTTAGAGTGATAAGAGATTAAATGCTTTTTGGACTAAAAATTAAGATACTGCTGATCTGACAGGTAATCTGCACAAATACAACATCAGTTCAGCATGAAGAAATATTGATTTAGCAGAAAGAGACAGTGTGAAGCTCTGCTGGCTGATAGAAGTCATGTCATTTAGTTGTGTTCTATCTCTATCTGCTCTTTTTCTCTCCCTAGAGCCAAGCCATGTGGTCAGTCTGACATTCAGGTGCATTTTTATGTTCTTGGCATTTCCCTAGAGTGCTATTTAAAACTACAAGTCCTCCTATAAGGAACTTTTAGGACAACTTTTTAAAACTACTGGTACAAGTTACCCACTTAGGTGAGTATGGACTGAAATACATTTAACATTCTTCTGTGTTAAAATACATTTCTTATTTTTCTGAGCTGCTTTTATTATTAACAAAACATGTAGACTTAGTCTTAAATGCAGAACAAATGTCTATAACCATGAGGAGGCCACATGGACTCCTCAATCTTCAACATCTACCATTGAAAGATACTACAACACAAACAGATCAGGCTGCTCATGTCTAAGAGTGATACATACATATTTAATCAATTTAAAAACATCTCTTCTAAGAAAAATCTGAGGGTTTTGTTACATTTAACAGCTTTTACCTATAGATGGGTACTGCTTTGCCCTGCAGAACAGAAGTCATCTTGGTAAATCGGGTTTGGCAGCAAATCCATTCTCCTGAGTCCTCTGCGAGACGATCTGGTCCCTCGGCCTCGCTCCTCGCAAACGGCTGTTCGCGTAACAGCGTCGGCGTGTGACCTGGCACCATCACTGGCGAGTACAGCCAGCCACTCACACTGCCTGGCAACTGAACTGCTCGCCACCCAAAAAGCCTTCAACATTCAGAAAGAAAGCCAAGTTCAGGCAACAGTAGGGAACCGTCACTGCCAAAATCAGTGCTGTCATTTGGCTTATTTGGCAAGCAGAAGCAGGTTTTTAACCTTTTGGCATGCCTGTGTAGAACCCTTTGTAGAGACAGCTTAAAACAAAGATACATAATCTGGTTAGTATTCATCTTGCAGTCTTCTCCAAGAGGAATGGCACAGAGCTGAATTTGGGGGTCTATAGAGCTGCCACATGACTAGAGGCAAATTCAGAAAACCAGAGAGAAATACTATTCTGCACCTCCAGCTCTGACTGCTTAGGTAATTTTGAACTAACACAGAATATCACTTACTGTTTAGTGGTACACAACACCAGTGCACCTACAGCAGTATCCAACACGAGGATCTGTTCCCTGGTACCACCACCACGTACAAGTAAGCACGTAAGAAAAGCCTCAGCCCAGTCACTAAAGATGCGGCTTTAAACCAAGTGAGGAGAAATTTCCTGGATTAACCGAACCGCAGAGATATTTTAATCAGAACACAGAAGGTGGCTGAGAGAAACACCAACTGACTGGGATCATATCGCATCAATAATCCACGCAAAGAGCCTCTGCTGAAGTCAATGGGAGGCTTGTGCGTAAGTGGATTGTATAACATAAATGCACGCCCCTATTCAGGGCTCCACACACAAAAGACAGCAGCACTAACAACAATTCCCTTAATTAACATTTCTCTCCCATTAAGCGCTTCTAAAATAAATCCAAATTTTACACAGCTCTGTTTGCATTCACAGTTTTTACCAGAGGCAGAAAAAAAACCCTGACCCCATTTGACAAATGAGAGAATTGAAGCATAGGATGCAAATTAAACTGAAGAGCAGGGCAGCAGGCAGAGCGGAACTGGGAACAGCAGTTTACCTTCTGAATCACAGTTTAATGTCCTAGATATTTAGATGCTTATCTAGTTCAAGCCTCTAATTAGGCTGATTCTGTGCAGTCGTCAAATAATTTTCCATACTTCCTAAAGTCCCTATGCACAGCGATATGCTTATCTCTATGAGACTCTCACTCAATAATGACAATTTTTATTTTTAAAGATTGCAAATATCCTGCAGAGGTCCAAAACCCTGGGTTGCCCTGGCCAGACTCTCTTGGTACCTCTCAAGTCACACTACTCAGTAGCACCAAAGGACTTTAGAATTAGCTGTCAAACCCATTTCCCACATGTTTTGTATTGTTAAAATAATTAAAAAAACCCCACCTTTTCAATTCAAAATACCAATTCATTAGCTGAAAATGACCTAACTAATCCTGGTGTTCCAAACTGACAGCAGTCCATAAGAAAACACCAGACTGGATCTCTGTGCAAGCAAGAAGTGCAACGCTCACAAGAAGATGGTGTAAAATATCAAATAGACTGGTTGCAAAAAAATTTCCAGTCTCATTACCCTACAACTGTTTCACAATGAAGCCAACTAAGGAGAAACATAAACTGTAATTTGTCCCCCAAAAAAGCAACTTGTTTATTCATGTGATATGAAGTTATAAATAAAATAGTAGCTTCACTTGAATTGTTAGGTGAAAATCTGACTTCCCTTATAGAACCAGCCTTTTGCTAAATACAGACCGTCCTCTCCTGAGCTTTTAAGTGTTTTTCCTCCCAAGAAAATCCAACTTTGAAATGCTTAATGCCTTACGAAAGATGGATTCAGCAATACATCCACTTCCCAGTTTACACCTTGCATGCAATTAACTACATTACACAGGGTTAGTGTCAACAACAAGCATGCTCATTGCTTTTAACTAGAGAGGCAAGTCCCTAATCCTGTGAAAATAACATATTTTGAGTAGAATGAGCTTTCTACTCTTTACAATTACAGTGTTCGGCTGTTTTAAATAATAACTTTTCAGGCCTGGCTTGTTTTGTCTTTTCTTTTTTTTTTTCAGATTTTTCTTTAAGGACTTACATCTATCACAGACAAAATAAGCAAAAGAGTCTGCTGCGAAATGACCCCATTTCCAGATAACTGCTTGAAGAATTATTTTTCTGATTCATCACATCATTTTTTTTCCCTCCAAGTTGTCAAAACAAACACCACACCCACTTGATTTCCGAGTTCTGGGTAATTATATTGAGAATTAGCAAACACCGTGCAACTATTAATCACACAAGGCTTAGCTCTTACTTTACCTATTTAGAAATAAGCCAATGCCTTCAAAGGCAGTCTGTTTAGCATTTTATTTCAGAGATACCCTCATTGCCTCACTGGGTACCGCCACCACCGACACAGAGAATATAGGGCAGCGCATCCAGCCACCCCCCCTGCCCCGGGGCAGGATCAGCTGCTCCTCAGCCACCATTATCGCTGATGATACACAAGAACTGGTTATTTCGGGCAGCAGCGTTACATACGCACTCACAAAACACAATATAAATTAAAGGGAGGGGGGGGAGAAGCGCGCTGCCCGTCTGCAGTATCTTAAGCCGGGTCCCCGAACGGTGACAATTAAAAGTAAAAGCTCCCCCAAGACGCCAGCCCAGCTCTTCCAAAAGTAGGATCTGGCGCTGCCTTTAGGAACCGTTCGCCCTCTTCAAACTGGACGGACCGCCCCGCGGACACACCGAGACCCCGTCTCGGAGTGATGGACTCCCTCACGCAGCACCCTCCCGGGCTCGGTCACCCCCAAGCCGCCCGTCCGCACGGAGCACACCCCCCAGGGCTCGGTTCCCCCCGCGCCGCTGCGTGCGCGGCCGGACACGCTTCTGCCGCTCCCCACTTCGCTCGCCCCGCGGCT